>JAGDQO010000781.1:0-454382 GCA_018342035.1 Solanum appendiculatum | reverse complement strand
GGGGCGGTGCTCTGCCTAAGGCTTCGCAGGGGCGCGGCTTGGGGCCTGGGGCCTTGCGGGGGGGCGGAGACAGCATGGGGCCTCGCGGGGGGTGGAACGGGCCTGCGGCCTAGTGGGGGCCAGGGGCCTCGTGGTGGCGGGGCCCGGCGGCTTGGGGCCTCGCGGGGACGGAGCCTGGGGCTTCGCGGAGGGGGGCCGGCGGGCCTGGGGCCTCGCGGGGTTGGAACGGGCCTGAGGCCTAGCGGGGGCCTGGGGCCTGGCTTCTTGGGGGCAGGCGGGCCCAGCCTGAGGCCTCGCGGGGAGCTTGCGGGGCGGGTCCTGGCTTTCTTTAGGCGGGCAGTCCCAGCCTGAGGCCTCGTGGGGGGCATGGGGCGGGGCCTAGCGCGGGCGGTCGGGCCCAGCCTGAGGTCCGTGTTTGGGAGGGAGGGGCTGGGTCCTTGCGGAGGGCGGGGGGTTGCTGGGCCTCGTTGGGGTTTGGGCCTCGCGGGGACCTTGCATGTTACCTTATTTAATTCAACTAATAATCGGTTTTCAACTTTGACAACATGATACAACTTTTTCTCTTTGCATGGCGGATTAAAAGAGCTGCTGAATTCACATTGTTGTTCTTACAACAGCTTCAAGGTTCAAAAATTTGTATCCATTTTTCTTGATATTATGCATGGGGTTGATAACCATCACAATATTTGTTCTGAGTTTAACGTTTGCTGAATAATAATAAATTTCGTTGGTTTCATTTGATGTTTCAACATTTTTTGATAACTCCACTTCTGGCACAACTTGTGTTTCATCAGCAACTAGTTCAAGAAAGTTTTTTAGTTCATTGCTTGGCTGAACTTGAGTTCTGAAGCATCAGTACATTGAGTTCATTCTTTCAGTTGTATCCCAACAATTCTATGATAGTTAATGTTATTATATGACTTTATTGTTTTTTATTATTCTCATTGAAAGGTATAAATTCCTTTGGTTATTGTCAATTTTGTTGAAAATTAGGTACAAATTGTTTAAAAAATATTTGCTTAGTGTTATTTTTGAATATTTATTTAGTTTCCTGATATTTCATTTCCAATCTGTGTTCGATTACTGGCAGATGCGAGATTGATGAGATTTATGGTGGTTTTTCTACCGCCCACAGCAAAAGATTGCTATCCTCCCTTTGTAAAAAGCTTTCTTTAAGATATCAGACTTCTTTAAGTATCATCGTCTTCTAATTTTCTGTTGGTAAGCTTAAAATTAAACAAACTCATTGGGGTGTAACACGTCCTTGCAAAACCCACAGGGCTCTATGTAACCCCGCATGCTAGAGTTTCATTCGCAATGGCTCGTGCTTGTCAAAGGTCTATTGAGTCATGAATTTGAAGATACTCTACAATTTTTTGCTTTGTGAATGAGTTTTTTTTTGTTTGATTCTTAATTATGTTACCCGTGGAAAACATTTTGGGAATGGATTTTGAGCCATTGTAACTCTTCCAAAGACATTGTTTGGATCATTCTTCTTGTTTGTCTTGATGGATAGAAAACTACTCGGCCCGGTATTTGTAGCTAAGCTAGCGATGTTCCATGACCAAAACTAGAATTAATAGGCTGGCCTAACAAGTTGAACTGTGTGTAAACCTAAGCATATAAGTAAGTTAAGCCTTTAATTCCTTCACGAGTGACATTCTTTTCTGTGAATGTTTAAATCAGCATTTCCTTAGTTGACGTGCCCCTAACTGATGATTTACTTTTGACACAAATGATATTGAAATTGATGAACATCAAATTGATCATCTGCACTTTCAGAGGGTGATGATGCCAAATTCAAACTTAGAACACATGAAGAAATCATAGTAAAATAATAAAAAACTTGTGTAATCATATTTTTATTGATTTTACGACTTCTCATTCTGAATTGTGTCCAATAAATATTCAATCATCTTATATCTTTTAGGTCCTTGATGCATCATTAGCGGCTGAACAGGCAAGAGACAAGCTTCAATGCCAAGAAAAACTTGAGGTAGGTTAATTAGTTTAAAGATCACATGTAACACGGAAGTTGAACAAAATAATACATGAATTAAATTTTTTTATTACTTTACTTGTAAATATGGGCATTACTGGAGAGCCTCAAACCACTGGGTTGCAGCACCTTGTTGTGTCTAGGGTGTCCAAAGTATTAAAATTTAACCGTTTTGAATAACATTTTACTTATATGGTATAATTTTTCGACGAAGGATATCCAATTGGACACCCCTAGGACACGGTAGTCAATTGGGTACAATGCAAACCTTGTGCTCATTGTTTTACCCCTTTTCGATCCTCGAAAAAGCTCAACTTATAACATAATTGGTTGTCATAGTATTTAGAATGTGAGCTAATGAGAAATTCATATTGTTATAGAAAAAATGTTTATGAATATTAGGGTGTTATGGTGATAATTCTTATAGTATTGGTGATGTTGCTTCTGAGACATTCACATTTGAATCAACAAAATCCAAAATAAAAAATGTTGATAATATTTCAATTCCACGTGTTATTATTGGTTGTGGACATAATAATAATGGTCTTTTCAGCAATCGTAGTGCTGGGGATTGTTGGATTAGGAGATTCAAAAATCTCTATTATTAAATAACTTGATAAACAAATTGAAGGGATTTTCTCCTTTGTTTAGTCCCAAATGGTGATTTGTCACCATCTCCTCCTCTCAATAAACAAATTGTTGGATTAGTTATCTAATTGTTATATTATGTGACAAGAAAGAGAAAAAAAGATCCCTTTAATGAGTTTTCTATATGTTATGAGACGAAAAGTGTTGTCGATTTTCCTAAGATTGTGTTCCATTTCACGGATGTTCATATCGAGTTACAAATACATTATCAAAAGTTGATAAAGATGTGGCTTGTTTGACAATTGTTAAGGGGGGTGGGGTGGGCGGGTCTATATGGTGTTTATGGAAACTTGGCACATATGAATTTCCGTATTGGATATGATCTTGTGAATCACAAACTCTATGACTTTCCTACTGATTGTACCTACCACGGATAAATTTGGAATATAATTTCATATTTTTAATTAATTAAATTTGGCCTTTACTTTGTTTAATGGGAGTATGTATAATTTGGAACGCCCTTTTTTTTAACTTCATCATAATTATAATCTATTAATTTGGAATTTTCCTACTGAAGAAAAAAGAAGAAGAAGAAGGCAAAGTACTAAAAGTGATACAAACTTCCTACGGAAGGTTTCGTAAAGGTTTCACAAAAAAAATTGATTGAAAGCTATATCACCAAACTATTCATGGGCTAACACACAAAAAATTGAGAAAATCACTTAAAGTGGCCCCTAAATGCTCAAAAATGGTGAGACTCATGTACATACTGCTCCCCCAAGTCCTTACAGATGGTTCCGTAAAGGTTTCACAAAAAATCGATCGGAAGTCATATCACTAAAATATTCATGGGCTAACACACACGAAAAACTGAGAAAATCGACTAATTCCTGTAAATAAACCCTTAAATGCCCAAAAATGCCTCAAATAATGCTGAGATTGCCTCAAAATGGTGAGACTGTACGTACTACTCCTCGAACTCCCTATCGAGGATTCCGTAAAGGTTTCGCAAAAAAATCGACCGGAAGCCATATTGCCAAAATATTCATAGACTAACACACATGAAAAACTGAGAAAATTGCCTAATTCTTGTAAATTGGCCCCTAAATGTCCAAAATTGCCTTAATAATGGTGAGATTGTATGTACTGCTCCCCCCACTCCCTACGGAGGGTTCCATAAACGTTTTGCAAGAAAATCGATCGGAAATCATATCACAAAAATATTCATAGACTAACACACATGAAAAACTAAGAAAATTGGTTAATTCTCTAAATTGGCTCCTAAAAGCCTCAAAATATGGTGAGACAATACGTATTGCTCCTCGACTCCCTACGAAGGGTTCCATAAAGATTTCACAAAAAAATCGACCAAAAGTCATATCACTAAAATATTCATGGACTAACATATATGAAAAACTAAGAAAACAGCTTAGTTCCCGTAAATTGGCCCCTAAATGCCCAAAAATGCCTTTAAAATGGTGAGACTATACTAATACATACGAAAAACTGAAAAAATCGTCCAATTCTTATAAATTGACCGCTAAATATACAAAAATAATACTAGAGTTAAACATATTTTATCAAAATAAAATTTTTTTCTTAGATACCAATTTAATCTGAAATATTCGATTACGAACAAAGGAATACTTAACCACCTCCCGCCACTAATTTTTTATTTGTTCACTTTATGTGAGTCGTGATATTTGATAATTAAGTGTACCATTACTTAATTTTCCATTATAATTATTAACAAAGTTGATGCTACTCTTTCTATAAATAGTTCTTTCCTCTTTATCATTCTTCGAGCCTGTTTAAAGTATTTTTTTTAAAATAGCTTTTTAGAAAAATGCTATTGAAAAATAATAATTTATATTTGGCTAATTCATTTGAAAAGTGTTTATGATAAGCAAATTGTGTTTGACTAATCTATTTAAAAAAGAGTTTTGGAGAGTCAAATTACGAAAAAAGGGCACTATCAATGTACTTTTAATATTAAGATTATTTTATAGAGAGAAACTATTTTAAATATCTATTACAAAAGTTTTAATTAAATTTTTATTTTAATTAAATTAAAATGCACATATTCAAATTTTCAATCAATATTATATATAGATAAATAAATAAACTAGATATTAATATAATATTAAGATGATGATTTAAGTATAATTAAAAATATCAAGCAAAATAAATTTAAAAACCATTTCACAAGTTAAATCACTACATACAAAAAATAATATTGTTTACTTAAAAACCATTCTACATAAATTTTCTTTTTTTTTATTCCTGCAAAATATTGATGTTATTTTTATTTCTAATTCTATAAAATAATACGTAAAATAATATATAAAATATAAAATATTAATATATAAATGTAAAATAAAATAAAATTCTTGAATGAAACTCAACCAAACTTATGAGATATGCTAATTAATTAATAAGTGATATATTGGTAAATATGTATATATGAAAGATATGTTTTAGTCTTCAAGAAAATAATTTTTTGCTTCTGCTTTTTTTAAGAAGCACAAATTTTTAGCTTCTTTCTAACCGTAGATAATAAGTGACCCGATTATGTAAATATTGTGCTTATCAAGAGATTTACCTATAATTATTGTACCTTGCTTGTAAGAGACCTAATTATTGTAAATGTTGTTAGTACACACTCAATTAGGTTTACACATCAAGAAACTTACATATAATTATGGTACTTAGCAAATAAGTTACCTGATTATATAAAACTTTTAGTACACACTCACTCAATGCTTATCAAGAGATTTACTTATAATTATTATAATTGGCTAATAAGTGACCTGATTTTGTAAATATCGATAGTGTATACTCACTTAATGCTTATCAAGAGACTTGCCTATAGTAGTAGTAGTAGCAGCAACAACGTATATATCAATTTATCATAAGTTGCATCATAAGAAAGTGTTATAGGAACCTCTATGTCCCATTCACCCTACGTAAGTTTATTTTAATGCAATAACAAATTATCTTATCCTTGTTTATTTTAATCCAACGTAATTTGACAACTAGGCGGGTATAAAAGACTCAAGTCTACAAAAATGATATGAGTTATACAACATAGTGCTACAAATGAAAACTTAGGCCTACTATCAAGTCTGATTTTACCGATAAAAGCTTAACTTTTTAAAATTCAAGGATTTTCTAGGATCGATTCACTCTGTGTAGAAAGTCAGAAATTAAACATAGAAAATCGTTCATTAATAAATATTTGAATTACGGAAAAAGAAAAAGAAAAAGAAAAAGAAAAATATTATATGATTATGAAGAATATAATATAGTAATTAAATATAGGATTATTTGGTCAAAACTGCAAAAAAAATAAATTAAAATCTGGCAAATTGCATTAACTATGACAGTTGATTGTTAAATGTTTATCATGTGTGTCTTTATTCCACTTTGACTATAGAGTCACTCGAGTTAAACTTGTTTGATTTTTAAACAAAAAGCAATTAAAATTTAAAAAAAAATCAAATTATTATTTGTTTTATTTCTTTTAAAATATACACAAACAAGTGTGAGTTCTCCACTATAATTTAGCCCACCCAATGAGGTCTTTTCATTATCACAACACAACTTATATTTTCCATTCTAACAAAAAAAATGGCAATCAAATTCAATTCCATCCTTGGGACTCTCTTAGTGGTGGTTGCCACCATGCTCCTCCATGTCTCCGAGGCACAAGGTGATCGGAAAATAGTAATCGGAGATGATTGGGTTAACCTACCTGACTTAGAAGATCCTAAAGTGGTGAAATTAGAAAAATTTGCAGTCGATGAGCATAATAAAAAAGGCTACAACAAGATTAGTGTTTGAATAAGTAATATCATGATAAAGTTCAATTAAATATAGTGAGGCAACTACAAATTTTCGGCTGACCATCTCCACCGTGGAAGGTGATTCACCACATTACTATCTGGTCGTGATGTCGGACAAAGAGTGGGGAAAATCTAGGAACCTTATTTCTTTCTAAGAATGTTTTAAATTTGACGATAGATTCGTATGTCCTTACCATTAACTTAGTGGATCAAGTTACTAGATCTGACCGGAGTATCTAATCTTTAAAATTGATCTAGTATAATTTATAAAAGTTAATGACATCAATGAAACGAATCTTCAATTGATATGAGTATGTTTTTATATATTCAGCTATATTTAATGTTGTGTGATCACTCGATAAGGTTAGCATTTTTTATTTTTTTTTGCTTCTGGAGCCGTTATTTTTTGTTTCATTTGATGTTTCAACATTTTTTGATAACTCAACTTCTGGCACAACTTGTGTTTCATCCGCAACTAGTACTTGGTTGATCTCGGGATTCGAGGTCTCATTAGCTCCAGGACCCTCTAGAGAGTCATCTGAATTATGTTCAAGAAAGCTTTTTAGTTCATTGCTTGGCTGAACTTGAGTTCTGAAGCATCAGTACATTGAGTCAATTTTGTTGAAAATTTGGTACAAATTGGTTAAAATATTTGCTTAGTGTTATTTTTGAATATTTATTTAGTTTCCTGATATTTCATTTCCAGATGTGTTCGATTACTGGCGGATGTGAGATTGATGAGGTTTATGGATAAGTATCATTAGTTTTAGCATTGCTATTTTGATAGAGTTAGCTTTTGCAAGACTCACTTCTTCAGATATCAACACTTATGTTGGTTTTTTTTCCCCTCGCCCACAACAAAGGATTGCTATCCTCCCTTTGTAAAAGGCTTTCTTTAAGATATCAGACTTCTTTAAGTATCATCGTCTTCTAATTTTCTGTTGGTAAGCTTAAAATTAAACGAACTCATTGGGGTGTAACACAGACTCCTTGCAAAACCCACAGGGCTCTACGTAACCGCTTGTATCGATGCCCGCTTGCTAGAGTTTCATTCGCAATGGCTCGTGCTTGTCAAAGGTCTATTGAGTCATGAATTTGAAGATTATACTCGACAATTTTTTGCTTTGTGAATGAGTTTTTTTTTGTTTGATTCTTAATTATGTTACCTGTGGAAAACATTTTGGGAATGGATTTTGAGCCATTGTAACTCTTCCAAAGACATTGTTTGGATCATTCTTCTTCTCATATGTTCAAGCCTTGATGGATAGAAAACTACTCGGCCCGATATTTGTAGCTAAACTAGCCATGTTCCATGACCAAAACCTATTGAATTAATAGGCTGGCCTAACAAGTTTCACTGTGTGTAAACCTAAGCATATAAGTTAAGCCATTAATTCCTTCATGAGTGACATTCTTTTCTGTGAATGTTTAATCAGCATTTCCTTAGTTGACGTGCCCTTAACTGATGATTTACTTTTGACACAAATGATATTGAAATTGATGAACATCAAATTGATCATCTGCACTTTCAGAGGGTGATGATGCCAAATTCAAACTTAGAACACATGAAGAAATCATAGTAAAATAATAAAAAACTTGGGTAATCATATTTTTATTGATTTTACGACTTCTCATTCTGAATTGTGTCCAATAAATATTCAATCATCTTAAATCTTTTAGGTCCTTGATGCATCATTAGCGGCTGAACAGGCAAGAGACAAGCTTCAATGCCAAGAAAAACTTGAGGTAGGTTAATTAGTTTAAAGATGTGCATGTAACACGAAAGTTGAACAAAATAATACATGAATTAAATTTTGCTTGGAACTAAAAAGAGTTGAAAGTTTAATAAGCTACACTCGAGATTTAAAGATTAGAGGAAGTGAAGATATAGATAGGCAGAGAGAAAATTGAATAGGGATGCCTGCACTATTCAAAATCAAACGATAAATACTTCTGACAAAGTAACCTTACGCTCATTCTTCTGTTTGTGCTGCAACTTGATCCCTCACCCATGGTCTGGTCCTGCATTGTGCTCCTCTTTGAGAAATGCTAAACTTCTCGCTATACTGTATCCAGTTTTATTGTGTTAACCTTTGCTTATTCTGGTTAATTGATAACACATATAGATATGCTTGAGAATTGTGGATCCAATACTTTTACTCTTATCCTGAAGTTTATTAGAACACTTTTTTGTCCATTCCAATTGCTTTCTGCATCTTAGTGTTCAACATATGGATGGCAAATGGTTGATAAAAGGTAAAAACTATATTGTTATTTTGTAGTAATATGCGAGTCTTGATATCAGTTTCATTTGACATCTCAGAGTTATCAGATCGTAAGCCTCATGACACCAAGATTGAACGCACCCTTAACTGGTGTAGCTTGTGATGTTTTTTATTGCAGCCAAGATGCGGCTGGTTCACATTTTCCTCCATGGACGCAAGATCATTCGGTGATAATTGTTGTAGTGGTAACCGTTAAAGTGTCTTGTAATCGTATTATTAGATAGTTAGTTTCGATAATGTAATTGCATGATTGGACAGGATGTCATAATGATTAGAGTGAATGATGTGTTTAGCAATTGATTGGGGTAGTTTCGATAATGTACTTACGGTGGAGTTGAATATATCCGTATGGCATAATTAAGCTCTCCCAGCCAAATGATATGCAAACAATTTTATGTTGGTAATGTGAACCTACTCACTCCCTTAATTTTTTTTTATTGTTGGTAGCAATATCATTACTTGTAAATTTATGGTCGTTTGAATTGGCTTAATTAGCTTTAGGCTTCAATCAAAGACAAAAATATAGGAAGATAATTATATTTTCATGAATTGTGGGGGTTTCAACCCCCGCTATTTTTTTATTGTAAATATGGGCATTACTGGAGAGCCTCAAACCACGTGGTTGCAGCACCTTGTTGTGTCAAGGGTGTCCAGAGTATTAAATTTAACCGTTTTGAATAACATTTTACTTATATGGTATAATTTTTCGGCAAAAGGTATTCAATTGGACACCCTTAGGACACTGTAGTGACTTGACATAAGTACAATGCAAGCCTTGTGCTCATTGTTTTACCCCTTTTCGATCCTCGAAAAAGCTCAACTTATAACATAAATGGGAAAATGCACAAGTACCCCCCTAGACTATGACTGAAATTCCAGAGACACACAGAAGCTTAACTAGGGTCCTATTACCCCCCTAAACTCATTTTTTTGGTATTTTTGTGCACCTTTTGTGCTGACGTGGCACCTTCCACCACACCAAGTTGGCTGTGTTTGTACACTCGCGCCTGCCACGTGTGCAAATATTATTATTATTTTTTATTTCTTCTTTAAATTTTTTAAATTTTTTAAAAAAAATATTCTTATTTTCTTTATCGTGTATTTAAGTTAAGTTAAGTTAATACACATTCTTTTTGTCTTGTATCTAAACTTTTTTTTTACCTTCATTCATTGAAAACTCTTTTATTTACTCCTTTTATTTTTTTCCTTTTGATTTGATTTCAAATTTAATTTCAAATGTCTTGTATTTAAAATAAATTAATTTTGAACGGATATCAAAATAAGTGAAGAAAATCAAATAAAAAATAAAAAAAATTAAAACGTTAATTATTTTTTAACGTTTAAAAACATAATAACATAAAAAAAGGTTAAAACTTTTTAATTATTTTAAAAAAAAATAATCATAATTTTTTTTAAATAATAAAAAGTGAAAAGATAAGAAATTAATGAAAGAAAAAAAAATAAAAAGTTTAAAGTGAGAAAGAAAAATAAATATTTTACAAAGAAAGAAATGAAAATAATTAAATATATATAAGTTTAAATATCAATAATTGTGTACTAACTAAATATAAAGTTACCAATTAAAAAAGGACATGTGTCCAATTTGTTCACCCATCACATGCTTTCAAGAGAGTGTGCACACTCTCTTGCCACGTCAGCATTTATGGTGTATTTATTCCATTTTAAATTAATTTAGGGGGGTAATAGAACCCTAGTTAAATTTAAGTGTGTCTATGAGATTTCGGTCATAATCTAGGGGGATACTTGTGCATTTTCCCTAACATAATTGGTTGTCATAGTAAAGAATGTGAGCTAATGAGAAATTCATATTGTTATAGAAAAAATGTTTATGAATATTAGGTGTGTTATGGTGATAATTCTTATAGTATTGGTGATGTTGCTTCTGAGACATTCACATTTGAATCAACAAAATCCAAAATAAAAAATGTTGATAATATTTCAATTCCACGTATTATTATTGGTTGTGGACATAATAATAATGGTCTTTTCAGCAATCGTAGTGCTGGGGATTGTTGGATTAGGAGATTCAAAAATCTCTATTATTAAATAACTTGATAAACAAATTAAAGGGAAATTCTCCTATTGTTTAGTCCCAAATGGTGATTTCTCACCATCTCCTCCTCTCAATTCTACTAGTAAAATTAATTTTGGTCCTAAGGCAAGTATTGGGGCCTAACGTTCTTACAACTCCTATAATTTGAAAGAATCCTGATATATTTGGCTCCAATATATTCTACTTTCTAAATCTCGAAAGTGTTAGTGTTGGAGGTAAGAAGTTAGAGTTTAAGTCTTCACAACTCATGAATTCTTCTGATGCTGATGAAGATTTGGGAAATAGTATAATTGACTCTGGCACGACATTGACATTTCTCCCTGATGAAATTTACAACAAACTGGAATGGACTTTGTTGGAAATGATTAAAGGTAAAATTAAATTGTGTGATCATTTTTAAGTATATGGTTTTAGTTATCTAATTGTTATATTATGTCTCGACAGGAAAGAGAAAAAAAGATCCCTTGAATGAGTTTTCTATATGTTACGAGACGAAAAGTGTTGTCGATTTTCCTAAGATTGTGTTCCATTTCACGGATGTTCATATCGAGTTGTTACATGTGAATACATTTTCAAAAGTTGATAAAGATGTGGCTTGTTTGACAATTGTTAAGGGGGGTGGGGAGGGGGGGGGTCTATATGGTGTTTATGGAAACTTGGCACATATGAATTTCCGTATTGGATATGATCTTGTGAATCACAAACTCTATGATTTGCCTACTGATTGTACCTACCACGGATAAATTTGGATTATAATTTCATATTTTTAATTAATTAAGCACTGTTATCTAATGAAATTTGGCCTTTAATTGTTTAATGGGAGTATGTATTAGTATTTGGAACGCCCTTTTTTTAACTTCATGATAATTATAATCTAATTTAATTTGGGATTTTCCTACTGAAGAAAAAAGAAGAAGAAGAAGGCAAAGTACTAAAAGTGATACATACTTCCTACGGAGGGTTTCGTAAAGGTTTCACAAAAAAAATCGATTGGAAGCTATATCACCAACTATTCATGGGCTAACACACACAAAAAATGGAGAAAATCACTTAATTCTTGTAAATTGGCCCCTAAATGCTCAAAAATACCTCAAAAATGGTGAGACTGTACATACTACTCCCCCAACTCCTTACAGATGGTTCCATAAAGGTTTCACAAAAAATCGACCGAAAGTCATATCACTAAAATATTCATGGGCTAACACAAATGAAAACTGAGAAAATCGACTAATTCCCGTAAATAAACCCCTAAATGCCCAAAAATGCCTCAAATAATGTTGAGATTGTACGTACCAACTCCCTACGTAGGGATCCGTAAAGGTTTCGTAAAAAATGAATGGAAGCAATATCACCAAAATATTCATGGGCTAACACACATGAAAAATTGACAAAATCACCTAATTCATGTAAATTGGCCCCAAATGCCCAAAAATGTCTCAAAATGGTGAGACTGTAGGTACTACTCCTCGAACTCCGTACGGAGGATTCCGTAAAGGTTTCGCAAAAAAATCGACCAGAAGCCATATCGCCAAAATATTCATGGGCTAACACACGATGAAAAACTTGAGAAATTGCCCTTAATTTTCTATGTAATTGTTCCTTTAAATGTCCAAAGCTTGCCTTAATAATGGTGCAGATTGGTATTACTGCTCCCCCCCCCCCCCACCTCCACTCCCTACGGAGGGTTCCCATAAACATTTTGCAAGAAAAAAATATCGACCGAAAATCACTATCACAAAAATTATTCATGAGCTAACACGCATTGAAAAACTGAGATAATCATATCCAATTGCCCAAAATGATGCGCTAAAATTATTCGTAGACCTATACGAACTTCCCAGGTGACGGAGCCAGACATTTTCTGGAGGGTGTGCAAAATTTAAAGAAGCAACCAACAAAAATTTTTAGTGAGTGGATTCACATCTATCTTGCTTAAGATAACGACTTTACCATCGATCATGAACGGCGTCATAATTTGTTTTCAACCAAATACAATTCATATATCTTTTTATCTTCGGGTTGGATTGCTTGTAGTTACAAAAACAAATGGTGAATTGTATAGATTGAAATAATGATGATTTTATAATGTATGAGTCAAGATTTTTACATATCACACATTCAAGAAAACACAACACTAATTTATCGATTTTTACTTAAATCTAAATTATTTTTATCATTGATTTTGCTACTTCTTAATTTAATGAATGTTAAATTTGTTGTGCTTTGATAAAGAATATGTGAAAATCCTAATCAGAAGTGTCAAATCCAGTTAGTTCTCTTGATTCACCTATAAAATGATGAAAAAAATTAACCTATTATAAAAAATTTAGAAAAAAAAACAGGCCAAAACTTGGGGTGAAGAGAAAATACAATGATATATGGATAATTACACATAATCTTTTCTTCTAATTTTTTAGATAGAAACTTGTTTGAAATATTGTTTTATATTTAATACAAATAAATATCTAATATGAAAGTTTCAATTGAATTTAGTTATTAATAAATATTTTTTTGTCTTATTTTATGAGACATACTTTCTTTTTTAGTATGTCCCAAAAGTCTATGATTAGAAATAATTTAACTTTAAAATTATATTTTTATTTAATTTTAAATCAATCTTTTCTTTATAATGAAATAAATTATAACTACATAAATAATTATATAATGTGATGAAGGAAATAATATCTAATTGTTCTAATTTCTAAAGAAGAAAAGGAAGTTAGTACAGAACGAACAAAAAAACTCTTGAAATTTGACTAATAAATAAATGAAGTTAAGAGCAAGAATCAATCCTTTAATCTCTCAGTCACTAGCACGCGGCACGCTCTTTGCCACTAAGCCAAAGGCTCTAACCATGTCAAGGTTGTGCAAACTGTAGTATATATATACATTCAATAAATTTGACTTACATATATCGAATAATTTTTTGACAAAGAGTGTTCACGTGCACAACCTTTATTGACTGTAGCTCCGCCCCTGTCCACTTATGAGATTACCTTGATATATTATTATTTGCATGATTTTGCTCCTAAATGTACAACTTGATTTTAGGGCTGCGATGCATCAATACTCATAAAGTCAACAAATTCCAAGAAATCAGAAAGAGAAGCTGGCCCAAACAGAACGGTACGAGGCTTCGAGTTAATTGATAAAATCAAGAAAACCCTAGAAACTACCTGCCCATCAACAGTTTCATGTGCTGATATAATAACACTAGCAACTAGAGACTCTGTAGCATTAGCTGGAGGCCCAAATTATCCAATTCCAACAGGTAGACGTGATGGACTAATTTCAAATGTAGCAGATGTAAATTTACCAGGCCCATCACTAACAATTCCACAAGCCCTCCAATTTTTCACCAAAAAAGGACTTACTTTAAATGACATGGTGACACTATTAGGGGCTCATACGGTTGGAATCGCACATTGTAATTTTTTTCAAGATAGGCTATCGCCCGTACCTGATAAGACTATGGATCCTACATTAGCTGCTCAACTATTGAAAACTTGTGCTAAAAGTAGTGCAACGGCATTTTTGGATCAAAATACATCTTTTACGGTTGACAATGAGTACTATAGACAAATTACGTTACGAAGAGGTATACTGACGATTGATCAAGAGCTTACGTTGGATAATTCAAGTGCTCCGATTGTTACAAGATTAGCAGCTAATGATAATGTATTTAGACAAAGTTTTGCAAATGCAATGATAAAAATGGCAAATATTGATGTTCTAGTTGGAGGTGCTGGAGAAATTAGGAAAAATTGTGGGGTTTTTAATCAGAAGGCTAAAAGTAAGGTTGTTAATTAGGAAACATATGTTATACTATAATATTTAATTTTGAGTGTATACTTTTTATTTTACTAAAAAAAATATAAGGTGTATGTTTTTGCATTATTTTGTATATGGGAATTGTAAAATTATAACTTGGTTAAGTTATCTTTTTTGTATTATTACAATACCTCCCTTATAATGTTATTATGTAAATGGAGTGTTCTGTAAAATATAAAGTCATGTGTTTTATGCTATAAAAAATATTATCATTTGCTTAGTCAATTGGTTTGTGTTTATTTTTTCAGCTTATATATATATGGTGTTGGAATAAGGTACACCTTGTGACGCGTAATTTATAATCTATCCAAGTTAAATGTACGAAATTTATAACTCCTAATGAAGTGAAAGGTCATAGAAAATAACTCCTAATGTGCAACTTTCCCTTAGTTTTAACTTCGAAATTTATAACTCCTAATGAAGTGAAAGGTCATGGAAAATAACTCCTAATGTGCAACTTTCCCTTAGTTTAACTTCGAAATTTATAACTCCTAATGAAGTGAAAGGTCATGAAAAATAACTCCTAATGTGCAACTTTCCCTTAGTTTAACTTGGTTATTTTTAACTAACAATTATTATTAATTGTTAACAAACCAGAAATTTAGACAAAGCAAATAAAGAGAAATAGAAAATGACATTGTAGAGTTTTATTTCTTGTTTCACTTTAAGTATTTCTCAAGTGTCTTTAAGTATATAATCCATTACCTATCATACCCTTATATACTTATATTACTACAAATTAAAAGGATAGTTGTAACTTGTAAAGCTGGGTTAAAATGACATTAATAAATGAAAATGCGGAGTATGGATATTACTAACATAATGGTGGGAATTATGAACATTTTCCCTTAAATAATACTTTTTATTTAAGAAATAAAAGGAGATTTTCGAATCTTATGATCTTAAATTAAAAATATATGTATTTTTTTTTCTAGTATTAAATTTTTCATGTAGAATATTGAAATTACAGAATATACTGAATATAAAAAGAGATACGTACTTTTTTGAGATAAACTAAAAAAAAGACACTTAAATTGAGACGAAAAAAATAATATTTATAACAATAATTTGATATGATTAAAATGAAACTGATTCAAATCAAACAGTACAAACACATCAGCGAAAAAAGCCCAGCAAGTTCTTGATAGGTCTCAAAATAATACACGTTAAAAGGAAAATGCCAAAATGGTCCACCCCACAAACACAAAAACTAATTCGAATGTACAAACAACACAAAGCACATTATTATTGATGCTAATTATATTCTGAAATTATAGTTTCTCTAATTATATTTCTTTGTGAAAAATATTGTTTCAAAAATATATATATGACGAAACAGATATATGTATCTCAGATATAACTGCGAGTTAAATTAGGTGTAATTTATTTAAGATACATTGTATCAAAGTATATATGATTCACATGTATTCGGGATATACTGACTTTTTCGCTTGCCTCTATTCTCTTTTGTTCACCTCTCTTCTTATGTATTTGTATTCCAAAATCTATCTGATTATAACAAATTTTATGTTTATATCCTTGTATCCATTATCAATTTCATATTTTGTGTATTCAAAATTAATTTCATCTGTGTATATCTGGTATAATTTATTTAGTGTATTAGTTCATAGATACATATATCTAGTATCAAAACATGCACTGATACATCAGTATATATATCCGTGTATAGATATATATGTATTTAGTATCAAAATATGCACTGATACATTCATCAATTGTCTCAAATTAAAGTGTCATCATCATCCGAGTAGAAAGAAAGGGGAGAGAGAGAGAAAGAAAGGGAGAGAGATAGCGAGAGAAAGTAGAGAAAAGAGAGATTATGTAAATATTTTAAAGTATAAAAGGATTTACTATGTATGATATGAATGTTTGTCTAATTAAATAATTTCCTTTTAATAAACCAAAAAGGGATCTTCTAAAATCATAAACACATAGACTATAGTATGAAGTAGTAGTATAGTTTAACTCTTACTGGAATTACACATGCTATTTGGTACAACGAAGTTTCCTTGATACTTAGAGTGGGAATTGTTGTCTCATTATCGAAACTTCCAACTAAAAAATCGTTTGTTCTTTCTTTTGGCTAATTGTTTAAGAGTGGCAACACATTTACAAAACGTTTGTGATGATTAAATACTCACTTTTTCTTATGGTATGTAATATAATTAATTACTATTTCGAAGGTCAATTATTTTTTGTCTTCTATATCTGTATTTCTTTTTTAAAAGAGCATAATATATAAATATGTTTTTTATTTAGTTTCAGCTGATATTTAATTAAAATTGAATAGAGCTAACTTAAATAGTAATATATATTCTTTGAATCATGATTTGGGGAAAGTAATGAGAAAATAAATAGAGAGGAGACGGATTCTGTTTTAGCATATGAGTTTATAAAACGGATGACAAATTACTAAATGTGAATTATCCTAAACAAAAAATTAAAATACTTAATTCTAATTTATCCATATTATTAATTATAGTCACTTTTCGAGATATTGAATTTATTATGTTCAAAAAGTTATATCGTAAAATTGTCATTCTATTTATTGTTTCTTAAAAGGTGTATTAAATCAATACTTGACAAGTAAAAATAGACGGAGGAGACATATATTATATTAGAGGAAACAAATATCTCGACATGAAAACCTAGTTTAGGCTGTTAGTGCAAATCCAATAAATAAATAAAACCAAATGGGTGCACAAGATATTATTTTCTATTTAAGACGTATCTTTTCTAGGAGAAAAGGATAGACACATGACCTCCATAAGAACTTTTATTTGTGATTAGCTATTAAAAGAATTAATAAAATCTTAAAAATATTAAGTCCTAGGTTTCTATACAATTTTAAGGACTAAATTAAAAAAAAGAATAAATAAATACAAAGTGTTTCCAAAAATCACTTTTTAGAAAAAAAAATTAAAATTATTTACAGAACTTAAATGTAAAAAAAATGATGCCACGCACCTTGTTGTTGCGAATATATATAGAGGACCCGTTTGATCATGAGAATTATTCTTTTTTGTTTGTTTGTAGTAACTTGTATATGAGATCTAATCCACATTATGTGACTATCTATTTTGAGATATTTCTCTTTTAAAGTATATTTGATTGTATATTTCAGATAATAAATTAGTCAAGTTGGGTTATTTTGCTAGTTTTTAGAGACTGAGGGCATAATCATTTTCATAATTATTTTTCTAGAAAAATTAGTTTAAACAACCAGATATTATTTGCAACAACTATAACCAAACATAACTTCATCTTCAGCTCCAACATCAAAAATTCAAATACGTGGCCAAACGCCTACTAAATTATATTTTCAAAACTTAATTTACCTAAAAGTTGATACTTATATAAATAGGTAAGTCCATTTGAATCCCTTATACATTTAGCTCTCTCCTCTCTTCTCTCTTCCCATTCATAATAATGAATTTTTTTCCATTCCATTTCAAGCCAAAGTCATCTCTTTCTATATTCCTCAACACCTCTTTCCTTTTTCTACTCATATTTTACACTCTTACTTCCAATGTTACTTTTAGCCAATCCCAAATTAAACACATCCATTTATCAAACACTAACAATAATGATTGCTCCAACTTACATAAATTTAGTGATGCACAATCTAAATGTACCTACTTAAAAGAAAACATGAATTCTTGTTCTACAAAAGGGTATTTGAATTATCTTGAATTTTTCTATTGCACCTTAGGTACGTTACCACAATTAGGGTACGTTATCCTAGTTGTATGGCTTATTTTGTTTTTTTATTTGTTAGGTAATACCGCGGCGGAGTACTTTTGTCCTTGTGCTGAAGGTTTATCTAAAGTCATGAATCTTTCCCCAGCTATAGCTGGAACAACTCTTCTTCCTTTAGGAAATGGAGCTAACGATGTTTTTTCGAGTATTATATCGTTTACTCGATCAAGCAATAGTGGCACTGTGGGGCTTAATAGTGTTTTAGGTGCTGCATTTTTCGTTTCTAGTTTTGTTGTGGGAGTTATAAGTATACTAGTGTGTATGACTACGTTCCAAATTGGAGTAACGATTGAAAAATCGAGTTTTATTAGGGATGTGTTGTTCATTATTTTTACGTTGTCATGTCTCGTTGGAGTTATTGTTGTTGGGAGAGTTAGTTTGTGGATAGCAATATGTTTCTCGTGTATTTATGTTGTTTATATTTGTGTGGTATGTGCTATGCATTTTCTTATTAGTAAGGAGGACTCGGTGAGAAATGTGAATTCACCTGGCAAAGATGATGATGATGAGTTTGATCGTGATGTTGAGGTACCATTGTTAGGGTGTATTGATGAGGAGAATTGCTCTAGTCATGAGAAACAAATAACACAAATGAATTCTACTTCTTTAAGCGCAGCCTCATCATCTTGTTGCAAGTTCTTGCATAATTTTCTGAGTATTCTGGAACTGCCCCTATACTTGCCAAGAAGGTTAACCATCCCGGTTGTTAATGAGGAAAGTTGGTCCAAGCCAATGGCGGTGATTTCAGCAACATTGGCACCAATTCTGGCAGCGTTTGTATTAAGTCCTACAGAAGAAGTCATAGTTCAATCCAACGCGAACTTATTCATTGTCATGACATCAGTTTTTGTTGGACTTGTCTTGGGTAATGTAGCATATTTTTCTACTCAAACATCTAGTCCTCCAAAGAAATGCTTGTTGATTTGGCTTCTTGGAGGATTTGTCATGAGTACTACATGGACATATATTCTTGCACAAGAATTGATATCTTTGTTAGTCTCGTTTGGATATATTCTTGGTATAAACCCTTCAATTTTAGGACTCACTGTCCTAGCTTGGGGCAACTCAACTGGTGATCTAATATCCAATGTTGCTTTGGCATTAAATGGTGGAAAAGATGGTGTGCAAATGGCATTATCAGCTTGTTATGCTGGTCCATTATTTAACACCTTAATTGGTTTAGGTGTTTCACTTGTGCTTGCTTCATGGTGGGAGTATCCAACTTCTTTTGTGCTTCCAAATGATCCTTTCCTCTTTCAAACTTTGGGATTTCTTATACTTGGTTTACTATGGGCTCTTGTTGTTTTGCCTAAGAGAAATATGCAACCTGATTACTTACTTGGCGTTGGACTTTTGGCTATTTACTTTTGCTTCTTGTTTATAAGGTTTGCAAAAGGTTTTTAGGAGTTTTTACAAGTATTGGTTTAAATAGAAATTATATGTATATAATTTTCATATTGTGAAAAGACAAGGATGTTTATATGAAGTACATGGTTTGTATAATAAACAATATTTAATTGGTTGACACAGGATTAAAATGCTTCAATTTTCTTTTGAATTATTCTTGTGATTATGCATGTAATTTTGTTTTTAATTTCAAGGTTCCTATTACAACAAAACTTTGAAGAAAATATGGAAGTTAATTGATAGGAAATAGAGCTGTCAAAATGGGCTGGCCCAACCCAACCCTAATGGGCTAGAGAGTTAAATGGGTTAGGACGGGCTGACCCTTTTAATTAAAGGGCATATAAAATAGTGGCCGAATCCAGTCCTAAGCGGGCCACGGGTTGGGACGGGTTGACCCTTCAACCAAAAAATGGACAACATTGACCTCTTAGAAAGAGTATCGAATGTTGATGTTTGATGAACACGACATTAATAGATACATAAATTCATTCATGAATTACACACACTTCAGTGAATACTTACAAAATAACATAATAATCAAGATACAACATTCATAAGATTCATCCGAGCAAAAAACATTATATGATAACTTTTTTTATAAACAAGACAAAAAAGGAGAAATGAAAAATTAGGCATAAAAATAAAAGTAGAAGAGATAAAAAATTCATAGTTATAATAACTTCAATAATATATATATATTGAATATTTTTAAGATTCACAGCCCACGGGCTAGCCTCTGAGGCTCGTGGGTTGGGCCTATGAGGCTAGCGGGCCAAATGAGGCTGGGCCAAAAAGCCTCGTTCCTAAATGGGCTGAAAAAATTAAGCCCAACCTCACTTAATTCAAGGGTGTGGTTGGGCCGGCCTAACGGATCAAGCCCATTTTGACAGCTCTAATAGGAAAGTAAGCAGTAACATTTTTCTAGTGATGGAAAATATTTTATTCATAAACTTAAAAATTTTCACGATTTTTCACTACCTCTCATGGTAAAAGTTAACTAGGGACATCCATGTTTATAGTAGTGCAAAATCTAGTTTAATTAGAAATTAGAAAATGTATTCTTATATTAGTTTGACTACAAATTCAAACTAGATATGAATTAAATAAGTATCAAATCCTAACCATTTTGATTTTTTACAATTTTGAATTATTTTTTATTTTGATTTTTTACAATTTTGAATTATTTTTTCAACATTCTCCGGCATTTCAAAGTTATATATCCAAATTTTGATGCACTTGTTACCATCTTCCAATATGCTGAAGCATTTAAGTTCTCTTCAACTTTCAATTGTTGATGCACTTCTTATCAACCTTCAATTTTGTTTGTCCACTTTTCTCCAATTTTTAGAGAAAATATTCTTCCTCTTATCTAATGTTTGTTTGCACTTAATTAAATCTCTATATTTTTTGCACCATCCATTTAGCACAATTATTTTTCATGTATATATTATTAGCCAGATGTTTGTAAACATAATCATTGGTCAGATGAGCGACACATCGGTTAGTGTCGCCCACCAAAACAACAAAAACAATTTAATTTTCTACCAAGATCGTTAAAGCTCTAAAACCAAGCTAAAGGAAAATATTTTAATCATGAACTCAAAATTTTCCATCGTTTTCTACTACTTCTCACAATAAAATAAATAAATAGCTAGCCCCTCAATTCATAATAGTGCAAAACATAGTTTATCCAGAAACTAGAAAAAATATTCCTACATTAATATCGCGACAAATTTTGACTAGATATGAATTAAATAAAAATTAAATCCTAATCAATTTTAATTTTCTATAATTTTAAATGATTTTTTCCAACAGAATATAATTAAGCAGGAACAATGAGCAACTTTTTTCATTAATTGATTTAAACAGTTTTCTATAAAAATTAGTTTTAATTTTTTTAAGTATTAGGACTTCATACGTAGTTTAAATAAGAAATAATTTTGTAATCAAAATTTTATTAGATTTAAAATTCTGACTTAGATTAAGTATTAGGACAGAAACTTACACTACAATTTGCTCAATGTGAGATCTATTTTTAAAGGGTAAAAAAGGCGAACAATATTTCACTTAAGAGTTTTGTGCTTTTAATATAATTTTAATATCTATGAAACTGTCACACACGTTATCCGTCAATGTAACAAATGTTAGATAACATTATTTGAAATTACATATTATTTATTTTATGATGTATAAAAATATTAAATACATCCCATTAAAATGATTTTAGATAATATCATTTATGTTTTTACCTATGTGGGAAAATATGTTAGAATTAAAATAATCCAACATTAGAATTGAGCTAGTGACCGTATATACTATTTATTTTTGTTATATATATAAAGAGATTATTAAGAAAACTAAAAGGATATTGATCATAATTTTCCTTCTATACTGGAATTATTGGTACCCACAATTAGAGGTAGATCAGGATTTGAAGGCTATTGGTGTCACACTACGTTGTTATATACAAGGTCCAAAGAGGGTTAATACAATTTGATCAGCTTAATCAATTTCGAGCTTCGAATAAAGTGATTCATCTTTTCAATTTATATAGACAAATTAATCGAACGAAAAAAAATAAATTATGACAACTTATATTAATGCAAAAGAAAAAACTTTCAATAATATATATTAGTTATATTATAAATATATCATTCATTTATAATTGTATTTGACAAGTTTTTATATTCTAAAAACACTTAATAATGACATAACTATTTATATTACATATATATTTCACGTTTTAGGTAACAAATAAATTAAAATAAATGAGGCCAAAGAATTTTGTAACCATAAATTTAGGAACATACAAAGTCATATGTTAATAGTTTCACTCACAAGAACAAAAAAAACTAAAGAGATCGAAGAAATCAAATGAAATTTCAGTCTAATGGCCATGTCGTTCAATGTTGTATTTTATTTTGTCAAGTAAAATCTCCAGCAAGATTTAATTTATATTTTCATAATTAAATTATTTTTTATGTGCATCCAAATAATTTAAATAATAGAATAAAGAGAAAGAGAAAATTACTGCATTGATATAAGGAAATTATTTATACTTCATACATAAAATAAAATAGAAGAAAAATTGAAGTCAACAAAAGTTAATAAATGAAAAAAGGTCAACAAAAATTAAATTAAAAACTTTTATAACTAAGTATCTGATTGCGACTAAATATAATATCAATATTATTGCTTCCATGACCTGATGGATAAGGGGCTTGACTTCTAATCAAATCATCGTAGGTTCAAGTCTCATAACCTTTATATTAATCTGCTCATACTCATGATCATCGATAAATTTTCAATTTCACAAATATTAAGATCAATGTGACACTTATTAAATTTTAAATTTAATTTTATGACTGATTTAATGTCCCCATTCAATGATTCCACAACTTATTATCAAAAATATAAAATGTCAGACCCTCATCCTCGCAAAAGAGAAAAAAAGAGATATCTTAATGTCCCCATTCAATGATTCCACAACTTACTATCAAAAATATAAAATGTCAGACCCTCATCCTAGCAAAAGAGAAAAAAAGAGATAGCTCTAGTGTCCCTAAAGAGTTCCCAAAGAGAAGTTAAAATGTTTGACATTGGTGAATAAGGTGACTCAAGAAGAAGCTAGTACAGCCATATCTCAATAAAATTAGTGGTTTCAAATTAATTTTTAATAAGATACCTTAAATATATACACTGAAATCAGATCTTAGTACTATTCTTGTTGGCTTTGCCTTAGTGGCTCCGTCTAGCCAGCCGGTTGATGTAAGTCCCGATAAATGAAAAAAAAAAGAGGGCAATTTATTCCCGGTTAGAATTGCTAGACACATGGGCTCAACTTGAACGGTATTCTAGATCTTGACAGACCCTTTGCTCGGGTAAAATGGTATTTGACCCAGTTCCATACAGTCATTAAAACTAGATGAAAATTCTTTTATACTTAGGTTGTATATCCCTTGTACGAGTACTACGATTGCTAGATCTACGTTGTTATGGCGGATTACCGCCCGACGACTTTGATCGTGTAAACATGGTATCAGAGCCTAGGGATTTTCATGGTAAATATTTGATATTAAGGAGTGAAAATATTTGGCATAGATATGAACAACGTTTGTTCATGGAATAGGGAGATACTAGTACTAAAAGTACCAGGTTAGTACTAAAAGTACCACGTTACAGGAGGTAGATATACCTCAGAATTTAGATTTGTTAAACAAATGGACGATTCCTAAAGTCTCGATTAAGATTGTTTATGACTATGGTTGGTTTGATAAATTGTCTTCCAAACAATTGATAAAAACTACTGAGCAATCTATTGCTTTGAATTCTTCAGAACAGACTATTTGTTTGTTAAATGAGCGTGATATTAACTTATATAAGAATCAGTTTAATTTTATGCATATTGGCATGGTGCAAATTGCTTTCAAACCCCTTACTCTGAAAGGGTTACCTGAACCTTTCGTGGCAGCTTTGCGTGATGCTAGAAATTATAATTTCCGATAATCTTTGATAGGTTCGATAGAATCTACTGTTGCTTATGGACCAGTATATTTTAATACTCAACCCAATTTGCAATTATCTCTTTCGGATGTGAATATTCTCAATGCTTTGACATTAAATGTGAAAACACATGGTTATAATTATGCGCCAGGTTCAGAAATGATATGCTTATCTTATAGAATTTATTATCGTCTCCTTTCTACTTTGAATCCGAAGTGCAAATTATACGACACTTCGCAGCAAACGGTGCTGATGGAAACCAACTTTGCAAAGTCAAAGATAACCACAAGAAGGACTATATTGTGGGATGAAATTGACTTTCCAGCTACTTGGACTTTGAATTCGGTTATAGCCCCTGAACAATTGACTAATGAAATCAGTAATACTGAATGTTCTCATATTTCGCAAAATCCAGATGGAAGGATTAATATACAATTTGATAACAGTTCTACTAGTAGATTTGATAAGTCATCTTCTATCTTTTCCAGACATTTGTTCTCAGATCGGAGATTGTTACCTTCTATAAATCATATTTCTCCTATTGAACCTATTTATAAATTAGCTCGAAATCGTGCAGCTTCTCTTCATACTCTTTCTACTATAAAATCGGTAGAAAAGGTTAAGGCAATTGAGGTAATTAAGGTCGATCCTCAAACTAACATTGTGCAGGTGGTTAATACGCATGGTGATATTCTCACTACTTCTCAAATAGGTGATATACCTACGGATTCAGAGATGGAATTCGACCCCGATAATTCTTAAATGTTTTTACACCAAATTGATTTTAGTCCTGGTTCGCAGGCAAGAAATTATATTTAGAAAGAATTTTTTAGTGAAAAATGGAACCGATGTAAAACTTGGTTATTTAATACTTATAGTAAAGAGGATCTTCATAGTATTTCTCAAGAATTTTATGAAACTTGTGCATTGCATAATCAAATTACGTATTTTGTACCATGGTTTATAACCACTTATCTTCCTTTATATATATAAATGTTTTAGAAAGATCTTATAAAGATGGGAGTGGAAATATTAATAAGGTCATTTACCCTCCTCAATCATATTTTGTTTTGCCTAATTATACAGGTATTACTTTTGAAGCTTTTCAAAGATTTATTGATAATGATGTTGCGGTTATAAGCATAGCTAAAATAAATAAAATTATTTCTCAAAACAATTACTTGAGTCTTTATGTTAAAGTTTTGGGAGAACATATAAGCTCTCTTGACAAAAAACTTGATGAATTGACTTCTTTGATAAAAGAAATTAGTAATAGCAAAAAGACGTATGATGTTGTCTCAACTTCAAAAGGTAGTTCTGATGCTCCAATTGCCCTTGCTAATATTCAACGGCCGCCTAAGATTCAGAGTTTTAAATTTAAATCTTTAAATGATCTGGAAGAACTTCTTGATGCAAAGTTTTCAAAACTAAATCAAAAGTTTTCAGGATTAAGTTTAAAACCAATTAATCTTTCGGAAGATTTCGCCGAAAAGATTGAAAATACTTTTGATCATAAAAATGAGATTTCATCAGAGTTTAATAAACTCAAAAGAATTTTTAAAGGTAATAATGGGTATGCTAATAAACCTAATATGCAGACTTATCATTATACTCGACCAACTCCTCAAGATGTTCTAATCAAAGAGCGAGATTGGAGTCAGATTAATACGTCATACAGTGGGTCTGAAATATACGAATGGAATCTTGATGTTTTAACGGATAGACAACTCACTATCTTGGTTCATCGTATGCTTATGTATTATTGCAGGTTTTACTGGTCAACTACGAGGCTGGTGGGATAATTATTTATCCATAGAAGAATAAGCAATGGTGATAAACGCTAGAGCAACTACTGAAGGTGTTGATAACCTTGGAATGGCTCTAGTTGCAAACAGAGAAAATGCGGTTTATACTCTGGTTCTTACCATTTTAGAACATTTCAATGGGAGATTCACCAACCAGTACGACACTGTGTGTACATTACTTAATGGTCTTAGATGTAGGACTTTGGGTGAATTTAGATGGTATAAAGACACCTTTATGAGTCGGGTTATGGAATTACCCGAAAATAAGTTATAATATTGGAAAGCAAAATTTATAGATGTTATTTCTGATAGTCAATTCATCTGGCGCAGGATAAAAGTCGCCGGGCAGTAATCCGCCATAACAACGTATATCTAGCAATCGTATTACCCGTACAAGGGATATACAACTGAAATATAAGAGAATTTTCATCTAGTTTTAATGACTGTATGGAACTGGGTCAAATACCCTTTTACCTGAGCAAATGGTCTGTCAAGATCTAGAATACTGTTCAAGTTGAGCCCATGTGTCTAGCAGTTCTAATCGAGAATAAATTGCCCTCTTTTTTTCATTTATCGGGACTTACATCAACCGGCTGGCTAGACGGAGCTACTAAGGCAAAGCCAACAAGAATAGTACTAAGATCTGACTGTACCACCATCTCGAAACCAAGTCAAAACAACTGGAACTGAAAATTCTTTCATACTTAAATTGAGTCTAGAATATTTTCATGGTTAACATATGCAAGAGGTTAGATATCTGACATAGATATGTAATTGCTTAGCCGGACATCGTCCGGTCTATAAGAGATAATATAAAATTAAAAGAAAATAATACCTAAAAGGACGAGATCCACCGGCTGCCTTCAAAGTTGAAGATTTTATAGATTTTTCAAAAGTATGATACAAGAGTTTTTTACAATAGAGAGAAAAATTGAAAATTGCCTAAGAAAAGCTTGCTTCTACTCTGAATGAACTATCCTATTTAAAAAAGAAAAAGAAATCTTTGTACAGAGTTTTGGGTCCCTTATCTGGGTCCCTCTACAATATTTCTACTGTGGAAACAATTTTTCTACTTGTTGGTAGGCCTTTGGCTGCTTTATTGTTTGTCTTTTCCTCTTATGCTTTTCAACAATTCTTCTGCTTTAAGCAAAACATCTTCTGTCATTTGATCCGACTCTACTGGCTGAGCGTCTAGTGGGATATCATCATTACTTGCTTCACTATTCATCGAAGCATCTGATTTTTCATATTGATTTATGGATGAAAGTAAATTTCTTTTTACTTACTCTAAATATCTGTTTATCATATCTTCTTTATCTCCTTCCTGAAAAGAGATTTTTCTGGCAATATGCCTAACCGACGTATCGTCTATTAATTCCTTGCTAGGGATATCTGTATATTCTTGGATTTTTATGGCAATGGTGTCCAAGAGTTCTTGACCAAATAATGTTTTAGTCTTGGGATCAATTTTCATCAGTTTATCCCAGAAATTATTGTAAAATATACTATACAAACAAGGAATATGTTCTTCCGTATAACCCACTTCTGGAGCCCATTTGTGAATCCATGGGATAGAAAATTCTATAAATAAATAGATTTGATCGATTTTTTCTAGATAACCGATATGATCTGCATAGTATAACTCATTTAACTTGGGAGAAATCTTCGCCCATTCTTTGTATAACTTTAGAAAAGGTTCCGGCAAGATCTTCACCGTTGGTCCATGTCGTGACCACCATACTAAAAACCAATTTGGGATTGTTTGTTCAAATATCTTTGAACATAATTTGATAAACCAAGTATGCTTTTGTTTATCATTTTTGTAGTATAACACTTTATCAAATGCTAGGATATAAACCCAGTATATAAAATTCATTCTTGTTTTATTGAGGCTTATCTGCCTTTCTTTCATAGCGGATATCCCACATTCTTCAATGGATATAACATGTTTGATAATTGTTTTTGAAAAATTATAAACATTTTCATCTGAGCTATATCCCGAAAAATGCTGAAAATCTGCACTTCTTGTCTCTTTCAGAATTGTTTCATAATATGAACGGGTTTTGTATGACTCACCCGAATAGTATAATCCATTAATCAAATACCTCTGGAATATCTTCCATGGCTTGTCTTTTCTCTGAATTTCAGAGTTTTCAACAAGAAATATCATTTCTCGTTTCGTCACTTTTTCATAGGATTTGATATCATCATTATCCTCTTTAGCTATTGTTGCAAATGTATCACTTCGCTTTTGCTTACCCAAATATGCATGTAATTGGGCATATAAAGGATTATCTTCTGGAATATCTTCCAGATGTATTGATGAGGTTGTCTGAGATATTTTCTCATTAACCAAACTTTTTCTTCCCATTTGTATTACTGGGGAGCTGTATGACGAAGATCCATATGATGATGCTTGAGAGTATGATCTCTGTTGCGGGGATGATCTTCCCCCTCTTCCTCTACTATTTGAGGATTCCATCCTGCATATATAACAATTTTTATTCTGATAAGTCTTCATAAATTGTTAAATCTCTTTCATCATCAGATATTTCTGACATATACGAAGGATAACCTTCCATCATATACTGATAGATGATTTCATCAAGTATAAGAGTAGCAATATCTTGATTAAAAGGGAGAATCTTAAGAATAGTCACCAAAGTTTCTTCTCCTATCCACTTAGTAAAGAAAGTCATTTTTGAAGGTATTCTCTCGATAAGAAATCTTGTAAGGAGTTATTACTTTCTTTCTTATAAAGAATTTCAAAATCAAAGGGGCTAGCTGTGCTTGCCACCTGGCAAAAATTAATTTAGAAGCATCATGCTTAAAATCTTTATTAAACATAAATTTAACTGATTGAGCATCAGTTTTTATCAAGAATTTTTTATTATATAAATCATCTTGAAATTTCAAGACACACTTGACAATAGTGAGCATTTCATGAGCCACTGTTGCATATTTTTTCTGGGCCTCAGTCTATTTTCCTGAATGAAATCTAATCAAATATTCTGTATTATCATGAGGATTAATCTGTTTTAAAATACCTCCATAACCAATATTGGACGCATTCGTCTCAATGATTTTTTTCCAAGATGGATTGGTAATAGTAAGACAAGGCAAAGAATTAACTCTCCGTTTAACACTTTTTACTAGAGCAGTATGACCGTCAGACCAAGGTTCTTTATAACCCTTTTTAGGCGAACGTATAACGGAGCTAAATCTCGAGACAAATTTTTATAAAAAGGGGAAATGTAATTTAAACTTCCCAAAAATCGTTGTAATTGAGTTCTATCAGAAATAACATCAGGAAATTTTGAAGCAAATTCAATAGATCTCTTAATAGGCGTTATATTACCCTGACTAATGAGATGACCAAGAAATCTTACCTCTGTTTGGAACAAACTCATTTTTGGTTTGGATATAACTAAACCATTTTGAATTACAATCTTTTTAAAGATGTCTAAATGCTTCATATGCATTTCAAAAGTTTTAGAGTAAACTAAAATATCATCAATGTACACAATAATAAAGTCCAAGTAGGGGTTGAAAATATCATTCATAATTTTCTGAAATTCAGAAGGAGCATTTTTCAAACCGAATGGAACATTAAAAGCAGTTCTGTAAGAATGTTCTTTAAAAATTTGAATCTGCCAATAACCTGATTTTAAATCAAATTTAGAAAATATATTGGCATCATATAATCTTGATAATAAATCTCTTTTATTTGGAATAGGATATCTAATCCACTTTAAATATTTATTTAAAGGTTTATAATTTATCACTAATCTGGGGACACCCCTCTCCTTTTCAGCAGCATTATTAACATAGAAAGTTGTACAAGACCAAGGAGATTTAGAAGGTTTTATTAACCATTTTTGAAGCAAATTATCAATTGCTTTTTTGCATAAATCAACCAATTCAGAATTCATCTGGCAAGGTCGAAATTTAGTTGGAATATCATCATCTGAAAAGTTTTCTTCATAAGGAAGAGTGACAAAATGCTTTTTCCTATTCCAAAAAGCACTTGGATGATCAGCACAAATATCAATAGAAAGTTGCTCAGTAATTAATTTAATTTTTTCCTGAACTTTTGTAATTTTTAAAGTATCTAAAATATTCATGCTAAAGCACTCCAATTGAAGTGAATCAACATGTTTTTGTTTCATATCAATTAAAGCACTAATTTCTTTTGATACGGGATCAGTAACAAGAGTATAATTGATTTTTTGATTATCAGTACCTGCAGAAAATCCTTTAGCATCAATATGAGTAAAAGGATAAATAACATTTATAAAAGGAGTTCCAAGAATAATTGGAGGGTATAACTGATTTTTTACTAAGAAAAAGAAATGCGGAATGCAAACTTTGTTTTGACAAATACTAATATTGGGTAATTTATACTTTATATCTAAAGCATGACCATAAGCAGATTTAACCACATGAGTAGTCTTTTGAAAATATTTCGTGGGAACTAATCCCTCTTGAATGCAACTAATATCAGCTCCACTATCAATCATAGCAATATCGGTTAGTGAAAAACTATTATTAATTAAAATAGTGCATTTCACATACCACTTATGAGCAGTTATAACTTGCATCATTCCAAGAAACGAATTATTTTCATAATCAAAATTATCAGTAAATTTTTGTGGTTCTTGATCTAAAATCGCACCTTTGCCTTTATCACTAGGAGACTCAGTTAAAGATTTATTTTTCTCAACCTGAGTTATTCTGTGATCACAAATCATTTGGTTTTGCTTAAGGGATTTAATCTCCCTTTTAAGATTCTCAATTTCATATTTCAAATCATCGAAGGAGGAATCTTTTGACTGAATATTTTTATTATTCAAGCGGTTATTAACCTGTTTAATAGAATACGGTGCCTGATACTCAAAACTTCTGTTTTTTTCAAAAGGTTTTGAAGAACTTGATCCAGAATTATCTGTCAGATCAATAATCTTTTCCCGAATCTTGTTATCTGTTATTTCTTTCAAAAGCTCTATTACATTATCAGCTATAATAGTATTAACATTCAAATCTTGATATTGAGATTGCAATTTATAAAATTCATCGTTTTCACAAACACAGTTATCACCTTTGCAAGTTTGGCATGAATTATCACAAACCTGAACCTTCTCTTTGTCAGAGAAATCAAGTAAATCGATTTCGGCTTCCGATTCGGAAAATGAGTCATAATCGGATTCAGAACCAGAAGTATACAACAATCCATAGATCTTTTCGTGAATATCTCCTTCTAGTTCAAGGGCTTTAAGCTTTTCAAACTTGCAATTTGGTGCTATATGACCAAACTTTCCACATCTGTAACACTTAATATCTGCCAAATCTTTCTTAGATCGATTCTTGGCAAACCTTTTTGACTTTTGGTAGCCCTTCCTAGCTTCCCGTTCTTCTTTAGATCTTCTTCAAGATCTTTTCTTTTTATAAGAACTATCATCCGAAGGGTATCTGTGATACTTGTCTTTCTTCTTTTTACTATGCCTAGAAATCTCTGGTAAACCAAACTGGGTACAAAAATCTCCCAATTGATTTTTCTCTTTCAGCTTATCCATCTTCAACTGTTTTGATAATCTTAACTCATTACACAAGTTCAATCCTTCTTGTGTGCATACCCTTATCAATTTTCCATAAGTGTAGTCACCATAAGGGATTTCTATCATATTCCCTATTAAAGTCTTTCGAACTTTTTCTGCAAATAAAGAAGGAAGGCCAACAAATTGGAAAATATTTTAAATGAAATGTAGAAATAAATCTATAATTTTATATTTATAAAATTATATTTATAACTGTGTGAAGCACGGATAACTACACTAGTAATATTATATTTTTAAAAGTAGGGACTAATTATAGTTAATAAGATATTGTCCATTTGTTTACAATACATTACATTGGATATTGTTGTAAGAAATTTATTTATTAATATAAAGATTTGAGTTGTTTAATTCAATGTTTTAAATTTATAATAAAAAGTAGATAACTCTTATTTCTTTCTTTCTTTATTTAAATTTTGTATCTTTGTTTTTATAATCTCCAATTATTATTTAAGTAAATTAAAATCATAAAATTCACTATTAAAATATTTTGGGAGTCTTTAGCAAACACTTAACTAGAGTCTCATCCTTGAGCCATCTTTGATAAAAGGTGTCCTTAAGTCATCTTTGATAAAATGTGTCAAATGAGCGGATTGGGTTGAAATTGAAGAAATTAAAATGGGTTGAAATAGAAATCGGGTTGAGTCCTGACCTGCCCAAGTTTACTTTGAGTTAAAATGGGTTGGGCTCAAATGGACTAAAAATCGAGCTAGGTCTTGACCCGTTCAATTTGACCCGCTTAATCTCAATAATTTTAATATATTGTTATTTAAGTTTTATAACCACAATTACAATTTCAATTTCAACTCAAGAATTTTTTTTAAAAAAAGTTAATACTGGGTAGATAAATCTTAGCAAATATAAAATAGATAGTAATTCATACATTCAATATAGGAACATACATTACATCAATGCAAATAAAGAGTCTTAAAACAGAGTGAAATTAGAAATTAAATTAGGCTCAATTGAAAATTCTTTTAAAATGAATTAAGGCTTGAATAAGTTGAGATTGAACTCAATTCAAATTATATTGAACCAAACTCATAAAATTCTGGGCAGATTGGACAGGTTACCTATATTTTGACCCGATTTGACACCCTTAGTTTTAGTATGTGTTATTATGTCATCAGTGGCGGAGCTAGAAATTTCATGAAGGGGGTCAAAAAAAGGGGGAAAAAATTGTTGCTAGTGAGATTCAAACACATGAGCACTTAAGACTCTTTCAACGTATCTAAAATAACTAGGCTACAACACCTTGTTCTGTCAAGGGTGTCCAAAATATGTTATTTAATCACTTCGTATAGCATTTTACTTATATATACGACATTATTTTCGGACGAAGGTTGTCCAATTGGACACCCTCACTATAGGGCAGCTACGCCCCTGCATGTCGTCCATAAATAAATCATGCAAATTATAGGGATAAGAAGTTTAACTCATCATAGGTGAGCGGGGGCGAAGTCAAGGGCGGAAGGAGGTTCATCTGAATCAACTTTATCGAAAAATTACATTGTAGATATAAATAATATATGTAAGGTTAAAATTTTTATTTTCTAGTATATATTATGTTTTAACCCCTCTTAACACAATATAATAGCCTAGCTAAGCGATTAAGGGGTTCAAAATTTCTTGAAGGCGGTGAGTTTGGTTCCACGACAAACTTTTTTTTTCTTGAGGCATTTTTTTTTTACTAAAAAATATGTTCCAATTAAAAAAATGGCCATATATAGCTTTAATGCTTGAATTTTTTTCTACCTAACATTCTTCAATGATCAAATATTTGTAGTAATACAAATATCATCCACAACAAGATATTTTTATACTTAAAATTGGATTTTTTTTTACCCGATCATCATTAGTTAATTTTAAAATTAGATTATGATTATTATTATTTTTTGTCTTTTCTTCCTTTAAATGTCATTTTCACAAGTATTTTAATTTTTCTTCTCAGAAAAAAAAAGATTACTTCAAAATAACGTACTGTTCTATTAATTTTTATTTAATATATTATTAATTTAATTAAAAAACTATAGTTTAACTTAAATTTAGATTCAACTTTTTATAAACTCATCTAACACTACATTTAGATTAATTTTTTTTTATAAACCCGTTTAATGAGATTTTGCACTATTCACTTCTTCAAAATAATGAACCCCCTTTCTCAAAATCCATGATCCGCCATTGTTGGTGAGAACTCATAAGTTTTTAATCCCACTTTATTATCTCATCATTAAATAGAATTCTCTTAGTTAGGTATTAAGAGTGCAATTAATCTTAATTTTATTTTTAATATGTGATTTTTCCATTCTATTTTAATTTTAGCACAGTGAATAATTTATTTTTAAAAAAATAACTTTATTTCCATGAATAATTCACATAATTGAATTAAATCTAATTACACAAAGACAATGTAAATGAATAAATTCGAAAAATATTCAATAGTTGAAATACTTTAACAATGCAACGTTTCTGTTGAAATAATAACAAAGCAAATACCACGAACAGATGTGGTGGAGACATGGAGTAAATGAGGTTGCTCCTTCCTTAATCAAAGGTTTCAGGTTCAAGTCTCGAATATGAAAAAATCCTCGATAGGAAGCGTTTTCTCTCGAATGGGCCCTACATAGCGCGAATCTGAAATAGTCGGACTCTAATGTTGTTCCCCGAATGGGCCCTACGCGGCGCGAATCTGAAATAATCTAGCTCTAATATTGTTCCTCCGAATGGGCCCTATATGACGCGAATCCAAAATAATTGAATTCCAATAAAGATTTCAAAATAAAACATATTTATCATTATACTTTTAAGAAAAAAATTATATTTATCCTTCATTATATTTTTTTTTTCTGAATATATAAATATAACTTTTTTACGAAAAAGTGGGTTGAGGCCCACTTATCACTTTTGTTTAATTAAAGAAAGACTCGAGTCTTCTAAAGCTCATTTTTTCTCAAAAAAATTTACATCACTAATAATCAAGCATCCCACAACTAGCAAAGACTCAAGACTGAAGACTTCACCGATCATCGCCGATCGAGAAAGAAGAAAAAAAAAATACACAAAAATTCCCAGGTAATCTATTTTATTTTATTTTCTTGGTGTCTGAGATTATGATCAAGCATGCCTTTTTTTTTTTTTAATTATGTGATTAAATTATACTTTTTCTGTCTCAATTTATGTGACATCCTTAATTGAATATTATTTGATTTGGCACAAAAATTTAAGAAAAATGTAGGGCTTTTGAAATTTGTGATAGAAAACCCACCTTGGACGAAAGAAAGTATATTACCTAAATTGGGACAGATGGAGTATATGGGAGGAACCATGGAGTGTTATTTTCTACTTTGAATGTGTAGTAGTGTTTTTTTACTTCCTTGCTTATGTTGACTTGATTGGGTAATCAGGACTCCTGTTTACTTTTTTTTAATTAAATATGAGTTATATAGAACCTACTGACCTAATAATCTGACACTTTAATGGGGAAGGGCTTCCTTGACATGATTTTTGTTTGGCTCAAATCTGAGACTTCTGGTCGAGGAGAGAAATTTTATCCATGCCATCATAACCCATGTAGGTGAGCACATGTTAGCTATTTGTGTATTTAATTAGGCTTTTTGGTTAAAAAAAAAAAAAAAGAGGAGGAGGGGAATCCTACTCTCATATTGTGAAGGAGCTAAGGGTGTGTTTGGTTTGAAGTAAAAAGTTTTGTTGGGTTTTTTACTAGGGAAAATTACACGGATAAAGAAACATATACTAGTTAATTAGCTAGCATAGCTATTGTTTGAATTAATTACGGCTCGTAGCTTGCTTTTAACAATAATTACGTCACTTATACATATACAAATACAAATTATACATATGTATATGTATAATTATATGATAAATATACAAATACAATTAACCTCTCTCCACTCTCTGCCCTCTCTCACTCGCCTCTCTCCTTCCTCTCCCAATCTCGCTCGCCTCTCTCCTCCTTCTCTGACTCTCGCTCGCCAGATATACAAATACATATGTATATTAGTTACATATATACAATTATTTGACAGATATACATATACAGTTCGCTTCTCTCCATTCTCTGCCCTCTCTCGCTCGCCTCTCTCCTCTCTTTCCCAATCTCACTCGCCTCTCTCACTCTCGCTCTCCAGATATACAAATGCATATGTATATTAGTTACATATATACAATTATTTGACAGTTATACATATACAGTTCGTCTCTCTCCACTCTCTGCCCTCTCTCGCTCGCCTCTCTCCTCTATCTCCCAATATCGCTCGCCACTCTCCTCCTATAACATGTAGCTATGAATCGTAATTAGCAAACTATAGCTATGGAGCATAATTAAAATATTTTGAGTGGCTATATGTGAAAGTTCCTCTTTTTACTTATTTTTTAGTGTTCGGTAATTAAGGAAAAGATATTATTTCAATAACATTTATATATAATCTAGCAAAATACTATGAGGTGGGGGGGGGGTTTCAGTGTTGGCGGGGGTAGGGGTGTTGGATGGGTGAGGAGGAGACAATGACCTTATAAATCCGAGTGTTTGAACATAAACTTTTAGCTGTTCTTCACCCGCTTCAGCAAGAGATGGGATACAATTTCATATTATAGGAGGACTCATAGTAAATCAATTGTGATTATGGTATAAGATGCTCATATTTCATCTGTGACTGGTATACCACGGCTTCGCATTTTAACCAAGTCTGTTCTTTGTTACTTTCAGCTAAATAAGAGTTGTAATTGGCTATTACATTTTTATCGAAGACTGTAATAACAGATTTATTTATTTTTGTGACTGATGAAAGGGAACATCTTTCTTCAAGAAAGCAAGGTGTGTAATGTGTTCCTCTATGATGTGAAGTACAGAACATGTTTGTATTCTGTTGAATAATTCTAACAGATATCATCAACAATACGTATAAAGTTGTACAAAATTAGATCTAATGTATATACTTTATCGTGCTACTAACTTACTGATAGGGATTGACTAACTTACTGATAGGGACTGTACGAAACTTTGTTTCTTCCCTCTCCTCCTTCTTGTGGTATTATATCCTTTTATCTGACTATTATAATGCATGTTTGATATAAGTAACAATATTCGTTAGATTAAGATCAGTGTAAGTTGCTTCTCGTGTAGGGTAACTTGGCTACAAGAAAGAAAAGAGTGACATAATTTGTCTGTCTTCTGGACTCTGTGATGGACTTGCTACACTCCTAAACTACATAGAATGTGACAATTTCTTTCTTTTGTTCTTCATGGTACCGACTTGATTATGATTTTAATTAATCCATTACCTTTTGTTATCAATAAATAAATTAGCTAATAAATAACTGCTCTGTCCTGCAATGAGGAAGCACAACGAGATGTCAAGATAAAATAAATGCCTGTTATCCTTTTAGGGAAAAGCCTTCAAGTCTATGTTCTGTGCGTTAAATCAAACTGTGATCTTCGCATACCATGAAGGAATATGTTATAACTGTATTTTGGAGAGAATTCATTTAGGGTTCTGTTTTTCTTTCTTTTTACTCAACTGTGTCATTTTTAATTAGTTTCATGATTTTCCATTGAAAACCTCTGTTCATCGATCGAACTTCATCGGTGTAACTAAATTCATTTATATTTTTTTTTGGCTTATTTCAAGGTTCAATGTTAAGATGACTCAGCACAGTATGACCTGGAGTATCAAGCTGTGAACTTATCGTCATAGGTAACTACGTTGAATGAACTTATCGTCATAGGTAACTACGTTGAACTCTTTTAATGCTGTGGGTTCTGGTTCATTTGGATGGCGAGGAAGGGAAAAAAATGAAAGGACAAGTAAAATTTTCTTTTCATTTTTTTGTTCATTTAAAAAGTAAAGAAGGAAGGATAGTGGAGAAAGAGAGTTTTCTCTTTTTGAACCTATTAATTTATCTTATTATTCTCTTCTTTTGTCTCGCTTTATATTTTTAACTTTCCTATCCCTCCCTAGTTTCCGTAGACAGGTTGTGGTCCATTTTCTTACCTGTTCTAGTTTCATAATGCTTTGGTATGTAAAGGCTGTCTATAACTTGTCCAAGATTGACTGAAGCTGAGTTGAAATATATTTAGTCCACCTATAGATATGCCAAAAAGAATGAGGGCGACTGTGTTACATGCTATGTCCAGGGAGAGTACTGATCATATAATGAGAGTGTTTGGGGTTGTAATGGTTTCACAAAAACTACTTCTAAGTCTTGGGAGTTTCCTTATTCTTTGTCATAAAAAACTGGCAATCTTGATGCCCGAGAAGCTATCTTATTGATCCAAGAAGATGTATTTTACTAGTATTTTGAAGCCCCGTGTCATTTCTCTAATATATGCTCTCTGCTATACATGTTAGTGATTCACGGAGATGTTAAAGCACCTTTAACTGGTGTTAGCTGAGGTCACAAGTTTAGAATTCAGAGGTGTTGCTTATGATGATTGCTTTGCTGTATTCTGTTTAGAACTCTGTAATCGAGTTGATTGGTGCTTTGAATTGAAGTGTGCAAGTATATCGTTTGCTTACATTTATATTGTCTGACTTTAGACCCATCTTTTTCCTTTTGTTTTGTTTTTTACATACGTCCAATTTCATCACGAACACAATTTCACATCTTTTCGGTTAGCAAACTGTTGTGAAGCCATTCTTCGGCTTAAAGCCGTTAATGGTCCTTGTATTTCTTTCTTTAACGATTTTCTTTGCAGTTTATCCTTGTAAAGAACCTAGTGACGAGGTAATATTTTGTCTTTGGGAAGACCAAACGGCCAACAAGGTTAGGTAAGGTGGGAGTAGAGACGAGCATTAAGTTCCATATAGAAAGTACAGAAAAACTGATGGAGTTTTCTATGTATAATAACTGTCTGATTGCTGAAACTTTGTGCTAGAAATTATCTCTTGTAATTTTCATAAACCTGTGTGCCACCCTCACAAACACTGAGGGAATAACAAGATGCTGGCATGGAGTTTTTTCCTTTTAAAATGTTTTTGTTTTCGCTTTGGTTGCAGAATTCTTTTAGAGCTTTCTGATTTCAGTGGATTTACGTCATGAGAGACAGGTGGCCAAGAGGTAAAAAGTGGCTTAGATTGGCATCTGTAGAAACAATCGCGCTTGAACAGCTGACACAGAGCACAACATCAAGGGAAACAAAAGAAGAAATGGATGATAATTTAGAGACCAGGAGGAATGGGCTTCCTGATGACTTGCTTTTTGAGGTTTTTCTTCTACTTCCAGCTGAAACTCTCTGCAAACTGCGTTGCGTATGCAAGTCACTTCTCAACATGATCAACAGTCCAGGTTTTATTGAAGATCATTTTCGTCAATCTGAGAGAGTTCTAATTACTAAAAATTCCTTTCACAAGGAAAACAAACGGTCACCTTTTCCACTACCTTCAGATAAGAATGAACTTTATTTCCATTTCTGGGATATCCATAGCGGCAAAGGCCATAAAGTTTGTATGCCAGATACTTTGGGGAACATAAAGTGCATTTTGGCTGCCTGCAATGGTTTGGTCCTTGCCAATATTAAGAAAAATGGAGGTCTGGTTGTTATGAATCCAAGTACACGGAACCACATTCGAGTGCCTCTTGGTACGATTGGCTTCGTGCAGGAGTGCTATGCCTTCATGTTCAGCCATTTCACAGGTTCTTATAAAGTAGTACACTTGTTCCGCGATAACTCTAGAAACATTCGCTGTGAGATCCTGAACCTTACAACAAGATCATGGCATGCAGTGGATGGACCTAAATCAGGAGAGTTTGGATCAATCACAACTCATAGATCTGTTTCAGCAATTGGTGCTTTGTATTGGCTCCCACAGATTGAGGGCTGTAACCATGTCATCTCCTTGGGATTTCATGATGAGAAATTCCTAACTGTACCTCTACCAATCAGCAGCACGAAAAATGATCGACTCGTTGAAATCGGAGGGTCCCTGAGCTTCATAACTCATACCACATTGAATTTGATTCAGGTATGGATACTCAAGAATGGGAATTGGTTAAAGAGGTATAGTATCAACAGGTTATATGATATCACAGGATTTGTTCCCCTTTGCGCGTCGACCAAGGAGATATTTTTCCAGAGAGAAGGATACAGTTTGTTACATATTTACAAACTTGAAGATGAAGAAATGCAGGAGATTAATTTTGAAGGCACCGAGAGAGCTGGAGATGTTTATATGTCTCATGTAAAGTCCCTTGTTTCATGGGATATTCCTCAACTTCAATGAGATGTGTAAATATATGGCATTAAAACTTTGATACCTTTGAAGTGACGGATTTCAAATTATTCCAAGCTGAGAATGAATTATGGTACTGCTTTAAGAAACTTAAATATGTGAAGTTAGAGTTGAAATTCATATCAACTTTGAATTCGACTGGAATAGAAAGAAACTTAACAGATGCATTTACTGTTTATTTATAATTCGCGGTCTGGTATGCACAAGGAAAAAAAGCTTTAGCAATGTCAATAAAGGATTTTGTTGCAGTAACATGAAAAACAACCAATTTTCATACAAGGCATCAAGAGATCCACTGTAAAAGTAAATCATATTTGCTAAGCTATTGCTATGTATGTGCTGAGTCCAGTAAACAAGGTACAATCCAAAGACGCAAATTTCAGTCGAATATCCAGTTTGCAAGAAGGCCAGAATAGCTGCAGGGACACCTTGGCTACCTACCCTTGCTGATTTCAAATGAATAGTTGAGCTCCAAATGACATCTTTTATCATCATCCATAAACTGCAGAAAACGAAGAATCCACAGAAAAACCAAATTCATCAACATCTTTACTCACCAATTTGAACTGTAAAATGAAACGAAAATTGGAAAACTCATAAAGAGGCCAGAGATATACACAGCCATTAAGTTGCGGAAAGGATGGATTCAAAAGCAAAATGGCTTCTTCCATACTGTGGATGCATTTACTGGTTACATCAGGTTATTTACTTTATTTTCTAGTTTGCAAAAGTAGGCTTTTCACAGACACATGTTGGAGTTCACTTTACCATAGTGCAAACACACGCAGCATTGTTGTGCATAAGTTATGCTCTATTTCAGAATTCGGGATTGAAAAACATTTCTTTTCTATTATAAATCTATTACTCAAGTCCATGACACATATTGCCTGCTTTGACACAACAAGCCTCACGGATTTGTCCCTTGGCTACACCATAATTGAGCACAAAAGAGCGTGCACCATATGAACTTGTGATACACCTTATAAAGCTCTTCACTTTCCTCTCTCATCCCGATGTATGAACATGTGTACTCAATTTGGCTACACCATAATTGAGTACAAAAGAGCGTGCACCATATGAACTTGTGATACACCTTATAAAGCTCTTCACTTTCCTCTCTCATCCCGATGTATGATTCAGGCATCATGTGCACCACTTTTTTAGAAGTTTGTTAGCCTAGAAACCTGTCAGTCCTTCTCTTAACCCACACTCATCAGCCGTCTCTCCGTCATGGGTGTCACCTTACTTGATCAAACTAATTACGTTTTCTAAATACCAGTTAAATGAGTTATGTTTGCAAAGAATGTAAACTGTTAGACAAACAAAATCCTGAATTGGCTATGCACACAACAAAAGTATATCCCTACTGAGACCAAGCACTGATTTTTCTTGCAGTTTTTCTAATTGTCTGCATGAATGCACAAATTGAACAGCACACGCTCAACAAGAATGTGATATGAACTCTACTTATTCAATATGTAACTGCAGATGTTTCAACATTTCTAAGCAGAAGAAAGATATTGATAGCATCCACGTTGGCATACCTCCATTAAATTTAACGGGTTTCAATGAAAAATCAAGAATATATTCATCATGAAAGAAGTATCCAAATTCAAGCCCAAAAGAAAGAAGATTGGGCCACATGAAGCCCCAAAAGATGAACGTTAAAGCCAAAGTTTCCTAGAAAGTTCCATATTTTAAACTTTCCTAGTTATTATTTCCATAAACGTAGGATTTGAATCTCATTATATTTGGGATCAGTGTTTTCAAAAACGCTTTTTGGGGCAAGTCCCGGGCGAGTCTCGGGGCGGGGAGTACCAAAAACGTTACGGGGCGCAAATTGAAGACGTAGATCCATAGGGTGTAAGTCCTAAAATTTGGGGCGTAAGCTCCAAGCGTACGCCTGGGCGTTTTTTTTTTTTAACCTTTTTTGCTATAAATCATATTTTTTATTATTGCTATGATGATATTTTTTCAAATAGTAATTGTAATACTTTTTTCTTCATTATTGGTTATTAATACATTTCTCAAATAAAAATCATAATATTTTTTTCTATATATTATAGGTTATTTATTAAAATTTATTTGTAAGATAATTGAAGGTTTTACTTTTGCTTATTTTCTTAGTAATAAAATTATAAAATTGAATATACATGAGACTACGCCCGGTAGATCCATAAGACTTACGCCTCGTGTCTCGGGGCTTACGTCTCGCCCCGTACTTCATAAAACGTCTCGCCTCACGCCCCCGCCTTTAAAAACACTGTTTGGGATAGTTAGTGTTTTCTTTTATTTCTCTCACACAAAAAAAAAAGATATATTTTTTAAAAAAAAAGACATTTCATTTTTCTCTCGAAATACAAAATCCTTCGAAAATTTGAATAATCCATATATTTAAATAGTTTAATATGTTATATGATATTATTGAGTACAGTTTACTATTTAAATAGTAATATATTAGATGATTTTATTGAACATCAGAATTTGGGGGAGTAATTTTTTCTTACCAAAATTATGAGTAAAAGAAATAAGAATTGGGAAATGAAATATGGGGTAAGTGGAAGACAAATGGTAAAACAATAAATGCAACCACCATAAGCTTTTGCCTCGAGAGAATCATAATTACACTCTACCTAATATATGTTGAGTGTGTATCTTCCCAAAAAATATATTAAGTGTTACCATAGAGTTCGTATATATCCCCTTCTAGAATTTTATTTTGTTTTTTTCTTTGTTCATTATTTTATGCAAATTCTTGTTACATTTTATTTGGCATTTAAATAAATAATTAACATTCAATTATAATTAATAAACTTATTAACATTTCATTTAATTAATTTTATTTTTCAACAGGTTTGAAAAATACAAAATATAAACACATCACATTAATTACTTTGTATTAAAAAGAGTGAAAGAAAAATAAAATATTTTCAATAGCTTGTAAGAAATCGGGTTAGTAGGTGTACTCAAGTACCATTAGTGAAGATGAAGAGACAAAAACGAAATATAATCTAGTTTTATCGATTTGGTTCGTTTTTATCGGGTTACAAATTTTAAGAGTTATCATGTAAGATTATATTTTACATTAAATAAATAATTAAAGTTGAGTTATAATTAATAAATTTATTAACTTTTCGTTTACTTAATTTTATTTCTCAACAAGTTTGGAAAATACAAAATATAAATGCATCACCTCACATTAATTACTTTGTATAAAAAAAAAGTGAAAGAAAACTCAAATCTTTTCAATAGCTTGTAAGAAATAGGGTTAGTAGGTGTACTCAAGTACCATTAGTGAAGATGAAGAGCCAAAGATAATTCATTTCTGTTGGTTTGGTTCGTTTAATTTGGCTAATGATTTTTATTTCGTTTATTTTACATAAATAAACAATTAACGTTGAGTTGTAATTAATAAATTAATTAATGTTCTGTTTAATTAATTTTATTTCTCAACAGATTTGGAAATATAAAATATAGACACATCACCTCACATTAATTACTTCGTATTAAAAAGAGTGAAAGAAAAATTCAATATTTTCAATAGTTTGTAAGAAATAGGGCTAGTAGGTGTACTCAAGTATCATTAGTAAAGATGAAGAGCCAAAAACGAAATACAAAATATAACCAAACCGACAGAACTGAATTATATTTCATATTTGGCTCTTCATCTTTACTAATGGTACTTGAGTACACCTACTAACCCTATTTCTTACAAACTATTGAAAAGATTTGATTTTTCTCACTCTTTTTAATTCAAAGTAATTAATGTGAGGTGATGTATTTATATTTTGTATTTTCCAAACCTGTTGAGAAATAAAATTAATTAAACGGAACGTTAATAAATTTATTAATCATAACTCAATGTTCATTATTTATTTAATGTAAAATATAATCTTACATGAAAACTCTTAAAACTTGTTACTAGATAAAAACGAACCAAACCGTCAGAACTAGATTATATTTCGTTTTTGGCTTTTCATTTTCACTAATGGTAATTGAGTACACCTTCTACCCTATTTCTTACAAACTATTGAAAATATTTGATTTTTCTTTCACTCTTTTTAATACAAAATAATTAATGTGAGGTAATGTGTCCATATTTTGTATTTTCAAACCTGTTGAGAAATAAAATTAATTAAACGAAACATTGATAAATTTGTTAATTATAACTCAACGTTAATTATTTATTTAATGTCAAATAAAATTAAATGTAACAAATTATTGAATTTGTATAAAATAATGAACACAGAAAAAAACAAAAAATAAAATAAAATACTAGAAAGGGATATATATATATATACGAACTCTATGATAACACTTAACATATTTTTGGGGAAGACAAATACTCAACATATATCATGTGGAGTGTAATTATGATTTTCTCGAGTCATGAGCTTAATGCGATTGCACTGATTGTTTACCATTTGTCTTCCACGTACCGCATATTTCATTTCCCAATTTTTATTTCTTTTGCTCGTAATTTGGTAAGAAAAAGCTACTCCCCCAAATTCTTATACTAAATAATATCATCTAATATAGTACTATTTAAATATTAAACTGTACTCAATAATATCATATAGTATATTAAACTATTTAAATATATGGATTATTCCAATTTTCGGAGGATTTAGTGTTTCGAGAGAAAAAGGAAATATGTATTTCTAAAAAAATATATAACATTTTTATCTTTTTTTTTTGTTTGTGTGTGAGACATAAAAGAAAACACTAATTATCTAATAGAGTCAATTCAAGAACTTAGATAAAAAAAAATGATCTAGCCCCCTTTTTCGGAGAAATTAGAGACAATTAGTATAAAACTAATCACCTTCTTTAATTACTTTAATAGAAACCAAAGATATCAAATTAAGAATTAATCTTACTTCTTAAAGAATCATTCTTATGAGATTGTAAGATAAATCCATAGTCGTCAGTCCACACAAAAAGGTGTAATGAAGAGAAACTCTCAAATAATATTAATCATGTTTTTTCTTTCATTAAAATATCATAATATACCCCTATATATATACGGACAACCTATCCCAAATATAATGGGATTCAAATCCTACTTTTATGGAAATAATAACAAGGAGCTTTTAAACTAGGAAACTTTAAAATATGTAACTTTTAAGCTAGGAAATTTTGGCTTTAAACATCCAGCTTTTTGGGCTTTCTTTTGAGGCTTCATGTGGCCCAATCTTCTTCTTTTGGGCTTGAATTTGGATACTTCTTTCGTGATAAATATAGGAAAAATTATCTAAATACACAATTTATTTTACCATAACCTCTAAAATTCCCTACCATTTAAAAAAATCCTCTCTCGGATACATTACTCCCCTCTCACTCATACATCCCTCCCCTCTCGGATACACCCCTCCCATATGTATCTAGATGTCCTATCCCCTCTCGGATACATCCCTTCCCCATGTATCCGGAAATCCAGTGATGTATCTGAAATCCATAAATTTTAACGGAGTTTTGTAATTTAAAAAAAGAGTAGTGAAATAATATAGTTAGCTCTTAACACTATGGAATTTATGTAAATTATTATAAATATATTCTTAATTTTTCATTGAATCCCGTTAATTTTAATGGAGGTATGTCAACGTGGATGCTGTTAGATATGAATGTCGACTCTCAAATATATTATCTAGTGCCGTATCAAAAACAATGGGAAACTAAAGGTTAAAATCTGAACTACAGATAGTACAGATTTTATTTTATTTTTTTAACTGAAAGTTGCCCGAAATGGGCCTTTTATTAACGATAGAAGAAAGCAAATTACAAAGTTCCAGGCCCAAAAGTGGCCTAGACCCGGAAAGGCCAAAATGGCATTATCCTAAAACAGAAAAGGAAATAAATCTAGAGAGCAACAAGAAAAAATCCTCAGCTCCGCCTGCTGTCTCCTTCAACTATCAAATCCAGATGTGCGCCGGCGAAGTGACCATCGCTATACCCAAAAACACTTCCAACCACCGGTAACAATCTACAAACACCTTCCATGTTCGGCTTGTAATCATCTGGACGTCAAAAATTCTCACAGACATCATGATTCAATGCCAATGAAGACTTCTTCAACATGAATGTGACATAGCTGTACCAGAAAATGAGGTGTGAACAGCTATGTCACATTCATGTTGAAGAAGTCTTCATTGGCATTGAATCATGATGTCTGTGAGAATTTTTGACGTCCAGATGATTACAAGCCGAACATGGAAGGTGTTTGTAGATTGTTACCGGTGGTCGGAGGTGTTTTTGGGTATAAGCGATGGTCACTTCGCCGGCGCACATCTGGATTTGATAGCTGAAGAAGACAGCAGGCGGAGCTGAGAATTTTTTCTTGTTGCTCTCTAGATTTATTTCCTTTTCTGTTTTAGGATAGTGCCATTTTGGCCTTTCCGGGTCTAGGCAACTTTTGGGCCTGGAACTTTGTAATTTGCTTTCTTCTATCGTTAATAAAAGGCCCATTTCGGGCAACTTTCAGTTTAAAAAAAAATAAAAAATCTGTACTATCTTGAGGATACACTAGATCTATATCAATGGAAAGTTAATACGTAATAACTGTACTATATTTATTCTCGAGGACAAGCTGGACTTATAGAATGATTTCACTAATGAAATGAAAAATACCAAGTGATATTGAATCCAATAGCAATATAAATGCTCCTACCTTAAGTTTAGCTGTATATGTTCCTCTTGCAAGTGCACCTGATGGAGTGGTCTCCTCTTCTAACATATGTATGTAAGGTTCTCGCTGAGGAGCAAAGGTGCCAAGCATTCCCTTACTTTGATCAACTGACATTCAAATGACCAAACAACGATATGTTATGAAAGATAATAACAGAAGTAAGTGGAGGTAATACTTGTTTAGTATTAAGTTAGACTTTCATTGAACATAACGTTGAGCCTAATGTTAGGACAGTAACCTAAAGACATTGTGCAAGCATTTTAGCTTAAAAAAAGAAAAGTGAATCAAGTTGGCATAAATGCATGGAATTGACGAAAAAATAAAACTAGAGATAATAGAACGAGAAAGGTGCAAGAATTTAATGTGGTTCGGCAAGCATATGGTTTATTACATCCATGGGGAGCTGGATTGTTCTTTTCACTATGATAATTAAATAAATTTTACACTTGGATTTACATTATCTAACCAACCCAACCCTTGCGCTCTTTCCATCTGTAAAAGAACCATGAATAAACCACTTGCTTTCCTACTCTTTCTAGTTCTATTCCACAATTGGCGCACCTTGCCTCAAATGTTTGTCTGCAATTTTTATAGACAGAAATGCATCTTATACTTCCTGCTAAAGGGAAACCCAGATAAGGAAAAAATCTACTATACGAGTCCATTCATACTTGAACGAATCTCTTTCAACAAAGGAAATCACATCTATCTATATATATATAGTAAAGCTAGGCATTAAGTAGGTTATTTGGCACCTCTCTTAGGCTATCATTGGTATAAATATCTTTTTTGTCAATTTTCTGACTTTTTTCTCTTATATTTTCCCTCAAAATATTGGCTGGAAAATAAAATCATTTTATCAATACAAACAACAACAACAACAAGTCTGATGTAGTCAAATTGTGAGAGATAATACACATTAAATATTATTGTAACTAGAAGTTATGCAAATGAAAAAAAAAAGTTAGAAATATAGTGATTGATTATGAAAACTGTTATGGAATGTGAAATATATAACCTGTGATGACAAATGCTATTTAATATGGTAAGTGAGTCTTTACTATGATCGGGCAGATGGAATATTGATTATTTCATATACTTATTGATAAAGTGATTTTGTTATGCACTATCTATATATAGATTGGAAGTGGACTTTTGTACATACTCTAAAATGCATGCTCCGACATACTATTCGTTGGTTTTAGGAATAGGTTATTGAAAATGAGGAGTTGAAGTTGTTCTGCCTATCATATAATGAGGTAATTTCCAAAGATACACTCTCAGGTATACCTATTAAGCAGAAATTTTTTATTTAACAAACCTTCAAATTTGTAAGCCTTTTCCTGGATATTAAGTGTTTTATGTTCTTTCGCTTTACAATTACATCACTTTCTCTGTGGTAAAAATACTTCTCATGTTTCACTTTTCGAGAATCAAACTATAGATATTTTGACAATATTTAAAGTATTTTTTGACCATATTATATGATAATAATTGCAACTTATAGTACTTATCGAGCTATTCCGCATCCTCTCCTTTCTTTTGTTGATTTTGTTTATTATTCTCTATGATACAACAATAGTAATTAGTTGATCAATGAAAAGAAGATAACGGGAGGAAGGCAAAAAGGTGGAGTTGTAGAAAATTGAGGGGTGTAAAAAATCAGCTTATTTCATTCATCTTGATCCCTAGGTTTAGATATGTGTTCATTGTAGTAGTTTAACACTAAGCCTGATCTGGAAGGGTCAACATCAACTAAATATCAACACTAAACCTAATCTGGACATCTCAAGGTTGGAATTTGATTTTCAGAAGACTTTTGAATGACTGGGAGGTAGAAAGAGTGACTGCTTTGCTCGGTAGAATAGGAACCTTCACAGGAACTACCAATAAACCTGACACCATACGATGGAAACACAACACAGATGGCCAATTCACAGTCGATAGAGTTTACAAGAGGGGACTATCAGAGTTGTCAGGAAGAAGTAGAGGGCCCCGGAAAGCTACCTGGAAAAGCATGGCACCAACCAAGGTGAAATGCTTCACCTGGCTGACAGTGAAAAAGGCATGCCTCACTCATGAAGCACTCCAGAAAAGAAAGCTTCATCCAACTGAACAAATGGCTGAACACTGCAGATTTGTCGAGCTGCTGAATCAGAAAGGGGGAAGCAAAAGCCGGAAGAAATGGTGAAAAACTGGCCCAGCCTCCAGATGGTGGACCATATGGAAGGAGAGGAATGAAAGAATTTTCAAAGGAAAATCAAATTCCATCCAGAAGATAAAAGGAAAAATGCATTTCCTCTTTGTTTTTGATGTAAAGAACAATGTATAGAAGATGAAATACAGATAACGGACTTCTAGATATTTTGTAATTAGTTATCTTTGTAATCACACTTATGCTGAAGAATACATGTTATCGGTTTCACAAAAAAACATCAACTAAAAAAGCATCTATCAGTGTTGTGAAAGGCAATCGCCTTGTCGCCAAAGGCGAGAGGCGAGGCGACCCTTCATTGCCTTTTAGCTTTGTGGCGAGGCAATCTTCAAAAGGCGACGCCATGGCAAGAAAAGGCGAGAGGCAAGAAAAGCGAGAAAGGCGTCGCCTTTTGTATATTCTTAAAAAAAGGGTGACCAATTTAGGTTTTTAAAAGTTAAAAGGTAATTTTAGGGTTTACGACTAGACTCCTCCGGCGACCAGCCAAACTTTTCCTGCTACTCCAAAGTCCAACCAATACATATTTCTTCTTTTCTTCTTCCTCGGTTTCTTTTTCCTTCTTCTTCAGACTTCAGAGTCACCTCTGTTTTGACTTTAGTTTTGATTTTTTCTCATTCAAGTTCTAGACTTTTAGTACTCCCTCGGTCCACTTTTGTTTGTCAGGTATGCTAAAAATAGATGTCCAAAATTAATTGTCAATTTAAACAATCAAGAAACAATTAGTCACCTTTTTTCCAATTCTACCCTTAATAATTAACTACTATTTTCAAAAAGTACTAGCCTTTTTAAAGTTACAAGACTACTTCAATATGAAAAAAGTGATATTTAATGTATACATTTAGTAGTCCATTAATGAAGACCAATTTCCATAATGATTGATAGTAGGGTTATATTAGTCAAATTGCACCTCTTATTAAATTTTTCTTAAGGGTTGTGCATGACCTATACCTGACAAACAAAAGTGGACGGAGGGAAGTATGTACTATCCATTTTCAGTTTTTGAATTGAAATATTTGCTAATATGTTATTGCTATTGAGATTTTGATTATTTACATATGCAATTAAATATTTTAATTTTTTGGTATTAATTGGTGCTGCACTTCAAAAAGGCGAGTGGCGAGCTTGTGGCGAGGCAGACCCTTGTCGCCATTTATCACCTTTTGCCATCCAAAACACTGGCATCTATACATGTATGCCTCTTTAGCAATTTCAATGGAGACCGCTTTGTTTAAGATTTAAAGAGTGATATTGTAAGCAATTTGATAATTGTATCTCTATTTCTTATAGTTATCCAATTTTTCACTTTTTCATCACTCAATAGTATAAATTGGAAAAGAAGTAAATAACTCTACAAAGCACACACAAAAAAAGAGAGAATTAAGTATGAAGAAGCAAAAAAAAAACTCATTCTGATAGAGAGAATTAAGTATGAAGAAGCAAAAAAAACTCATTCTGATTAATGCTTGTGCGATATATAATGTAAAATATAGAAATTACGTACTTGTAGTTCCTAATGATTTTTTCCTTTTTCTGGAGTGGAAATTTAAATGGCGGGGGAGGGGAGGCGCTAAAGAAATAGAGGGGCACAGACGTGAGTTTAGTGTTTATTACCTCCGAAACAAACTAACAAAGAATAACTTTAAAAATTCACATTCCATAATATGAATCTAATATTTCTTATTGTTGCTTTGATGACAATTTGCTCTATAGATTTGTAGACTGATTCTTGAATATGCATATCTTACTTTTGAGTATTGTAGTTGGAAAGAAAAGTCTAGATTGAATAGCTTAACTTATGGTAAAAATAAGTATAAGTTACATAAATCACATAGTGTAAAGATGAAATTACTATCTATCCCTACTTTTTTTCTAATTACAATAATCCCTTAAAATTAACCCAATCCGGATACATTAATGAAAGCGCGGATACATTAATACATTAATTCAGATACATTAATAAAATAAGGAATTTCCCAATCCGGATACATTAGTGAAAGCGCGGATACATTAATACATTAATACATATACATTATTAAAATAAGGGATTTTAGAGATTTTTAAAAGATATAGGGAAATATGAAAAATAATTTACTTAAAACTGTGTAATTTAGTAATTTTTCCTAAAAATATTATAAGGTCATGTATTTAGCAAAATTACAAGAAAAACGATTGGAATATGCAAATAAATTTCGCCATAGAAGAGTGATTCAACTCCTAAAATCACTTAATGTTTTCCTGTGCAAGTGTTTCATGAAGAAAAAGACGACGATATACGTATTGTAAATGGTAATAACCTCACTTACAAAATGTGGTAAAATTCTTTGCATGTAAATATTCCAAAAAATTGAACAAAATATGAGTCGAATGAAAGTTTAGATCATAATGTATGTCGTATACGGAGTTGAAATTTTTATAATTTCACAAACATGTTATTATAGAGAAGACAATTATTTATAAGATCAACCATCAATACGTTTTTCATGACCGCCTTAAATTCCCTAGTTATCTTAGAAACCAAATCAGGCAACATTTGTTAAGATTCAATCCAAAGAAGAGAAAGAGTCCACAAACTTGGAGACCAAGTCTTTTGGCCTCTATTCCATGCCAGACTTGGATATCGGGCTTTTACGGAACACCTAGTGCAGAACCATAATCCATATTGACTATTTCATGAAAATCACACACAATCGACATGACTAAAACTTAAAAACTAAATGATTCAATTCACATACTATAACATGGTCTTTTCAGTTGATAAATGCACAACTTTTTTTTAAAAAAATCCAATAAATGCACAACTTGAAGAAGTCCTCTACTCGGATAAATAAATGTAATCATGTTGCCTGACAACATGATTGGATGTGAGGTGACCATTATGAATTTGAAGGCTTCTTTTCGAACTTCAAGATCCACAATATACCTATGTGGATATTTAAAGAGCGGAGACAATTAGAAGCTCAAAAAGAGAAGAAGACACGTGTCTTTGGTCTTAAATTAGGAAGCCCAAAGTTAGAGAGTATTTAGTATTTTGCTTAGAATAATGAACCCCAGCATAAATAGGTTATTAGGTCTTTCTTTTGAAGAGGGATTGTTTTGGATTATCTCATGCTCATGAACTACTACGAGTAGTAATTCATGTATGAGTACATATCTCTTCTCCCTTTGGATTGTATCTCGTATTTGAATGTTAAATTTATTAGTTCCTAGATTCTCTTCATTTGTTTCTTTGAGTTGATTGCATTTCCGTTCTAAATTAACCCTTCCCTTCTAGATTTAAGATTATTGGTTGCATTTATATATGTCTAGGTAATTAATTACTTAGGTGTGTATTTATCCCAATAATTATCTTAATCTTCTTATCCTTGTATTGCTTTCCATAATTGTTCTTGAGTTTCACGTGGGATTGAAGAATTCATCATCAATTTCTTTGAATTCCGAACCCATTTCACATCACAACAGCACCATGAAATGCTAGTATTTAATCCCTAGGTGCTTGGCTGTCCAACAAAGCATTTTTTAAACATGGGGTGCAAAAGAAAAGAGGAAATGAGACTAGAAATCAAACCTTGAAGACCAGCCTTCCATACTATATTTGTGTAGGCCAAACCAGAAACAATGTTGTGCAGAACACTAAATGTTAGCTTAAGCCGATACTCAGAGCCCTCCCTGAGCGTAAAGAGAACAGAATTACATTTCTCTTCTTTGATAGGTAATGGAGTATTAATCTCCCCAAAGTCGGACGAAAGGATTCCAACTGAGTGGAACTTAACTTCAGGTTCCATTTGTCCTAGAAAATTGATACAAGTAGTCATTAAACAAGATTTAAAGGTTAATTGCAGCGTAAACAGTATGCTACGTTCAGGGACAAACCATCTAAGTCGCTTTCCAGACAACCAAGCAGCTTTTCTTTCCACCTCCTCAAGCTCTCATCCTCCTACACAAACATTAGTAAGGTAAAGAATAACCATATGGAAACTCAACACATGCCAAGAGACCTCGCAAATTTTCAAATCCAAGAAACTAATTCAAATTAAAATAACGGAAGTTAAAAAGAGATCAAACTGGAGTGAGCAAGGCAAAATTGAAAAGGAATGCCTTAGATGGTACAACATAGAAATTATCTTTCCTAATTCAACTGAGAGACAATTTCAACTTAAAGAATGATAAACAAACAAAAAAAATCTCACTGGAGCAAGCAAGAACGAAAGCAACTCCAAACCAAACTAGACAGCAAAGCAGAAGAAGTAATAACAGCACAGAAATTCTAAGAAACATCACTCACAGCAGTGAGGGAAAACTCAAATTCTCAACCCTAAAAACACCAAGGAAACCTATTTTCTCCTTTAAAATATCAAAATTGGGACAAATTCAAAAATTACTGCCAGAAGAAACAATCTACATAACAACTCAGATATGGTCGGATAGTAAGCACCCTCACTTCCAACTCTAAGATTGTGAGTACCATCACCCCTCATTTCCAACCCTAAAATTGTGAGTTCGAGTCACGAGCAAAAAGGGTGGAGCTCCTAGGAAAGGGGTAAAAAAAATTAAAACATAACAACTCAACTGAATGATCTTGAAAAGAGATACAAGTACAGATAACCATAACCCTAAAACAATCAAAGGAGTTGAAACTTAAGATGCCCATGATACATCAAAAAACCCTCAAGAAACTCATAAAGTTGGAAACTTTTTGAGTTTAAGAACAAAAAGACAAGAGGTTTTCACCTTGTCCTTATCAATTTGATCTTTAAGAGAAAGAAGAGGACCAGGAACAAAACTTGTTGCAGCAGCAGCAGCAGGATCTTGATGATGGTCATCCTCTTCACTTTCTCCCTCTTCTTCCTCCTTCCTCTTATCCCAAGTGGCGCCGCCATGAGATGGACCTGCTTCTTCTTTCTTGCCACCATCCATCATTTTTTGATTTCTCTCTGAGAGATGAAGAGCAAAGGGCAAGTGTGAAAGTGCCTTATAGCAGTAGGGACACTCAAGATTTTGGTTTGACAATTATTGAAGAGGGAAAAAAATGTGCATAACAAGGTCCAAATTTTCAATCTTTACAGACAAAAAAACACAACACCCTGTTTGTCTGAATTTTGTTTTCTTGTTTGGTGTCTTTTTCCTTTTCTTTTTCGTTGGGCGTGCTTTTCATTTCCACTTTTTTTTTATTTAAGTGTATATGAAATTTAAAAATATATATTATATTTATCAAATTATTTTTAATATAGTTATTTTAGTGTTTAATTGACGTTTTTTTCATAATAGTATTAAGTGAGACTCGATAAAAATAAAATAGAAATGATATTGTAAACTAAGTACTTTTTTAGTCTTTTTCAAATTCCAATGTATGTAAAAAAAAAATTAGCAATGATATTAAGACCAGTGAAATCTGAACTAGAAATAACATTCTGATGTAAAAATGATCAGTATTTTTTATGCTATCTTTATAGGAATTTCAAAAAAAATAAATTAAGCTGGTTAACTAATGAGTAAAAAAGGTTCAATTTGACAATACTGGCCGTTGGGAGGGAGGACATAATATACTAATTATAATTGGAATAGAAAACATGATGCTTCAAAGATTTTCTGTATAATAACAAGATTTCTTGTTACATAAATTTTGATTAGTATATTGTGATTTTTCAGTCATTTCTTAGAGCTCCAACATTTTGATTTTCTGTATTATAGGATGCTCTCAAAGTCTTTAGGGTCTAGAACTCGAACTTTGCCCACTGGCCACCTGCAGTCCTTTCGAATAGTTGGAATGTCTTCATCTTTAATCAAGGAAGCGTAGGCACTGGCAGCTCTGTCTCTGGCCCTGACCACTTTACAACAGACCTGAAAATCATTCTCGGAGTTAAAAGGCCCCGAGAATGATAGTGTTGACGCAAGGCTTGGAAGGCGAGTCATCGCTCCTTTTCCCTTTCTTTGGGCCACCCCCGAGAAGAGAAGTTTTGTTAAGACCGGAAGGAGAAAAGGACATAGTGAATATGGGTCTCGAGGAAAGGCTTGGGTGAACGCATGGCATTAAAGATAAACATAGAATACTTGAGAAAGAATGATTGGCTCAAAGGTATGTTTGATAAGCTAGATCCTGGCTTGATACCAGGATCGCAAAGTGATAGTCATTGGGAAAAAGGCGAGAACTCGCGGCCCAAAGATAGAAATGGACCCGTGGTCCGAAGATGTGGCAAAAGAAAAGGACAAATATACTCCAGAATTATGATTATCCTGTTGATAACAGAGGAATATTAGCTGGCACAACTAACGATATTTCCCACGTAGAATATTATTATTGGGTGAAAGTACTTTAAAGCTCGATTGGAGCTTTCCTATTGGTTGATGTATTACCTTGGTCGCCTATAAATAGTAGTTTTAACAGCAATTGTCGAGGTTTGAATTCTGAACCATACTAAAAGCAATATACTTACATTCTTATGCTCTAAGTTTTCCATATTTTACTAAGTCCTTACTTCATAGCATTTACATACTACATTTACATACTGAAACGTCCTCGGATCTGAGATTCACATAAGAAAGTGTATAACTTTAAGGGAGCTATAAAATATATATATATGCTTATTTTCTTATATATATATATATGTGTGTCTTTGTTCCTCTATCTATTTTGCTTATTTGCTTGGAGTGTAATCCTCCTTGTTTGCTCTTTCTTTGAGTAGCAAGAAATGTTTGCTCTTTCTTTAAGTGAGATCCTCTCCATCTGGTACAACCACTGCTTTGTTTGCTTGGTGTAAGTCTAGGAAATGGAAAAAATTCTAGTGAGGAATCTTTTACTTTTAGGAGACCAAAAAAAAAATATACGAAAGTTGTCCTTTTTAATAAATTTTATAGGCGAAAATAAGTGATACTGAGTGGAAAACCAAAAAAAATCTTATAAGGTGTCTAGTCTCATATGTACTGTTACAGTTGTATAAAAAGAAAAAACTGTTTATTATACATAATAATTCACTATCTTTTCAAATCCTATTTGAATTTTTTTAAAATATGTATATATATGTCTAGTTCCTCAATCTATTTTAGTTATTTGCTTGGAGTGTAATCCTCCTCTTCCTGTTTGCTCTTTCTTTGAGTAGCAAGAAATGGTTGCTCTTACTTTAAGTCATAACTCTCCATCTTGTACAACCAGTGCTTTGTTTTCTTGGTGTAAGTCTCGGAAATGGAAAAAATTGTTGGAGAATACGTATCAGACACTTGGTGGGAAACCAAAAAAGAATACGTAGGAAGACATTGTATTGGCATGACATACTTACATATATTCCCTTTGTATAGTGAAACGTATACTCAATTAATTAATCACGTACGTATACATATTCTAGTCATCAGCCAGACACTAATTAAGAATATATAAACCCCTCCAAGCTAATATATTCCAAAGCACATTATAGTATCAACTATGAAATCCTTAAACTTCTCTATTATGTTCTCAATATTTCTCATAGTTTTATTGTATTCATGTTCGAGCTCGTATGCTCTTTCAGATGTTCCAACAACGTCGTTTAATGGAAAGTTGTATGACTGTATTTGCCAGAATTCTGATTATTGTGTCCCTTTCTCCACAGCTTTTGTCACTCCAACAAATGATTCATTCAACACAATCCTACAATCGACTGCACAAAATCTCAGATGTTTACTTCCTTCTGTTACCAAACCTCAGCTTATTTTCATACCAATGGCAGAATCTCATGTCCAGGCTGCTGTCATTTGCTCAAAACAACTTGGCCTTCAGCTTAGAGTTAGAAGTGGAGGCCATGATTATGAAGGTAACTTATTTTTTACGTATATTAATATTATATATCAAATACAGATAATTAGACAGGATATGGTACAACTTGAGGTTATCGAGGACATGACCTTAGATAGGAAGGTGTGGAGGACGTGTATTAGGGTAGAAGGTTAGTGCAGTGGAGTGTTGCCTTTCTTTCCGAAGGTTTAGGCTTGTTGACATTTGTCGTTGTACTAACTGTGTTATTGTAATCTCGCTTGTGATATCGATCATCATCTGTTGTTTATTTTATTTCGATTATCGCATGTTTTTGTCTTCTTGTTCCTTTCTCGTAGGATTTGCACTGCTCCCCTTGTTAGTTGCTATGTTTTCTTATTTTTTGTACTTGGATTTGCTACACTTGAGTCAAGAGTCTTTCGAAAACAGCCTCTCTACCTCTATGAGGTAGTGGTAAGGTCTGCATACACTCTACCCTCCCCTACCCTACAAGTGGGATTCCACTGGGTATGTTGTTGTTGTTGTATCAAATACGGATAATATCTCTTGTTCTTAGTTCACCCCTCAAAGATTTTCTATTGTTTTGGCAGGTCTCTCTTACATCTCTGATATGGAGTCTCCTTTCATCATTCTTGATCTCTCAAAGCTTCGAGAAATCGTGGTGAACACAGAGGACAACTATGCTTGGGCTCAGGCAGGGGCAACTGTTGGTGAAGTATATTATAGAATTTCAGAGAAAAGCAAGACTCATGGTTTTCCAGCTGGTCTTTGTACCAGTTTGGGAATCGGTGGTCACATAACAGGCGGAGCTTATGGTACTATGATGAGAAAATACGGATTAGGAGTTGATAATGTGGTTGATGCTAGAATTGTAGATGCAAACGGCAGGATTCTTGATAGGCAAAGTATGGGGGAAGACTTGTTTTGGGCAATAAGAGGAGGTGGAGGAGCTAGTTTTGGTATTGTACTCTCTTGGAAGTTGAAGTTAGTACCTGTTCCATCAATTGTAACAGTTTTTACTGTCCCTAAAACACTAGATCAAAACGCGACAAACATTCTTTACAAATGGCAACAAGTTGCAGCTGACAAGCTTGATGAAGATCTCTTCATTAGAGTCATCATAAACGTGGTTGCTGATAAAAAAGGCGAAAAGACTATTCAAACTGCTTATAATTCGTTGTTCCTTGGTAGAGCAGACAGACTTTTACAAATAATGAATGATGTTTTCCCTGAATTGGGATTGACACACAAGGACTGTACAGAAATGAGTTGGATTAAGTCGATTATGTATATTGCTGGTTACCCGAGTAACACCCCACCAGAAGTTCTCCTTCAAGGTAAGTCGTTGTTCAAGAATTACTTCAAAGCAAAGTCAGATTTCGTCAAAGAGCCAATTCCAATAGATGGTCTTGAAGGGCTATGGAAAAGGCTCTTGGAAGAAGATTCACCATTAGTCATATGGAATCCATATGGTGGAATGATGGCTAAAATCTCAGAATCTGAAACCCCTTTTCCTCATAGAAAAGGGATCATTTACATGATCCAATACTTAACACTATGGAATGACCCTTCTAAAGAATCAGCCACAAAGCACTATGATTGGATTAGAAGACTTTATAATTATATGACACCTTATGCTTCTATGTTCCCTAGAGAAGCTTATGTGAATTATAGAGATCTTGATTTAGGGATGAATAAGAATGAGAGTTCTAGCTTTATAGAAGCTAGTGTATGGGGAAACAAGTATTACAAGGACAATTTCAATAGGCTAGTGAAAGTGAAGACTAAGGTGGATCCAGAGAACACCTTCATGCATGAACAAAGTATACCAACACTTCTTATTACAAGGAAGGGGAAGAGTGTCAATCACTTTGATATGTAATATGATGTATTATTTAAGTTTTTTTTAATCTTTGCAAAGTTGTATAATGTTCAAATGGTTTTGACAAACCATATATAGGGAAGAACCAATTGCCTTTTGTTTGTTTGGGAGTGTTTGAATTTTTCGTCTCGAAATTGTTCTCTGGAATATTATTATTGACCTCGATTGTATAGATGGTATAAAATTCTCGAAATGAATTTGTGTTCTACGTTAAATGATAGTTCGGTGCATGATATATGCAATTAGAGAACTTCTCTTTTTCAACATTTTAGGGCAAGTTAATATCTCAGGATGCTACTTGACTATGAGAAATTTATCTAGCAAAGTCATTGGACTCTTTCTTTAGTAGAAATAAAATGACTCAACTCAAGGCTTTTATCTTCTAAAATCACTCAACTAAATTTATCAATAATAAAATATATCATAGCAAAACAAATTTGTTTTGCCATATAGATTTGGAACCCATAAACAAACAAACAAAATTAAAGAAAAACTTCTTCTTTCTGTTGCGGTATCTGTTTGTGACCTATAGGTCACAAGTTTGTGTCGTAGAATTAACCACTGATGATTGTGTCAGGGTTAAGTTGCCTACATTACACCCTCTTGAGGTGCGGCCTTTCTCTAGACCAGTGTGAATGCATGCCCTTTTATGTTGGACCCCTCAAGAATGCTATTGTGAAGTGGTTTCAGAACAAGAAGGTTAGGACTTTGTTCCTGCAAACATGAGGCAATAAGGTCTATGCAGTACAATATTGAACTCTTCTGACACACCTGGATACCAGCTTCAAAAACATGGTCAAGAACACTCTTATTGCACTATACATTTCACAGCTCCCGAGATGGATTAATTCGATGCACAGATTGCAACTTGAAAATCTGTAATAAATTATGTACAGGCAGCTGGAAGTCATCTAAATGGTTCAACAGGTTCAGTTTCTTCCAGAGTAATAGCAGCTTCAAAACACTCAGCAGCTTCCGCGGCTGAACCTAAACCTCCCTCTTTGTATAGCAGGCCCAGATTATACCATGCAGAAGCATTCATCCGATCAAGCCGTAGTGCTTCTGTTAGAAGGCTTCGAATAATTGCAGGAGACTGTTTACCTATCTTCCTAAGCACCACTGCACTTGATACCAGACTTGGCACATGGGATGGATCAACAGCCAAAGCATTGGAATAGTCTCCCAGTGCTGCTTTATATAGGCCCTTCGATTGGTTAAGCAAACCTGAGTATGACACCAAAAGTATACGACATAGTCAGAATGGCCTGCTAATTGGAAGAAAGAATTAGTTTCTCATTAACCAGACAAATGTGAACAAACTAGTGTTCACCATGACATCAAAATTTGTTATAGCCACCAAAAGTATGAACCATCAAGTAAGACTACAAAGAAGTAGCCGAATCAAGAACAGGAGATGCATATATAGCATGTAAAAACTCAAAACATAGCAAGATGACCTTTACACCTATGACCACCAGTAACTATTTAATGTAGAACACAAGAGGGAGTTGCTCGGAAGGTCAGCACCCCACACTTCCAACCTTAAGTTTGTGAGTTCAAGTCACCAAGGGAGTAAAAAGGTGTCCTGGGGGAGGGGTTTAAAAAAAATAAACTATTTAATGTAGAAGATGCTGCAGTCGATAACCACATACACACACAGCCTGCACAAATGATATTGTCGATCAATTAAATTTTCCTGACCCTTCAACTTGTATATAGCTGAAGCACCCGACATCAGACAAAGGTTGAAACTAGTCTTTGAAACTTGGCCATAGATAAAATGGGGGCTTTTATAAAACTAAGTGGTTCATCTAAAGGCATTCCAAAAAAAAGTGTGTCCCATAAAATCAGATATAGACTTTATAAACTTTTAAGGGAGTAGATAAAAACTCCTCAACACCGATGAATTTTTCCATAACACTGGATAAAATGATCCCAATCCTATGAATTACAGATCCAACATTACATCATCCACCTAGAAAGTTCCCCCCCTTGGATGCCGCATTTAGAGCATAGTTAAACTGACTAAAATCAACAAGGACTTGAAATTACGTTTTTATTGGTTTTCTCATGAATATAAATCAATAGCATGAACATTTTGAGTTACATGCATATGTTTAAAATAACGAGCACAGTCCGGGGAGAATGTGAGTGAGATATATCTACCAGCAGTGTACAATCTACAAGCTGAATATGAACTGATAGCCTCAGTTTTGGAAAGACACTTCTCTGCATCTCGCCACTGAGATAATTTAATGTAGATGGAAGCAAGATCAAGCCAGGTTTCCAGCTCCAATGTTCTACAATGGTCTCCAAACTCCTGTTATGTACAGAAAATCAAATTTTTACTTCTTCCTCCACAAAAAAAAATGTTATCTCAAGAAAGTAATGCAGCAAAACAGGCTACACCAGAGAAGTATTTATCGCTAAGAAGGACAAGTACAAAAGTCACTCTTCAAGGTTGCACATTAAAAGAAGAAAGAGAAGGACAACATATTCATCTGCCTAAGGTTTAAAATGAGGCTTCAAGGTCATATCAGTTTTCATTCACCTCCCATTATGTCAAGCAACCACTAATGTGCTAAGCAACTCAAGACTTCTCCTCCATCCCGAAGCTAGAGTTAGCTAGTAATACCAGAAGAAAAAGCCTAACATTTATAACAATCACACTTGTAAAAGTCAGAGAGATACTGATGAAGGCAATACATTCCCCTCTCCAACCTACCCAACCCCTTCCCCCACATACACACACAAAAAGAGGGGGGAAAACCTTCCTGAATTACCAAATTGACAAGCTGTATCAGACAGCTATGCAAATATGCAACCATATGAAACAAACAGGAGCATTTCAAATGAGAAATAAAGACATCCTTTGGCCTGCCAATATCCCAACTCAGTGTGTTTGCATGAGCAGCATGGTTTAATTGAGACCCCCAAGCATCGCCAAGCAATTTGTTTTAGGAAACAATACAGCATGCTACATTTGTTCAGCCCCACACTTAATTCTTCTGATTCTATGTAATTATTTAACCCTTTTCCTCTGTCCATACACCTTGGACGCTCGGCTACTCATCGGTGTCGGCTGTACTGTGAAGTGACCCATTTATTTTACCTAAGAGATCTTTATCTCTGAATGACAGGGTAGCTCTGTTGGCTTTCAATAGCCATGGAATTTATGTATTAGCAGACACAGCTAATTGATATATATATAGTTCATAAGGAGTTCAAGCTCTATAGAGTTTATGTATATAAAGTTCTATAGTCATTTTACTTGCAAACCTCTTACAACCTTTAAAAGCGTCAAATAAGATGGATGAAAAAAAAGTTTTGTTGAAAAGCTCCATTTCAGCTTATAAGGGCAAGACTTGCTTACCTTGATATCTTCCCCCAGTCTGAAGCTTTTTCTCCGAACCTGAAGAATAGCAAGAAGCTGAGTATATGTTTCTATAGCATTTTTCACTTGACCCTGTGCTATTTGGAGCTTAGCTTTGGTCCTCAACAGTTCTCCATGATCCCACTTTCCACTCTGCTCTAGGGCAACATTAATGACAGTTCCAGCATCCAGAAACCGTTTCTGAGCTGATAACACCCGAGCCAAAAGCATCCACCCTTTCAGAGTGGAGCCACCTTCCAGTTTAAGCAACCAGTTTGCATAATGGACTGCGACATCCAACTTCCTTTGTTCGGCATTTTCTAGACAAAGATGGTAAATGACATTAGTATCACTCATCTTTGTCAGCTTTCCAGCAGATTCAAAGGACTTAAGTGCATCTGAATGTATCTTAACCCTCTCAGAATCTGTTACTATTGTTCTAGAATGAGCTTTAAGTGAGAGCCCTAATACACAATTGGCAGCACCCAACAAGTGACTACATCTTTCTTGCAGGCTTTCAATAGCTCTGTGAGCATAAATTATCCCCTCGCTTGCACAATCTGGGCTTTCAGCACATACTTTTGAAGCCAATAACAAACCTGGAACACAGGTGTGATCCTCTGTACTACTCAACAGTTTCCGCAACAAGTTCGATGCAGTGAAGTCATCTCCTCCTCCATAATAGCAGAGAGCTAAAATAAGATACATCTCTTGCCGATCTATAGTTCTGGGAAGCAACTCTTCTACTTTGCTAGCCAAAGTCTTTAAACCCCCTGAGATAGATAATGCATATGAGAGATGATCAAGAATCGAAGGGTCCCACTCTATCCTTTGTAGAGAAATCTTTTTCAATAAAATCATCAAGAGAAGAATAGCCTCTTCAATATTGTTTCGGGGGACAAATGAACCGTCCATTTGAGATTGGAGATTAGGGGGACACGATTCACCTCCACTATAGAGAAGAAAGATGGAAAATTCTTTCTGAATCTTTGCAGTAGTTTGAATGTCAAGGTTCCACTGATGCAGAAGAGCTCGACGGTATGACATAATTGCTTCTCGAGGAGCATCTGCAAGTTTGCATAATTCAGGAAGCAGCTCAACAGCCTTGTTGAGAGTATCCTGCAATTTACAGTCAGTAGCAAAGGTTTCAGGCAAGCCTGCTGGTAATGAAGATTCAAGAATGTCAAGAAGTACAGTACATGATTGTGCAGCTTCTGCAAAAAGATATTGGAAATACATTAGATTGAATATAGGGTGAAAACCTGCAGTGGCTAAGCTTTCAGGTACACATTATTTCCCTCGTTGTTTATAGTCGTCACACATGGCAGAATAAAAACTAATCAGAAGATACCTCAAGTGGCAATGAACAAAATGTATGCTTGCTAGGAGACAAAGGACAATCTTCTCTTACAAGTCTAGTGGAAAATTTAACTAAAAACCAAGGTATGACCCAAGCCAAATCATTTGAAAAGGTCAAAAAGTATTTTAATCAGAATGCACAGTCAAAAGCCTTAAGCATGCTCATTCATGAAAACTAACATACAGTCCAAGCATTGACATAGTAAAAATTTTAAGATAACCTGATACACTTGGGATGGGTGTAGCAGAGCTGCAGATGACATTTTTTTAGTTCTCAGTTCATCAAAAGTATCAAGTATGAATTCAATACATTGTCGTAAATCCAAAAGCCTGAAAAAAACAAGGTAATCCAAAGGTTTTCAGGATAATTTACTGACTCAATTTAGTAGATGAGTGAAGGATGGGTCAACAATATTAATCAATCAATCAACTAAGACTCAACCACAAACTAATTGGGAAGTGAAGGATGGGTAAAGTAACAAAAGTACAGACAGCAAGTGCGAACATTTCCGTATTTCAACATGAATACATCATGTAAAACTGATGAAAAAGCAACCACTTTCCAAAAAAAGGAAACATTAGGGAAGCTAGTAAAAAGAGAAATAGATTATGTATTTTTCCCTTGTACCAGACTCATAAAATAAAATAACAAATGAAGCAAACTGAACAAATTTGTCCATTATTGAAGATGACTAGTACAAAAAGAAGTGATATTGATTGCGGCATATACTCTACCTTTGTACCTCTGAAGAGCCTGCAATGATTTCGCTTTGAGAAAGACTGCTTCCAGGAGCAAACTCGTAGCGTTTATGGACAATGGTGGTGTAGAAAAACTCTGTGAACGTCTCTTTTTAGTATGCACTCTTTTGGCAAGGGCAAGTTTTAACTTAGGAGTCACCAAGGCAATATCTATCCCTTCAAAAACATGTAGAGCAGCCTCTATATTCCCCTTTTGGTATTCATATCTTCCTAGTAATGCTCTTGCTTCCTAGAAAATATTGATAACTTAGTTAAACTGCCACCAAATGGAAACTCTGCTACATGCAAATAAACCTTGAAGCGGTTAAGGATGAAATGATGCACGGAAGGAAGATATACATTTCATTATGTTAGGACCAAAAAGAGAAATGAAAAGATTGACATATAAAATAAACAGGGAATCACCTCATAATTCAAACAACCACTCTCACGCAAAGATGATTCAGCTTCTTCAATATTACCAGTATCAGATTTCTGTCCAGCTTCTCCAGCTCGTGATGAATGGACACTTGATGTGTAATCCTTAGTTGCAAGGGATTCAGGAGATGGAACCATTTCATCCATCAGAATTTGTTCCGATGAGCGTAGGCAGTTCATTATCTTGCGCACACTCAAATAGTCCGATGTCTTCCCCTTTTGTTGACACAATTAACATTATTCATACTCTACAATCCTTCCTTCAATGTCAGCAACACCAACAAGGATTTAAGCTCATTTGACAAGGAAAATAGCTAGAACTACAACTCTACAAGTACCACTGAATTTTAATGTATTCAAATTTAAGTCACAATCATGGGATAACAAAAAAGAGAAGGATAAGAGGATTCACATGAAGAACAAAAAAATTAACTATATTACTGCCTCCCCTCAATAAATTTACTTCTTTTATCTTTCTTTAAGTTGGAGCAGATCAATTGACACAGTTTCTTTCCAAACCCAACATCCCACTGTAATAAACACAAAATTCAAGCACAGTGACAAAATTTCCATATTATCAACATCTATCTTCAAACTTATATTCTGTCCCTCAATTCCAAATGGTTTTCTTTTTCCTTTGGGGGAAACAAAAGCACCTTTAGATACCAAGTATACTAGTCATTTCAATCAAAAAGAATTATTTGCAAAACATCATAAATCAACTAGAAATGACCAATAAGTGAAACAATTTAGAGGCCTAAAGAGAATAATGGACTCATCATACACCAAAAAAGCAAGAAAACAATGATAACAAGCAAAGAAAAGGGGAAACTGGAACAGGGAGAAGGGATTAAACCATTCAATATTGAAAACAAGACAAGCCAGCCACAGCAGTTTCCATACTTTATCTCCAATCAATCAAAAAACTTCATTCTTTCTGTGATCAACCAAAAAATATAACAAAGCTTCAAACTTTACTTTCTTTTTTGATTCTTCTCCACTTTTTGTTTGTAAAAATTACAATAACAAACATAACCCAATAATGATTTGGGTTTGTGGGTAGAGTAGGGACCCCTTTGGTGGGTGGAAATTTGGAATCCACCCAAAAGACTATATGGGCACTCTCTGCAACAAATTTCTCCACTTTATGTAAATTATTATTACTACTAATAACACAGTGCCAAGAAGAGTCTGATGATGATATGGGATTATGGGGTTGTGAGTAGGGGTATTTTGAAGGGGTGGGTGGGTAGTGGCAGTAAAAAGACAGCAGTGGAAATTGGGGGTGGAGACAATTCTTGAATCTTAGAAAGAAAAGAAATGGTCTTTTTCACAACAATTTTTGTACAGAAACTGACAAAGTCAATGTCAATTTCATCAACTTTGGAAGCTGAAGGTGATGAAATAGGAGTAATTAATGCTCTCAGTAAATGTTTTACCTAATCATGCTTCTCTGTCATCAATTTGCCATCCCTACAATTTTATTTTGTTATGAAACACTTTCTGTTTTAATTTATTTGTTCGATTTTAATTTAAGATGGAGCTTAAAAAATAAAAAAAAATCTACTGGTAAACAACATAAATTTCACTAGTTTAGTACCTAATTATCTTCCTTCCCTTCAATTTTCACTATTGCGAATCCTACCATAAATTGGACCTCGGATACATGTATCTGTCGCGGCCAAATACACGTTAGGCAGATACATGTCATTTAGTGTGTCTAATTAAGTAATATAACGGAAATCCATTAATTTCAGAAAAAATCACGTTTGTAACAACTTTTGAGGATATGACGTATCACATCTCCTAAAATAAATCAGAATAATTGAAATCCTTCCATTTTTTTGGCATTACATGTATATGGCGCGTCCAGATACATGTATCTCAAATACATGTTAGCCAGAAATAATGAATGCAACTGAAATGCATAATTTAAGGAGGAAATCACGCGTGTACAACTTTAGAGTATCTCATGATATCACAATTCCTAAAAAAATTCAAAACATTCGAAATCCTTCCAATTTTTTAGAGTATCAACAAATTTTACATTTCTTCTTCCTCATAATTCTTCTCCAATAATTTCAAACTTTTTTTATTCAATAATGTCGAATATCACCGTTTTGTTAAGAATTATGTATCTGAAATTTAATGGCAGATACATATACATGTTCAGATACCCCATTACTTAAGATATAACTCAGGCTTAATTAACATTGCTACTTATTGAATACATATGTATCTGATAATAGTTTTTTTGTCAAACACAACTAGATATAAGACTTAAGTAACACTGGTACTTATTGGATACATATGTATCTGATAATAAATGTTATTATATCATATACAAAACAAGATTCAAAACCTTTAAGATTGATAAATACATAACATTGATTTCAGAGATACATATAGATGATTTTTATAATCACATTTAATCCATCTAATACTAAAAAAAAAAAATGAATTATTTATCACTGTTTTGATGGATACAAGCTAGTGAATATGAATATTGTAAAGGGTTTTTTCTTTCTTTGCTTAGGCTTTAGTTTTGTACTGGCTTCAGAAGAAAATAACATACTATCATCTTGTAAACTGATATTCTGCACGACCTAGTAATTTACTAACTTAACTTTTCGCTTATGTGTGAAATAGATTGCCTAACGTGTTCCAGCAAAGCAGTAAGAGTAGTAAGTAAAAACACAATATTTTACTTGAAAAATACCCGGCTCAAAAGGTGTAAAAATCACGACCTGTACCCCTACAAAATTTAACTCCAACTTCACTAAATCACTGAGCCTCAACAGAAACATATTACAAACTTTGCAACCCACGGAACTAACTCTAATTCCATAACTTCAAGTTATGGATTTAGATTACAACTCTTGCAATCCCAAGAACTAACTCTAATTCCTAACCTTCAAGTTATGAATTCAGATTACAACTCTTGTAATCCTAGGAACTAACTCTAAGGGGTTGTTTGGTTTGAATACAAGTTATGCTGTGATTAGTTATGTTGGGATTAGTTATGCTGGGATAAGTTATGATGGGATTAGTAATGGTGGGAGTAGTTTTTATTGCTTGTTTGGTTTGTCATATTTAAACTTATATTCATTACATAATTTTTAAGAATAAGTTGTTTGTTTACAAAATAACCTCCATCTTATTTAGTTTTTTTTTCGGAAAAGGGTCAAAATTACCCCTAAACTATGCGAAATAGACCACTTATACCCTCCATTATATTTTGGGATAAAAAATATCCCTATTGTTATCTCAAGAGACCACAAATACCCTCAACAGTAACTACCCAAAATTTTAGTGACGTGGCAAGTCACATGGGACTAAACCCTCCACCTAAGCGTTGCCAACTAGGGTTTACTTCAAAAAAGTTAGACCTTTAACGGCAACAAAAGTCGCCACAAAATCCCAAACATATTGCCACTAAAGGTTTTGAGTGATTTTTAGCGGCGCCTAAGGCTGCAATAGTCATTCACTAGTAAAACCTATTTTTCAACAAGAAAATTTGATAATTAATTTTCGGTTGCAACCTAATTTTCTAAAATAAATAACATGTATTATCAATATTAAAAGCATCCAATATTATTGCGAAAACCATCAAAATTACTTCTCGACTCAAATCTCTTACTACATAATGCATTATTGTACATTTTATGCATTTACATATGACATAAAAATAAAACATATAGTGTCTTCAAACTCCTCCTTGATTGATATCATTTGTAATTTTTTTAAAACAATGAAGAGAAAAACACAAAATCATAATGTAATGTTAAAAGGGAAAAATGACAAATATACCCCGAACTATTATAAATGGTATGTCAACACCCTCCGTTATACTTTAGGGCTATTCATACCCTTACCGTTAATATTTTAAGTTGTGTATACCCTTAAGGTTAACGGAGGGACACATGGCTTCAATCTAAACAATTCAACTAAATTTATTTTAATTTTTATCCTTAAATTAAAAATCCACTCATGTGACCCGCCCGTGACCCATTTTGGGTAAATAATGGGTACACGATTTCCGTCACTTTTCCTTCGCCGTATTTTCACAAATTTGCTTCCACGGCCGGCTCTGACGCCGCGTGCACTTCGAACCCAGGCGTCAAAGCCGCCGTCATTGATGACAAACATATAATCTGAATTTGATTTTCTTAGCTCTTTCCTTGCAGCATATGAAAGCCCCAGGCACATTCATAGTGAAGGTCTTGTCGAAATCCTTTAAGGCTGTGTTAAAGATCGTTGGGTATTTTTCGTCGAGCACGCCGGTGGTATTAACGAGGATGTTGACCGGCAATTGAAAAGTTAATTCTGTAGTGTGGAAGAGAGATTTGATTGATCTGGGTCGGAGACATTGACTTTGACAGCGATGGCGCGTGGAGAATTGGACCAAAGGTTTGCAGTAAATTTATCGGACCCCGAATGTAAATCTGGCAAAGCCCTCAAAAATTGTATCCCCCAAGTCCATGCTGATTCCATCTGTGATCTACCTGAGCTATATTTCCGGCGAATACAAGCAAAAACGTCGACAACGAATCCAATTCGTAATTTCTCATACATTTCTGTAATTCCATCCATTCTCCGATTTCTTGTGTAATCACCATTTCTCCATCACAGCTGTGTCCGCAAAATGTTAGAGAGAGATGGGTTTGACCATAAAGTTTGTGAAAAATAAAAATTGAAATTCGCATTGCAGTATTCAGTGAAATTATTTTAGTGCATTTGGGTTATGATTTGGGTATGGGTTTTTAAATTATCGGGTCACGAGTGGGTTTGACTATCGGTGGATTATTAATGGAATTAAAATAAATTTAGTTGAATCATTTAGATGAAGCCACGTGTCCCTCCGTTAATCTTAAGGGTATACACAACCTAAAATATTAACGGTAAGGGTATGAATAGCCCTAAAGTATAACGGAGGGTACTGACATACCATTTATAATAGTTCGGGGTATATTTGTCCTTTTTCCCATGTTAAAAATCAATAAAAATCTTTTGTGGCGATATTATGGGCTTTTGTGGCGACTTCTGTCGCCGCTAAAGGTCTAGTTTTTTGAAGTGAATCCTAGTTAGCAACGCTTAGGTGGAGGGATTAGTTCCACGTGGCTTGTCACGTCACTAAAATTTTGGGTTGTTAACTCTTGAGGGTATTTGTGGTCTCTTAGGATAACGGCAGGGGCATTTTTGAACCCAAAATGTAAGGAAGGATATAAATGGTCTATTTCGCATAGTTCAAGGGCAATTTTGACCCTTTTCCGTTTTTTTACATTTTTTTTGAAAGCTTTAGTTATTCATTCTTAAAAATAAAAAATTCATGTTATTTAGCTTAAATATTTTTGTGTGTGTATTTCCATAATTGTACTGTGTGTTTTTAAGATTGAACTTTCATCTTATTTAACATAAAAAATTAAACTTTCATCTTATTTAACTTAAAAATTAAACTTCCATCTTATTTAGCTTAAAAATAAAATTTACATCTTATTTAGCTTAAAAATAAAACTTTCATCTTATAAGGTTAAGAATAAAACTTTCATCTTATTTAGCTTAAAAATAAAATTTCCATTTTAGGTTTATCAAAGTAAAAGAAATTTTACTATTAAAGTTATCTACATTTTAAAGTTATCTACATTTTAATTGATACATAAAATATATTTTTTAAGTGAGTAATAAACTACTTAATTAAAAAATATATAATTTAGTAGTGAAGTGAATATTTTAAGAGAAATCAAAATATAAATAAACATAAGAATTAGGCAAATAAATTGAACTTATAATATATTCATAAATAAAAATTGTATTTATAAAATGTAATTTTTTTAATAGAAAAATATAATATCACAAAAATAACAATTAATTAAGGTTGTGAATGTTATTATAGTTGTTAAAAATTTTGTTACTATACATGAATGTAAAAGTAGTGTATAAAAGAGTGTTCAAGGGGGTATTTTTGTTATTACACATACTTTATCCTAGGATAAGTTATCCTGAGATTACTATTCCACCCTGGAGGAAGGATAACTTATCCAATACTAATTATTAATCCCGAGATAAGTAAACCATCCTGTGTAACCAAACAAGGGATTAAGAGACACTAAAATTTTATCCCATGACAACTTTCTCTTATCCATCACATCAAACGATCCCTAAATCCTAAACTTGAACACAAACCTCCCAAGATATGTATTCTCAACTCTTCGAGTTATCCCAACCTGAAGACAACGCTCCTAATTCAGTTTATAACTCACTGAACTAAGATTACATCAAGACTCAATCACAAAGAAAAACTCCTAGCACATAAACTCTGTAAAAGGACCTGTTCTTTGATGTGTTCCTTCAATCCGTTGGTAGCACTTGCGAAGTCAATTTTCCAATTGTCTTTTTTGCTCTATAAGTGCACAAGTATTCTGGATGACTTCACCTTTATTTAAACACAATTCTTCATAGAGTTATTCTTCACTTCAAACTCCTCATTGACTTGAGCTCTCTTGAGTTAGAGTTCTACTTCAAGTGAGACTCTTTCTTCAATTCAAACTCCTTGCTTCTTTAGACTCCTTCTTCAATTCAAATTCATTGATTCTTTTGTGTTGTAGTCGAACTCCAACTCTTCAATTCAACACTCACTTGAATAGTTCTACTTCAAGACTCACTCTTCAATTCAAACTCCTTTCCTCTTTAGACTCCTTCTTCAAATCAAACTCATTGATTTTTTCTCTTCAATTCATCACTTGTTTGTTTCCTTGAGTTTTATCACGAAATTTACATTATCCATTTTTTGATTTATGCACTCGTCTTTATTCATTTTAAAAGCTTGTCGAAATTCAACTGCTCGTGACAGTGTTCCTTTGGACCATGTTGACTAACGTATTTCATCTTTCTTTGTCAATCATCAAAACTGCATAAATCCCAACACAGACAATACACCGTAAACCACGAGGCCTAATTCTCAGACAATACACCGTAAACCACGAGGCCTAATTCTCACTGTTAGAATTAGAAACACCATACGTCGAAAGGATGTCTTGGAACGTATTGCCGGGAAGCAAATTGGAAGTTTATCAATGTGTACTTCCTTTTTTCCCGATATACACACCGATATACATGACTTAAATAATAATTGAATTAGTTACAAACCTCAACAATCAGATTGTATTGCTTCATTTTTTTATGGTTTAGTGAAGAAGATCTATAGGGAGAAGAAAGAGAGAGAATGGGGAGATGAACGTGGGATAGGAGATTGAGGAGGGATAGAATGTTGATAAGGATTGAAGACGTGTATTGTAGAATTGAATATACCCAATTGCGTTATTCTAGGCTACTTTTTAGGGAGTGATGTATCTCACCCCAAATATGGTACAAAATTCTTAAATAGTGGGATAATATGTAATTAATTGAAAATATAGGTAAAAATGGTATATATGGTATTGATGTATGTCTAATTAATTCCTTTTTTTTTAACTGGTCTTAGATAGAAGGTATGTCAAATAGACTAAAATATTTTTTAATCTTGCGATATTAAGTAGGCGTTTGGACATGTGACTTCACGCTGATTTCATCCATGATTTCATATCATGAGATGAAATCCCAAATCTCCAAAAAAAAAATATATGATTTGGGAATTTCAAATCATGATTTGGGATTTTTCAAATACAAAAATTGATCCACTAGTTTATATTTTGTAAAAACAATCCCACATTTATATCTACTAACCATTTATTTCATATGTAAATAAAAGTTATAATTCATATCATTACTTTTTAAATCACTAATATCTCATATCACGATTATTCTCACCAACGTAAAATTTATTATTACTTCAAATCAATTCCTACTTTACCATTTATATCCATAAAATTCATTATTTTTTATCAAATTTATTTACCAACTAAATTGACCAACAAATGACTCAAAATAACAATGTTGGTTCGTATTCTCAGTCATATGATTGAGAAATGCAAGTTCAACATGAGAAGATTGTCCGTACTATGTGGGAGGATTATATTAAAGACTAGTACAATACAACTTATGTTCAATTTTATTTATTTATTGAATTAATGTTTGATCAACAAATGTTGTATTTTTTAGAATAGTTTTAATTTGTGATAGTGTATTATGCAATTTTATAAACTTTTGCTTATTTGGTAAGATTGTATAAACTATTGGGACAATTTTAATAGTTTTACAACTTATGTGATTTTTATGTTTATGAGAAAACATACAACATAAAAAGCATGTCCAAACAAAACTTCAACTTTATCTCATGATTTCATATCATGACTTCAAATCATGATTTCATATCGCATGGCCAAACGGGCCCTAAATATATCATAGAAAGTTATCCCAAAAAAGAAAAGAGTAATAGAATTACTATGGACATTCATAACTCCTAAGAAGTTACTCCGCTATTCTTCTCCCTGATGTATAGTTAATTTTTCATTACTTCTCATTATTATGAATTTAACTCTTACCCCTTTTAACCTCCTCATTGTTTTGGTTAATGTTATGTTATGACAATCTTTGGTAGGCCTCTACAAACACTATAAATAGAGCATGAAGACTTGAAAGAAAAGTTCTCATCTTGTCTTTATCTATTTCTGTTGCTTTCATCTTTTAGTTAGTATTGTTTTTTTTTTGCTCTAATTTCATAACATGTTATTCATCATGAAGTTTTAACCGATGTTAAGTAATGTGTTGGTTGATGTCACTAGATATTCCAAAATATTATTGTTAGGCAAAACTTTGATTTAATTTTGGAAGGAGGTGTAATTTTCTTGTTAAACAACACTACTGTAGTATTGCTATAGTGCTAATTCCACTAGCCATGCCACTGTTTGTACTAGGATTACTGGGATTTTTCTGATATTCTGGTTTACCTTTATGAGAAGATGTCCCTTGTGAATGAAATGTACTTTTCTAACATACTTGATCATGCAACTGCTGGCCCTGTAAGTTCTAAAACTTGCTTGGGCATTTTGACATACGAGTTGAATAATGTTAAGGCAAAAGTTTGGTCCAAATTCATAACCCTGCCCATTGTTTCAAGTGCATCATTTCATATTCACAAGACCATAGTGGCATCCTAAAGAAACTGTAAGTTAGAAAGAATAGGCAGCCCAGTGAACAAAGCATCACACGTTCATGCAAGGTAAGGGGAAGGGCGGCACCCTAAGAATGAAATAGTCGAAAAAGAGGGAAATAGATTGCATTTTTGTTGTTAAATATCAACTATGCCTGATGCATGTGTTGTTACTTCATATCTGGTCACTAATGAGTAGGTTTCTATCCATACAATTAGCTCTCATCTCTAATTGAAGAGCAAGTTATCCTTACTGTTCACCTTGGCTCTTTGTATGACTTTCTAGAGCATCCAATTTAACTGACAATTCCTTACTGCTTATACAAATCGATTTGTTCTCTATCCAAGTATATTCTATTTGATGTGTCTTTGTTAATTGCTTCACATACTTTATGAGTAGGGCAAGCATTCATAACTGAGTTTCATACGTTTGCTAGTCAGTGGTTGAATTTGCACGAAGGTAAATAGCTATCATTGAACGAAAATAGTGCTGTAATAGATAAGTTGTTCTTCTTTTCCATATGTATTGATTGAAATGGAAATGTCAACTTTTATTTTTGAGATACGGTTACAGAACTATTCTAAGGTAAGGAATGCACATTTATTTCATTACATATATGTCTTAAACTAGCTTATCATTATGCAATGACTCTGCTATTCTCTTGGCAATGCAATAAGCAGCGGACTGTATAGTGATCATAGGATTGACACCAACTGCAGTAGGAAGCACACTTCCATCACATACATATAAGCCTTTCGCCTCCCAACATTCTCCATTTTCATCCACGGCTCCATCTTCCTTGCTATACCCCATCCGACAGCTTCCCATTTGATGTGCAGAGGCATAAACTGTCCAGTTTTCTTCTTTAGACATTGGCCCTTCAGTAGTTTCAATTGTATCCAGAAACTCTTCTAACTCTTCATTCTTGATGTCTTTACAACTGATTTTCTGTCCATCGCTTCGATATGTTCCTACCTCAACGGCTCCTGCTGCAACCAGTATCCTCAGTGCTCTTCTTAATCCAGCTTTGATATTCTCTTTGTCAATTCTATCCAAGCTGTATTTTATCCTCCCTGCTTTCTTTACTTCTCCTAGACCTTGATCTTTTACCATTGCTAACAGAGTGACTGTTCGCGAGTACTTTGCCATCCGCTCCTTCATATCCTGCCCAGAAGTCCATGGAAATAAGGTGGCGAAAGCAGCAGGACCCAGAGATGCAGCTTCTATTATGGCCTGTCCATTGGTTTCTTCAGGCAACATCTTATGAAGGGATGTCATTATTCCTCCCTCATAATTTTTGCCTTTTATTTCACACATGGATTCGGGGAAGTATCCCCACGCCAAAAGAACGGGGTGGAGATGGAGGTTTGTCCCGATGTTCTTGTTCTGCAGTCCACTGGAAATCAGTAAAGGAGGTGTGAGGAGAGATCCACAGGAAGAAATCGTGGCACGAGCTTCGATATGTAGCTTCTTAGTGATCTTCTTGCTTTCAGTTGTAGCAATTACTCCAAGACATGTTTTTCTCATCTTCCCATCTTCCAGTATGAACCTTTCTGCAGTACATCCAGTCAAGATAACAGCGCCTGCATTAACAGCATCGACAAGCCAAGTAGAATCAGTCCCTTTCTTGTCTCCTGTTTTACAACCATAACCACAAGAACCACAATAATGATTCTCTGAAGAATTTCTTGGTATTTTCTCCACCTTCAAACCAAGATTTTCACACCCTTTTCGTATTACTTGATTCTGAAGTCCTTCCTCAGAACATTTCTCCGTCACACCAATCCGTTTGCATACTGCATCCATTGCAGACTGATACTCAGAAGTTCCAAACCATGAAATCTTGTGATTCACAGACCAGTCTTTAAGAACATCATTTGGTGTTCTAATAGAAGCAGACCAGTTTACGGCCGATCCACCACCAACTGTTGTTCCAGCCATAATCATTACCTTTCCATCAAGACTACTAAGCATTGCACCTGTCTCATACAATTCACTCAAAGAAGGACCTTCAAGACCAGAATAATCTTCTGCCACAAAGTAATGACCTTTTTCTAGCACGACGACTTTGTAACCTGATTTCGCAAGGATTCCAGCTGCAACACCTCCACCACATCCAGAACCAACAATCAAAACATCACATTTAATCTTAAAGGTGTTATCTTTTGTATCCTCAGTTATAGCTACACCTTTCTTGGATAAAGATTCTTTCAGAGTTCCATCACTCTCATTTATAGTCTCCACAATCCCCCTTTCAAGTGGTCTTTCTTTCTTGTTTTCAGATGGGATCTCTGTTGTCTCTGGAAGATGATATCCAATGGCCTCCCATGTAGGATTCTTGCAATTTTCATCAGTCTGCACAGTAAACACCAAGTTTCCAAAGTCAAGGTTAGTTCCAATATGTTATCAAAGATGATTCATAAACATGAACAAGTCCAATAATTGAGCCCCATGCAGTTTCTTTACTAGTGTTTATAAAAAGAAGTATGATGGGCATAACCTGACACCAAAAATACTTGATTAACTTATATAATAGGGAAGTGGTTAAGGAGGGCCAGAGAGGAACATTACCCAAGAAAAGAAGATGAAGAAACACACAATTCTGATCATCAAGAAAGTAATTCTTAGTGGAATGAGAAAAGTTTCTCTGGACCATCTTTGCAGAAGAGTTTCTCTATCCTTCAAGGCTAATTCAGAGAAGTTGTGAACAAAAGGCCATTTTTTATCCAAACAGACTCTCCCACAGAGCAGAAAACTCCCTAATCTTGTTGATAACAAAAACACAACTATCCTTATAATGAACAATGCCTCAGGCTTGCTCCTCTTCACCAGTAGCTCTGCAACCTATTCACCAACCCATCAAGACAAAACATCAGCACAGAACCAAAAAAAAAACCTCAAAACCAACACTAGCAGATAGCAAAAACCAATGCTTTATAACCAATAGTGGAAGATTAAAAAGAACAATGCTTTAACTACAAAAAGACCATTATATTAAAATAAGAATCTTTTTTGCAAAAAAGGGTCTTTTCAAGAATCAGTCAACTGCAAAAAAAAAAAAAAGGAAAAAATACCCTCAAAACCGATAGTATGAGTATAGCAAAGACCAATGCTTTATAACCAGCACTCCAACAGTGGAAAATAACAAAGAAAAATGCTTTAACACACACAAAAAAAAGACCATCATGTTAAAAGAAGAATCTTGTTTGCAAGAAAAGGGTCTTTTCCAAGAATCACTAAACTGAAAAAAAAAAAAAAGATTTAAAAGACGGGACAAAAAATGAAAAAATACCCTCAAACCAATAATAGAAGATAGTTATAAAGAACAATGCTTTATCACAAAAAGACCATCACATCACACTAAAAAACAATCGAGTTTGCCATAAAAGTGCCTTTTCAAGAAACTAGAAAATAGTTACAAAGAACAATGCTTTATCACAAAAACACCCTCACATCACACTAAAAACACAATCTTGTTTACAAAAAAAGTGTCTTTTCAAGAATCTAGAAGATAGTTACAAAGAACAATGCTTTATCACAAAAACACCCTCACATCACACTAAAAAAACAATCTTTTTTGCAAAAAAAAGTGTCTTTTCAAGAAACAGTAAACAGGCAACAACAACAAAAAGTTCAAAAGAGGAAAAAAAGAGTAAAATTTACCTCATTGTGGTATGGAGACTGAGTCCCAGAAGAAGCAAAGAACGAATTATCATCAAGACCCTTGTTATTACAAGCTGGCATAAGAGTTTCACAAAAGGAAGAAATAGTTTGGATTTGAGAAGAAGAGAAGCCATGAGTATAGCTACTGCTAATCTTTCCTCCTTTCAATAAAGAATGACATTCTTTTCCCTTCACCATATTTGTTAGTTAATTAGTGACAAAGAAGAATATCTCAACTTTCTTGTTTTTGAGTTATGTTATAATGTCAAAGGTTAAAAAGATGTAGTACTATTTATAGTACATAGTTGACACAACTCATATTAGAATTGTGGTTGGTTTTGATATACCAAATCCTAATAGGCTGGGGAATCCCTTTCCTACTATTATCGGGATTAATTTTAGTTTGAGTTTATTCCATATTTGATTGAGATAAAATTGCGAAATAGTTATTTCGGGATTGTAGTGTTATTTTAATGAGATAATCTTGAGATAATGTGTTCCCCAACCAAACAAGTCCTAAGTGTGCTCCTCCCATTTTTTCTTTAAACTAGTTTAGTATATATGTTTTGTATGCGTGTCTCATGTCAATCAATAATATGATTTTGAATGATATCTAATGCAAAAGCTTTTTTAATATATAAAGGAATTTGTAATATAAGGTTAAATATTTTATATTTTATCTAAAAAGATTTGATGATTATGAAAAAATTATTTGACTCCACGAGAAGTAATATCGTTACACAAGATAAAATATATAGGAGTCTTTACGTCTATTTTGTAGGGTAGTTATACCATTTTATATGAGATAAATAATTTTATCATTTTAATATAAATGGTGGATTAAAACAATTTTTGGAATCATAATTAAATACAAAATAAAATAATCTCATATTTTATTTGGAATTATTATTTTATCTGCCATAGCAAACAATTTCATTAAGTATTATCGCTACTATTTTGAACTACATAATAATATCAAATTGTGTAATTTTGCATTAGCTATGAAGTTATTTATTCGCATCAAATTATTACATTTAGGAATTTTCACGGGTCGATGAAAAATCAAATCAAATTAAAACTAAACTAAACTGATTATAAAATTGATATTTAATTTAATTTTGAATTTTAAAATTGCTAATATTTGGTTTGGTGTGATTTTGATTCTATCTAAAAAATTAAAAAATAATCAAACCATTCTGATAAATTATAATACAATTATTTAACAATTATTTATATACAAGATATTAGCTTTTCATAAATAATTATAAATATTTTATACCTTTTAATCATTAATTTATTTTTAATTTGCTTATTTCACATGCATTGTAATATTATTAAATCCCATTTCTTTTCTTTTTTTTTTAAAAAAAAGAGTCCTGGCCCAAACTAGAAGTCTTTATAGTCTAATTGTGAATATGCAGTATGGTGTGATGTATTGTTGATTTTTAATTTTCTTCTGTTCAGACATTATCTATTTTCAATGGCTCGTTCCTTTGACTTTGTAGGGTTGACCCTTTTATTTGTTGTACATTTATCTTGTAGATGTTAGATATGTGAAATAAATAATCTCTATAACTATGTAACGTAAATATGTAAAAGCTTTAAAATAGCCCATGTTTATTGCTAGACTCAAGAGAGCGGTTGATAAATTGGTTGGAGATTTTCAGGCGGCTTTTATTTTAGGGAGGAGTATATTTGACAATGTCATCGTAGCACATGAATTGGTTAAAGGCTACTCATAGAAAAGTCTATTACCCAGGTGCTTGATTAAGATTGACATAAAAAAGCTATGATTCTATCGAGTGGAACATTTTGAAAATGGTATTGCTAGAATTTGATTTTTCGATTAAATTTATCAATCTCATAATGGAGTGTGTCATCACTGTGCACTATTCTTTATTAATGAATGGAGGGCTCACTCCCAAATTCCAAGCAAAGAAAGGTTTACGGCAAGGTGACCCCATGTCCCCGTATTTTTTTGTTTTAGCAATGAAGTACCTTAACAGATCCTTGAAACAACTTCAGCTGAATCCGAACTTCAACTTCCATCCTAAGTGTAGCAAGATGAACCTAGTACATGTTTCTTTTGCCGATGATCTTCTAATGTTTTGTAGGGCTAATAAAACCTCGATCCAATTACTATTACAAACTTTCAACCACTTTTCAGAGGTTTCTAGGTTGCATGCCAATTTGAAGAAAAAAAAAGTTCTTTATACATTACTATGGTATCCCAAGAATTGAAAGATCAAATCCGAGACGAAATGTATTTTAGCCTTGGAGAAATGTCCTTTGAATAATTCAGAGTCCCATTGTTCTCAAGGAAAGTGATTGAACAGCAATGCATGTCCTTACTGGAAAGGATGACTTCAAGGATTAAATGTTGGACAACAAAATTTCTCTCATATAGTAGTCAAGTCCAACTGATCAAAAGTGTACTATTTGAGATGCAAATGTGCTGGGCTCAAGTGTTCCTCCTACCAAAGAAAGTGATCCAGTTATTCAATAGTATTTGTCGAACCTTCTTATGGACGAGGAACATTGAGTCGTCTAGAAGAGCTTTGGTGGCTTAGAAAATCTTATGCAAGCCCAAATTTGCTGGAGGATTGGTCTTGATAGACTACCACCTAAGGAACAAGGCAATCATATGTAAACTCTTGTAGGTTATTGCCTTTAAGAAAGACAATTTGTAGGTTCGCTGGATACACAACTTCTACATTAAAAACAGACCTGATGAAATAGCAATCCCTAAACAAGCATGCTGGCTTGTTAGGAAGATCCTTCAGGCTCGAAAGTAAATTATGAATGTGAACATGGTTGAAGAGTTGCAGAAATATACATATCAAGGAGTGTTTAGTATCAAGAGAATGTACAAGTCATTCCTATCACGATTCCCCAAAGTTCTCTGGAAGTTTCTCACACTGGGGAAAGGCATGTTGCCAAGGCACCGGATTCATTTTGTGGCCAGCCGTCCATCAAAAACTTGCCATAGTTGATAGACTAAGCAAATGAGGTATAATTGTTCCTGCTGGATGAATACTGTGTAGTACAGGCTTGAGAAAACTATTCTGCCATCTTTTTTTCGAGTGTGAATACTCCACCAACATATGGGATTCACTCTTGACATGGATAAAAGAGCCTAGACATATAGGAAGTTGAGAGGATGAACTATAACTTGTGTCGAATAGAGCCTATAAAGTGGACCGCTAGCAAAGATACTGGGCTGGTTGTACACAGCAAGTGTCTACCATATATGGAATGAAAGAAATTCAAGATGATTCTCATAACAGTGCACACCTACTGCCAAGCCATTAAAGGAAATATGTCTCTAACTGCACATCAGACTGTTATATCTAAAGTGAAAGTCAATTCTTGATCATTTGAATGCTTACACTGTCTAGATAAGATTTTCTGTAAATATAACATATAGATAGTTAGCTGAGCTCTTAAGGACTAGTTCTAGAGTCCAAAACGAACTAGCGGTGTATGTATGCTATTTGGTTGAATGAAAAAGTTTTTACAATTTGGCAAAAAAAAATAAAAATTGGTTCATGTTTGTGTTGTTTTACTATCAATCTATCATAGTTAGTCTTATATTATAAAATCAAACCGGATCAATTCGAAAAAAACCAAATCGATAATTTTTATTTTATATAATTTGATTTAATTTTAGTCAAAAATGAAATCAAATAACAAACGCTCCCATCATATCATATTAATAACAAGATAGATATGATTAGTCAACCATAGTAAGGTCATAAATTCATGCGTAGACATATGCCGTTCATTTCTTCATTTAATATTATAATAATTATGAGGTTTTTTTCCCTTGACCTACCAGTGGTATTTCACGTTAATATTTTGTTTTTTTTAAAAAAATCAAGCAAAAAAGTACAAGAAAAACCAAAGTTTCCAATAGGCCAAAATTACGGCAAACTCGTACGATTTGTATTTATATTCACTTTTAGTTTTCTAAGTCCTGCACGTGATAATTCTTGAAGGTCAGAATTATGAGTGTATTTGGTGTCGAAAATATTTTAAAATTTTTTCCTTCTTTAAAATAAAATAAGTTTTTTTAAAAATGAATAAAATATTTTTTTAAAAGTAAAGTAGAAAAATAAATTTCATGATTGATATTTTATTTGTATTCTTTTCACCCTTGGATATAACTTCCTTTCACCTTCATCATCATAGTCGCTATTCGCACCGATTCAAACCCTCTACTCCCACAAGTCCCACTTATCTCTCGATTCTCGTTATATTTATCTATTTTATAAATAAATATTTTTTATTTTTAATATCAAAAGATAAATAAAAATAATTATTTATTTATTTTTGTGAGAATTTTTTTTCAAAAATCATACCAAACACACTGTATATTTTGGCTTTGACGTACGGAGTTTTGTGGTTGACAATTTAGTTTCATGTAGGCTTGGGATCCTTTACCGACTTAGGAGCGGCACATCATAATTAAATATTTAAAGCAAAATTTTAATAAGAAGTCTAAATATAAACAAACTACATATATATTTTATTTAGAATGTCATTTTCTTGTTTTTAGATATAAAATTATTACTTAATACTTTTTTATAATCGATTCTTTGAATATAATTTTTTTCAATTGTTAGTTTTAACTTTTGTGTAAGATTTTATTAATTTGTTGAATAACACTCTTTCACTGAGCCCATCATTTTTACAATAATATGACGTACTTTTATAAATAATAAATTGAGAAATTTTAGATAAAAATAATAGAGTTAGAATCGTAAAATTTAATTCAAGAATTTGAATATTTAACATATTCCACTTTAATATACTTATTGTAATGCTTGAAAACTTAAGAAAAATTGAAAATCACTTTTACAATTCATTTTGTTTAATAGTTTTTTATTATTAATTTTTATTTTTAACAGAGAAATACTCTAACTTATGAAAGATTTGAACAAATAAAATGCAAAAGATGTCAAAAAATACAAAATAATGAGTATTCTTGGACATAATGTAAGAAGGCAAACTATTTTTTTCATTTTTTTCTATTTGGAAAAAAAGTTAAAAGAGAATAAAATAATATTTCTTTTGTAATTAATAATTAATAATTAATTTCTTTTAATAATAAATTAACACATGATTTTTTCTTAATAAATTTTGGCCCCCTCAATGTTGGCCATTGAGCCGGCCCTGCCTATTAATATGACGTTTTGTAAGACATCATATTAACTATATAATATTGAGTCTATAATATTTGAATAAATTATATTATTTGTAATAGTTTACTGATATTTTTATTTTTTTGATTTGACTATATCGTATGGTATAATAACTGGCAAGTTTACTAAAATGTTCTTGACTATTTTAAAGTATCAGATTATCAACAATTACTTATATAAATAACTTAAACAACTTCTTTATTTTAACTTATCATCAATTATGTTTTGTAAATATATAAATGTCTTAAGTCATACAACTCCTAATGAAAATAATAAAAACAAATAACATTAACAGATCTTGATTTAAAAAAATACAAATAATCACAATTAGTTTTAAAATAAAATGAATATGACCCGGAAATTTACTGTTGCACTTCACGAATTTAATTAGTACTAATTAGTAATTAGAGAATATCAATAATGGGAAAATTGTGCATTATAGCAAACTATTAATTAGGGGTGTAAATGGTACGGTTCGATCGGTTATTTTTTAAAAATTGTACCATCCTAATTTTTCGGGTATTTTATAATACGTAACCAAAATTAGATTTTTTAAACCATCCCGATCATATCGATTTCTCTTCGGTATAGGTACGGTTCGGTTAATTTTTGATTTTTTTTTAAAAAAAAATCACCTCAAAATATACTACTTTTTTTTAAAAAAAATCGCAAATATATTATTGAAGAAGCACTTTAATTCTTCACCAAGAAGACAAGAATTTAAAACCTTGTAGCCGTATTGTTTGATCTTAAACATTTAATAGGAGTGTTTGCATAGGTTTTGTTATATTCTTTGATAGAGTATCTATTACAATATCTTTTAATTTTAACCTAATTAAGTAAAGGTTAATTAAATGCAAATACCCAAAGTCATCTAGTCACCAGAGGCCTATGATCTAAGTTATATTTATATTTGAAAATGTTATAAAATATATTTATATATTAAATTTAAAATATTGTTAATATATAAAATATATTTACATACATGTAAAGTGATTCGGTTCGGGAATTTTTTGGTTTTTTCATAAATTAAAAAGACCATCCCAATTGTTCAGGACGGTTATACACTTAAATAAAAGTCCACGATTTTATTGAAAAAATAACATAAATCGGTTCGGTTCGGTTCGGTTCGGTTTGGTCGGTTCGATCGGTTTTTCATATTCTTCTGACACCCCTACTATAAATTCAAAAATAAATGCAATAGTTATAGTTTCATTTAATTCCAATTCGTAGCAAACACATTGCCATTCGCCTCTCTCCCTTGAATCTCGCTCGCCACTCTCATTCTCTCCCTCGCCGCTCTCACTTTATACAAATACAAATGTATAAATTGTGTTTGTGTTTGTATAAAGCGAGATAGACTATATATACAAATACAAATATATATCTATCCGTCATATACACTTATAATTATACAAATACAAATTGTCCCCTGCCCAATTCCTTTTACCTTTCTCTCTCTCTCTCTCTCTCTCGCTTTATACGAACACAAATTATACAAAATATAATGTATAATTTGTGTTTGTATATATAATTTGTGTTTATATAAAGCGCGCAAGAGATTTGATATACAAATACAAATGTTTTACTAGATTTAATTGTATACGAATTCAAATTTTACGCAGCTATACAAACGCAATCATTGATACATATACATAGTAGTTACATATATACAATTATCTAACTGATATACATATATAATTATCTAACTGATATACATATACAATTCACATCTCTACACTCTCTGCCCTCACTCGCTCGCCTCTCTCCTTTCTCTCTCCCAATCTCGCTCGCTACTCTAGCTCCATAGCAAACATAATTTGGCTATGGAACGCAAATAACAAAACTATAGCTATAAAGTGCTAGCTAATATGATTTTTATCTTTGTTGTTCTTAAAATTTACTCTATATATAAAGTATCAGAAAATGACCCTAAGGATATATCAAAACTTTATTAATTATTCAGTCAATTCCTGATTCATAACAAACATTTCAGTACGACGCCAAATTTCTTAGTAAACTCCTTGACTCTTTGGTGTCATGAGATTCTAATCTAATTAATAGTGTAGGGTTGTGTCTCAATTTATACGGCATAAATATTTTTATTTTAAGTCAAACTAAAAAAGAATATTTTTTTATATATATTTTTTTTGTTCATTTTATTTATATGATATTAACTTGGCAGGCCTATTAACGAGCAATAAATAGAATGAAAATTTATTATATCATTTTAAATATGTAATAAATTCAATGGTCTGAGATCAATTACATTGAAAAATCACTATAGTTAATAGTAGGGATAATTTTAGAGACCTCCCTCAAAGTTTTGCTCTATAACACTTACTTCTCATGTGGTTTACAATATTACGCATACCTCCCTTATTTTGATTTTGTTTTTGTAACCATTCTTTAAACCTTTTTTAAATAAATATTAATTAATTATGATTTGATAAAAAATTTCCTCTTTATATTAATTTTTTCATATTAATCCATATTATTTTTTAAAAAGACTTATTTAATAAATACTTTAAAAATAAATCAACATGAAGAAATAAGTCATGTTTTTAATATTAATATGAAGAAATTAAATCTCCATATGTCCAACAATAGATGTCCACTATTGACTTGGCACACCTCTTAAAAAATAATAAATAATAGGGGTAATATTACTATATTATCCTTTAAATTTATTAAATTTAATATTTTGAAAAATGTGTTAGATGATAAATAGTACCCCCTCCGTTCACTTTTACTTGTCAGTGTTTGACTTGGCACACCCATTAAGAAAACAATTATTGATATAGGTATTTTACCAAACTATCCCTATTAAATGATGTTTAGTATTAAGTTATGAAAAATGATTTGGAAAGGTGTATTTAATGCTGAGGGAAAATATGCAAAAATATAATTGTCTTTTCTTGATATGTCAAAAGTGACAAGTAAAAATGAAAATTTATTTTAGGAATAAGTGACAAGTAAAAGTGAATGGAGGGAGTATTTAATAGCAAGGGTAAAATAGACACAAAAAGGTAAAATATCTCTTGATTTTTTAAACTGGACAAGTATTATTGGATAACTATTTTTATTATAGTGGACAACTATTATTGGACGGAGGGAGTATAATTAAGGGCAAATTTATCAAGTCATAATTAATTTATATTTATTTTAAATAGGTTTAAAGAATGGTTACAAAAAAATTAAAATAAGGAAGGTAAGTGCCATATCATAAACCACAAGGGAGGTGAGTATTATAGAACGAAATCTGATGGGAGGTCTCTAAAATTATCCCTTAATAGTAAGGATAAATTAGAAACTAAGTAATAAATTATCTCTTGATTTTCTAAAGTCGACATATATTTTTTCGTATAGTACTAGACAAGTAAAAGTAGAGGAAGAGAGTAAATTTAAAAGTTGAGAATGAAATAGGACATTGTACATTCCCCTCACGCAATTAATATCATTTTGCCATTTTAAGCACAAGTATGGTTATTTATATATATGTTTCATATCTTGTTAGCATTGCAACTATTGGCAGAGGCGTATCCAAGATTTCGAGATGAGGGGTGCATTATTGTAAAAAAGTGGATCTAAGATTTAAATTTGATCGGATATATCTATACATATATAAGATTCAGATTTCTAACCTCACTTAGAGAGGTGCACCCAATCATCGTCACATAATATGATACTCCGAGTATGGGTTCACACATATATAATTCAATATTTTTAAAAAAATATAACACTATTATATATGATCTCGAGAACGGAGCATGGGTTCACGTGAACCCTGTGACCTCCCCTAGATACGCCCCTGACTATTGGTGTTGGAGAGAAGAGTGGTCAAGAGATGTCAATTTCAAAGTTTATGAATTCAATTTTTTTTAAAAATTATTAATTATTAATTTTTAAAATAAATACAAAAATTAGATCAAAATTGCTAATTTAATGAGTTTGACCAAATTCTAAACGTACCACTACTAGACACAAGAGTGGGGAGTTGGGACAGTTGATGGTTTTTAGTTTGGAAGAATTGGTTTTCAAACGTCTTAAATGTCAACCACCTATAATCAATGATGGTTCATTTATATGAATTTTCTCATAATTTGACTTTTTTTACACTTTCTTTGTCAAATTTTTACTTGTCCGCTATATTATTTTGAGATGTTCAATAATATTTATCTAATTTATAAAATCAATGAATATTTTATCATTTTGTATCTATTTTACCCTTACTATTAAATACTAGTATTCATTTTTCAATGTTTAGATAATTTATATTTTGTAGAAAACACGACAGAAGTTAAATGAATTTATTGACATAAAAAAAAAAGTAATTCACTAGTTAATTTTATTAAATTGAGTAACATCTGAGAAATTCATTCATTATTATTTCTTCCTTCTTGGTCAGAGCCTCTTTGTCTATATAGAAAAAATGACTGAAATTGAATGAATTTATTGACGTAAAATAAAATAAATAGTTTTTTAGTTAATTTTATTAAATTGAGTAACATGAGAAATTTATTTATTATTATTTCTTCCTTCCTGGTCAAAGTCTCTTTTTCTATATAGATAATTTTGTAGAAAAAACAATAATGAATTTATTGACGTAAAATAAAATAAGTAATTTGTTAGTTAATTTTATTAAATTGAGTAACATCTGAGAAATTCATTCATTATTATTTCTTCCTTCTTGGTCAGAGCCTCTTTTTCTATATAGAAAAAACGACTGAAATTGAATGAATTTATTGACGTAAAATAAAATAAATAGTTTTTTAGTTAATTTTATTAAATTGAGTAACATGAGAAATTTATTTATTATTATTTCTTCCTTCCTGGTCAAAGTCTCTTTTTCTATATAGATAATTTTGTAGAAAAAACAATAATGAATTTATTGACGTAAAATAAAATAAGTAATTTGTTAGTTAATTTTATTAAATTGAGTAACATCTGAGAAATTCATTCATTATTATTTCTTCCTTCTTGGTCAAAGTCTCTTTTTCTATAGAAAAAACGACTGAAATTGAATGAATTTATTGACGTAAAATAAAATAAATAGTTTTTTAGTTAATTTTATTAAATTGAGTAACATGAGAAATTTATTTATTATTATTTCTTCCTTCCTGGTCAAAGTCTCTTTTTCTATATAGATAATTTTGTAGAAAAAACAATAATGAATTTATTGACGTAAAATAAAATAAGTAATTTGTTAGTTAATTTTATTAAATTGAGTAACATCTGAGAAATTTATTCATTATTATTTCTTCCTTCTTGGTCAAAGAATTTATATAGAAAAAACGACTGAAATTGAATGAATTTATTGACGTAAAATAAATAAAGTTTTTTAGTTAATTTTATTAAATTGAGTAACATGAGAAATTTATTTATTATTATTTCTTCCTTCCTGGTCAAAGTCTCTTTTTCTATATAGATAATTTTGTAGAAAAAACAATAATGAATTTATTGACGTAAAATAAAATAAGTAATTTGTTAGTTAATTTTATTAAATTGAGTAACATCTGAGAAATTTATTCATTATTATTTCTTCCTTCTTGGTCAAAGTCTCTTTTTCTATATAGAATTATTTTATAGAAAAAACGACTGAAATTGAATGAATTTATTGACGTAAAATAAAATAAATAGTTTTTTAGTTAATTTTATTAAATTGAGTAACATGAGAAATTTATTTATTATTATTTCTTCCTTCCTGGTCAAAGTCTCTTTTTCTATATAGATAATTTTGTAGAAAAAACAATAATGAATTTATTGACGTAAAATAAAATAAGTAATTTGTTAGTTAATTTTATTAAATTGAGTAACATCTGAGAAATTTATTCATTATTATTTCTTCCTTCTTGGTCAAAGTCTCTTTTTCTATATAGAATTATTTTATAGAAAAAACGACTGAAATTGAATGAATTTATTGACGTAAAATAAAATAAATAGTTTTTTAGTTAATTTTATTAAATTGAGTAACATGAGAAATTTATTTATTATTATTTCTTCCTTCCTGGTCAAAGTCTCTTTTTCTATATAGATAATTTTGTAGAAAAAACAATAATGAATTTATTGACGTAAAATAAAATAAGTAATTTGTTAGTTAGTTTTATTAAATTGAGTAACATCTGAGAAATTTATTCATTATTATTTCTTCCTTCTTGGTCAAAGTCTCTTTTTCTATATAGAATTATTTTATAGAAAAAACGACTGAAATTGAATGAATTTATTGACGTAAAATAAAATAAATAGTTTTTTAGTTAATTTTATTAAATTGAGTAACATGAGAAATTTATTTATTATTATTTCTTCCTTCCTGGTCAAAGTCTCTTTTTCTATATAGATAATTTTGTAGAAAAAACAATAATGAATTTATTGACGTAAAATAAAATAAGTAATTTGTTAGTTAATTTTATTAAATTGAGTAACATTTGAGAAATTTATTCATTATTATTTCTTCCTTCTTGGTCAGTTCCCAATTTTTACAACCGTGTTTATATTTTGACAAGTCTAATAGTACGTACGTTAAATAAATATTTTTTTAAAAAATCTTTTGCATGATTATATTGTAATAAATATTTACATAAGTATCCTCTTGTTCATTGACTTGTTGCCCCCTTTTCTTAATCAATAGGTTCTTAGTCAACTCCAAAAAGATATAGTCGGATCTATTCTCCGACAAAAATAAATAATTTTTTACTCTAATTAAAAGGTTAATTAAATTAAATACTCATGTATTAAGAATTAATTCGAAGTACATTATTTTGAATTTTAAAATAGACCATTTATACACTACTTATTCAATGAAAATTCCGTGCTTATACTCTCTATGGGATACAATTTTAACTAATTGTATTAAAATATAATTACTAAAACATAAGTTAAAACTATAAAATAACACAAATTATTTAATAAAATATGCCAACTATTATTCTAAGCTTTCTTGCACATTAAGCAAGCAAGTTATTTTAGCTTTATTTAATTACAATATCTTGTATATAAGAATTTCTCATTTTAGTTTGTTTATTTATTCTTCCGCTTTAATTTTTTTTTAAATTTACTTATTTTAATAAAGTTATTTTTGTGTAGGATTTTCTTAAGAAGCTTAAATATATTTTTTTAAGAAAAAGGATGAATCATGCTAATTAAGATTTTTGAAAAATAAACTATTTTTCCAAATATGTTAAAATTTAGTCATTTTCAAGTATTTTGTCTTCTTTTCTTATTTAAAAGTTGCAAGAGATACATATTTTAAAAAATGTTTAATGTCTTTTTTAATCAAAAGTGTGAATAAATTAAAATCTAAATACTTTACTAAGTTTAAATTTAAAACAATAGAGAGGAGGGGGAATGAACACGTTTTTACTTTGCTATCATCAAAATTCATACACTATACATTATTAGGGATCTGGCAAGCTTCATTTCTAGACTTGCTCAAATTAATTTAATCACTACCAAATTTATAATTAATTAATAGATCTTACCAGATAAGCAGTGGTGTAAATGCAAAAAAGAGAGAAGTATTGAAAACACTTTTAAATTTGGCGTGAATTATTAATTTCATCTCTGAACTATTGATAGCCTTAATAACATCCTTTTACTTGACTAACTTAACTTATATACACCTCGATCTTACAATATGAGTGAAATACACCTCCTAAATTCTCTCCAAGTTTAGAGGTGTTTTCGACACTTCTCTCGACTTCTTATTTAGAATCTCATGCTCCTACAAAAGTTTGAGACCACTTGCTACGTCATGTGACAGATCGGGGGAGAGATATTATTTCTCTTCAAATTGATGAGTGAACTAACTTCCTACTGAATTATATGTGAATTTTGACCACATGCCCAGGCAAAAGGATGCTTCACTCTTAGTTCTATTACTGCAAAATACATGGCAAATAATCCTAACTTTACATAGACAAATGAGAAAATAAACTGCAACTTGTGCTACATACTGTTTTTTCAGAGGAGAAATGAGTGTCAACATAATTTATGAATGTTTGCTTCAGCCCTTGACAGAAAACTAGCATAGGTAGAATATGTGGCACATACAATGAAGTCCTGGTAAAGCTTCACAGCAGGGTTTTCACATCATGTGTGTAAGGTACCCCCACCGTTAACCGATGAACTGGACTTTCCTGGATAGATCAACACCCTCTCATTCTTCATGGCATACATTTATGCTAAGAGCCGCTTCGTCTCTGAAAACCAAATGGATCTCCACAAAGAGATTTCCAGCTCCATGGGACGTGCCTTGTGGTTCTTGATTTTACCAAACCTATAAAAATGAAAGGAAGTAGGACATCTGCGTTTTGTTTTGTCGCCTATGATATCATGGTGCTTAGTGAATTTTTTAAGTCTGAAAAATTGCAGTGATTTGATCTGAATATCACATCCGAACAATGAATATATAGTAACCTAGGAACGCAAACTAAAAGGGAGGTGCAGCCAAATCTTCTTCTACCTTGTTATCCTTGCATCTCTTGAGAAGGAGGAACTGCCCTCGCAGGTGCAAAATCTGCAATTACCCAGAAGAATATTCAGAAATCTATTACACCATTCCATTACACATCTCAGAGTTACATAACTTTTAACATTGAACTTAGTCAATTGGTCAAAGATGCATAGCATAAGACATAAGAATCATTAATCGGCTGAATAACATGCAGAAGACAGAATTATGCGCCTTAGGTTTCACTACTATGTATGAGATTATCAGTCGCATGTTCCTTCAGTTTGACTAGAAATGAATTATCAGTTAAGCCTGCAACAATACGATAACCTGCTTCAAGGGGAGAGCTTACATTTACAAAATACACAGTGCAGTGAAATAGATATTAACATTAATCTTGTAAAGGAAAAAATAATAGGACCCATAGTAAGTACTGCCAATTAGGAAGGAGTTATAAAGCTCTATTATAGGAATGAAGGCCTTTCCAAGTGCTCGGGTGAATTTCCAATAAAAATGACAACAAAATCAAAAGTCTCAAACATAAGCTAGTAGGGATCGTTATATAAATCCTCAACATCCATTTCACTTTGGATTCTTTCATTCCAATTCTCAATATTGTTAGGATTAATCATAAAATTGACTAGTTTTCTGCTAGCCGTTAACCTACTGCAACCTTCTTTTCTGGGCTTCCAAAGACAAAATAACAAATAGGGATCTTAAAACAGAAATGCAAATGTGATAGAAATAAGGTACAATGGTACCTCTTCTTGCAACAAAGGAGGCAGGTTTTCTGCTGAGACAAGGTTCTCTATCTCCTGCAAGACTTTCATATCTTTTATGTGAGACCATGTTTGTGGAGGTAATGCCAGCAACAGTGCTGTCAGCACATCGTTGCTTCCAGGATGCATTGGTGAGCAACCATTTTGCCCCGAAGGACAGCAGCTAGTCTTTGCTTGAGATGTAGGGACCAAAACATCAACCCCCTGCTCCCCATTCCCATTTACAACTGTCCCAGACACCACTGTAGCAGGATTGTCCCCCGTAGCTCTGTAGCATCTGACACATGTTTGGCGACAGCAAAACCTATTTGACAAACCAGACCTTCCTGCAAAAAGGTCTGCTCCTTGGCAACAAATGCTCGCAGCAACATTGGTCAAACTGCTGTCCGTTTCTGCTTTTAACTGGCAGACAGAATCTTCTGAAAATAAAAGGCTTGTGACGTGCTTATAAAGAGGAGTGTCCTGCACTTGTTTCAATACCTCTTCCTGCAGAGTAAGGTAAGAGTGCTTACTGAACTCATAAATAATGACCTATCCTGCAACAGTTATACGATTAAATCTGGAGGGAATATGCAAAAGAATTTCTGAAGCCTTCTTTTTTTCTTTCAAATTACTAAATTTCTTCAGATACCTAACCTTGATAGATAGCCTTCCTCTCTCCTCTTCACTCAACTTTTGACCATTCTCCTCTTGCCTTCGAACTTCTGCTACCCACTTTATGAAATCAGCAAAATTGGGAGGTAGGCTTGAAAGAAGAACAGAGAGAACATCTTTTGTGTCCTTCACATTCTCAGAACTTAAGAGGACAGGAAGATCATCCATCAAATGCTTTGAGATAGAGACCCAGCTCTCATGTTTACAGCTCTGTAAGAGTACATAATTCAGAATACATGAATAGTCACAGAAAGAAGAAAATCCTAGAGTAATTCAATCAAGTGCACTCTTCTCTCTTTAAAATAGAAAACACCACATAACAAAGTACACGTTAATTAGTTCTAAAGGTCAATATTGTCAAAATCTATAAATATTGCAATGATGTTATGGTTTTTAAGCAAAAGTTCAAGCTAATCTCCTGGAACTAAGACCAATTCCCAAGCATTTGACAAAGATGCCATCATTATGTTCTAGCATGTAATAAAATAGGTTAAAGAAGTGGTTTACAACAATCTGATCATGTTCATGTACTGAAAAGGATCAACTAGCAAAGGGACTAGCAAGCAGTAATAGGAGCTTGACTGCATCCTTGTCTCACCAAAATCCCAATACCTTTAGCCACTAAGGAAAACATCATTCAGCTAAACAAGGGAAAAATAAGAAAGCTTAAGAGAGATTCAGATTTCGAATTGAATAGAAGTTACTTGTTATAGTTTGTCCAAAGGAGTTTACTTATAAAGCCAAGTGATATAATAGAGCTACTTAAGCCTTACCAGGGTATATAGCAGTGCAGGAGCTCTATGAAGCTTAGAGACTAGCATAAACCTGAAAATTATGTGTTTGCGCATAAGTCACTGAAATCCATGCTGCAAGTATGAGATGGAGTAAGAAGGACCGCTAAATTTGGACAGAAGGAGAACAGGAAAAGAAAAAAAAATGAAGAGAAGAAACAGTTAGGTTTGAAGAAGACCAGATGCAGTGCTGAAAGTGTTCAGCAATCAATTTCTTTGATTTCCAATTTTCATCTTTATTATAAGAGGGAAGACCAAAACACATAGTAAAACATCTTTCTCTACAAATTTATATTCCTTAAGCAAATGCTTAGAAATTATCAGTTGACAGCTAAAAAGCATGAATGAGACACTGTTCAAGGTATGGCGCATGCCAACAGCTTATAATGAAAATAGAGATATCACAGTGTAGCTATGTGGAACTATATACCCCCTATGTAATCCTGTAGCTTCATCAATTGTGTTCATGGCTTCCCAAAGGAGAGGGATGGGAACCCAGTGAGGGGGATATTTAAACCTTGCAACATCTAGAATCAGTGCCATATCCTTTTCCGCATGATAACCACCAATAGGTGAAAAGTGGCCTGAACCTGTCTGCCATAAGATTCAGAAGAGATGTTCCAATCTTCAGGATAAGTCAAGAAGGGGTATAATAAACCTTCACAAATAAATAATAAGCAATATTACCAATAATATTCCTGAGGGAGCAAACTCCCGATACGGCAATATACTTCTTCACAATGATAAGCAGGAGCATAGAGAAGCTGTGTTCATATTTACCTGTTTAAAAAGTCCTCGATGATAAGATGAGATCAGATGACAATCATCACTAGTTGTGCAGGCCATGACATGTTTACGGAAGTCATCAATGGTGCTAAGATTAGAGCGAAAAGCTTCCACCTTCGCTCCTGCACAGTGAGCCAAACATACCACTTTCCCAAAGGAGATCCCTTTAGCTTTAACCTTCTCCAATGGCTCACAGCAATCCAACATGGATTCATCGAACCATCTCCAAGGCCCTGACAGTTTGTTGAAGCTGATAAGATAAAAGCAGTGACATTGTACCACACTATGTATGAGCTCATTGACATAAGCAGAATATGGAATGGATATGAACAACCAAGTTTGCAAGAATAAAATGTGCAGCATCAATAGTTTTAGGTGATGAAAGCTAAGAACGTAAAAGCTGTCCTGACAAACTCCTTTTTTCCAACCTTTGACTCTTTAATATCAGTAGACAATTGTAACAAAGCTTTAACCCAGACATATAACAGAGGCTAAGTTTCATGTTGAGTGCAGATGATATGAGAGTGATGCCAATGCATCACAACAAATTATATCAACTTACAACACTCAGAGACAAGGCACCAACTTCTGTCCCAATCAAAGAGATATCTAAATAATAAAAAACAAAGAGAACCACACATCACTGTGCTTACATTTTATAACTAACATGAGCAGGGGATATGCAAAAATTATTGGAAAACACAAACATAAAGACCTTTTCATCAAAGAAAGAAAACATAAAAGGAGCCCAAGACCTCATTAACAATTCAGGAGGTAAGGCCATGAAAAAGTGAAGATCACAATCATGAAGAAGGATAGGAACACAACTTCAGTAGATGATAGGTGATAGCAGAGTTACCTTTCCATTTTCTTCCTGGATCAATAGCAAGTGCATTCAAGACCATGGAAAGGCTAGCCAAACCACAATATGCTGGCTCAGATTGTGTCTGAAAATAAGAGATCAACTTGAAAAATCCTTCCATTGTTCCATTCTGGATAGCCTCCAAGAAAAGTTGCTGCAGTTACAACAACAAACGGAAATCAGTACAAAAAACTGTTACAGTAACTGAATAAATTAGAATATTATCAAGCATTTTAGTATCTGGAAGTAAATGTCATCAACTCTGGACGATGAGCAGCGAATTGGTGTTTTTATGATAACAAACGGGCCAGTTGAAGTTTTGTTTGGACATGCAACTTGAATTTCTTAAGTTGTATATTTTTTCATAAATACGAAACTCCACAAGTTGTGAAAACTATCAAAATTTCCCCAATTCTTATACAATCTTACCAAATGAGCAAACCATAGTTCAAAAAAAAAAAGATATCGGAATATCCTAAGGCAGCACATTGATAAATCACATATCGCATGTTTTTCTTATAAATAAATGTTTGCAATTACCAACTTTCAAATACACATAATTTTATAAAGATCCACTAGTCAAAAAAAAACAATAACTAGTTATACTTTATTACCTTTCACATAGTACGAACAATCTCTTCACACCAAGCGTGAGTCTTTTTTCGCAAAATTTAAAACAATGGTCTTTCTTTTACAAAATATAAACTTATGGATCAAATTTTTACATTTAGAAAAAATTGAAAACATGATTTTGAATCCCGAATCATGTTTTTTTGGAGAATTTGCAAATTGAAATCATAATTCCAAACACCTATGTCCAAAATTTAAAATCATGACTTCATATCGCATGTCCAAATGCAAGTTTAGTCTATGCTTCTCATCTCCCTTCTATTCTTAGTTACATTCTCTTTTATCCTTTAGTTGATCTTGAGCTTTTCATTGTAATAGATAGTTTTGAGAAAGGAATTGGTTCCCTGTTATTGAGCATATAAAAGTGTTCACTTCAAATGTCCAAATCAACAAACAATAACCAAATAATCTAACATTTAACATATAGATTTGAAAGTCAACCTACCAAATCAAGTAGCAAACCAGTACCGGCTTAGTCAACGGATAATTGAAATTGAATATCATAAACCCTAATCTTCAAAAAAAAAAGAAAGAGAAAACTTGCCTTTCCTTCATTAGAAGCGAAATCAATAGCCGGAGGAGATGGAAGAACTCGGCGATACAAACCCGCCATCGCCATTTTTCTCCGATCAAATTCTCCCCCAATAAATAGTACACTACTAGATCTTGTAATCCAATTTTAATTCAAAAAGGGGAACGCCACTTGCCAATTTCCTGTATTCGTTTTCTTTTTCAAACGAATCAACTTTTGTTGTATAGTTAAAGATTTCTCCACTTTCATTGTTTTTGTTCTTCTTGTCACTTTAACATATACTCCCACTTGGCTGGCAACTAATTTAAGATTTTTAAAAAAAAATTAAATTTAAAAAATATGTCATTAAAGATACTAAAATTTTAAAATAATTTAATATAAAAAAGTATTTTTGACTTAAAGACACGTGAATTGGAATAAAGGGCGAAACTCTTTACATTGTTTCCTATATATATAAATATAGTATTCCCCGACTAAATTCGTATCACACTATAGGACTCATTTAGGTTGACGCTCCAAACATGATTTTCTTCATATCCATGGCTTGAATATGAGACTTCTGATTAAGAGTGGAACAATCTCACTACTGTACCACAACACATGTTGATACTTATATAGGTAGTTGGTGTTAGAGAACACATGTATAATTTTTTTTAAAATTAAGCCAAAAATATTAAAGAAAAACTTTTATTATATGTTTAAATATTCAACCAAAATACATTATAGTTTAAATAGTCAAATACTAAAATTTATTCACGTGTTTAAACATCAATTTGTCAAAAAAAAGAAGTTTTTATTATTATTATTTCTCATTTGGTGTTTGATATCCACATTGAAGTTCTAACTAAATTCCAATTATGTATTGGAGAATCCATTTGGGGTTGACGATCCAAAATAAAATAAAATTGTACGTACATATAGATGGAATGAAAATATTTGGCAATTAGCATAAATGAACAAAATAACTGTAAATAAGAAAGGAATAAAGAAGAACCACTTTGTTGTGGAAAAATTGGAAAGATAAATATTCTATGATTATGATATAAAAAGGGGAAAAAAAAGTATTCTATGATTGATCAGTTCACGATTCTCTGTCCTAATAGAAAAAGAAACGTCTATCACATTAAATATAAAGTATCAATTCTTAATAAAATTTATGTCGAATTTCTTACAAATCAAATCAATTTTAAATTGTTTGTTTTAATTTAGGCCAGAAGTTAGCATATAATCATATGATTTACTGTCAATTAAAGTGGAAACATATGGACAAAGGTTATTTGATTCATCAAAATACTAATAATTTTAATATTATAATTGAAAAAAAGGGCATTTTATAGAAATCTCATACATTTGGAGATAATTACATCTTATCCTGGAAGTTTATCCAATTGCAAAAATTCAAGATTTTTCATTGTTCTCGATACATTTCATAGTAATTCGTTACATTGCAAATGATACATTAAGTCTTAATGAGAGGAATGTATCCGAGAGGAGATTTTTGCAATTTTCTTAAATGATAGGAAATTTTAAAGATTATGATATCTTAAATTATGTAATTATGTAATTTTACCTGAAAAAAATTGCAATAAAAATTAAAAGTAGTTATTTATTAATCCATTAAGAGAAAACACATAAAAAAACCCCTTTAACCCCTTCAAGTGAATTAAAATCCACCCAAAAAGCTAATGTGGCAAATAAAAAAAATAAAAAATGAGTGAAAACGTAAAAAATTAAAATAAATAAATAGGCCCTTCTTTTTCTTTCCAACCAATAAGGTTTCATCTTCCTCACACCCTATCATCCCATCTATAGCCCCACCCTTTCTTCTTCCTCACACTCCATCACCGCCCCCGCCCTCAGCCACAACCTGCACCGCTCCCTTCTTCGACGAACCCTCAACCTTCTTTCTCCTTCTTAGAAATCCTCCACCCCACCTTATTTTTCGTTCTTCGAACCCCCCACCCACACCACTCTTTCTCCTATTTCAAACCCCGTCGCTATCCACACTTGCCTCACCCCTTTCTTCTTCTTCTTCGAGCCTCCATCCCCGCCACCTTCTTTCTTCTTCTTCGAAACACCCCCACTCATTTCTTCATTTCAAAATATTCTTACTTATTCTTAGAAGCGATGAACAAGAAAAAATGAAAAAGCCAAGAACTTATTGGTGCTTCAAGATCTTACTTATTGAAGGGTTTGTTGATTGTGATGAACTTGAACATACCCTTCATTACAAAAGTGGAGGTATATATGTGAGTCATTTGTATAACAGTAGGGGTATATATGAGCCACTTTCATAACGAGGGTATATCAGCTCTAAAAGGCAAAGTTGAGGGGTATATCAGACTTTTTTCCCTTTAATAAAAAAAATTATAATTTCTTCATCTCAAATTAGTTTTTTAATTTGTATTATTTATTTATTTTGACAATGTGTTTTAAAAATTGAATGTTTTCTAGTCTTGGATCGGTAGAGTTTGATTTTATTTTTGAGATTTTATTTTTATTCTTATAATCTTGGATTAATTCTCAATGTTTTTTTCTATTTTTTACCTTTCTAAAATTGTATAAATAAAAAGAAACAAAAAAAGAATTAAAAAACTCAAAATTTAAATAATTTTCAAGGTGGCACTGACGTGGCAATGATGTGGCAATGAAATGGCGCGTGTGTAATACACTTGCCATTTTGAGACTGACATTGTAGTATTAGGATTGAAAAAATCACTTCAAAGATGTTAAGAAAAGTATTTAAACGCACGTGTAGTTTAAGTGCTAAAGACTTAAAGTAAGTTGTGCTGCCAATTTCAGAGGAATTTTTATGTGTTTTCTCATCCATTAAAGATATTTGATGTTTAAAAGTTCATACAACATCATTTACAACCCAACTTGTATATTTTTCCAAGAAAAATCTTGTAACAAAAAAATTGAAAACTTACTTAGTTATGTACCAATATTAAAAATATTAGGAACACATGCAAAAGCAATTTTATTTAAATACATGGGTTTAAAATATCTTTATAAGCTACGTCCGTATCTCAAGTAGCTTTTATATTATTTTTCTCCCAATATAACATTATTTTTCCAAACAAATTGAATTGGGGATTCATAGGCATGAAGCAAAGTGTCATTATTATCTATAGTTATCAAATGAATACTTGCCATCTTCATTTAAACATATCCTTTGTATTAACAAATAAATAAATTTCATCTTCGGGCACTATTGATGAAGATTCATAATTCTCCTGTAAATTACTAGTATTTGAGATATCAACAAGGATTATATTAAATTTTTTTATTATATTCAAATAAAATCTTCACCATAATATCTAGAGTATAATAAGTAATAAGCTTTCAACTATGCCACATTTATCTTCCCAAACATAAATATTTGCACCATTTGTAACTCTCCACCTTAACCATTTTTCTAATGATTTCTTAATCTTATTATAAAAAAAAAAAAACCCTAGAATTTTGAGTCACCATCTAGATACACATACAAGGCATTCCCACAAAAAAATATCTCACAAACAAGACTATGAAGCTGGTTAACTACGTTCGAGCAGAGCTCATATCAATTTACTGCAGAGGAATGACTGATATGTCCAAACTTACACTTTACTTAAGAAGTATAAACGCTTGAAGTCAATTACAAAACTCAATAAGAGTTAAGGTCGATCCCACAGGAAATACAGAAGAAATAAATCTATTAGCTCTTATATTCAGTTACGATTGATATTTTTAGAAAGTAAATGTTGGGTTTGATTTAGTGTTCAAGTAACAAAGTGTAACTAGAATCCAGTGGTGAAAGTAGCAAACAATAGTTTCAAAGTTTTGGTAATTAGATAGAAGAGATTAGAATTGTGTTTCCCATGATATCGGAGTGCAACTCAGATTTTGCACAAATAATGATCATTTGATGCAAGACATGCATTATTAGCAAGTTAAGAACACCTAGACGCATGTCATCCCTGTTAGATGAATATCACTCGTCTCCTCTTGGTCTTAGAGTTTGTACATTACTAACTCTTGCTTTCTCCTTTAGAAAACTATCCCCTTTCGGGCTCAAATCTTCAAAATGAGTCTATAGAATATAAAGTTCATTCATTTCTAGATTTTCCTAATCATACCCTTCTCTCTCGAGCAAGTGATTAATAAAGGCAGGTTCTAACGCGTGCACTCGTTAGAAATTAAAGAAATCAAAACGAAAATAAAAAACGAAACATGCAAAACATCAGTCGACAACCATTCGTGGTTAATCCTACAGTTGCTACTTAGTCATGGTTCCCACAATCCTAGTTGTGGTATTTAGCTACTCATATTCTCAATAAAATAATAGTGAAACATTAACGAAGAATCAGAAGTGAGACACTTACGATAATGAAATCACTCAGTTTTGATTAAGAACTGAAACTTAAGATCAAAAACGTTGATAGACTATCCAAATATAAGCAAAAGCAAGAAAGCTATCGTCTTTTGCGATAAAAAATTGTCTCAAAACGTGAATAATATAAAAATAAAACCCTAAGTAACTATTTATAGTCTCAGAGATGAATCTCAGTCGAAGCAGGAAAGTGTTTAAGTCGACTTCATTCATTGGAGGGTAAACTGCCCGTGAAGATCTTCACAATCCGTTAATCCTTCCGTAATCTTTTACTTAGACAATTTGTTCAACTTTGATCTCATCTTCTCACGAGCCTCTGAACGGACCGTATAGGTCACCATGGTTCGTCCACCGTCTCGTTCAACTGTCCTTTAAATTGGACTTTGACTTGATTTAATTTGAAGCTTTACAGACTCCTATAATTAAAGAATCAGTTATATGTACCTTTTTTCCTCCAAGTATTTTTATTTTCTTTTCACTTTCTATACAGTATTAGCAATCTTGTTACTTTCATGGTGATCATGCATGATGAAGCTTAAAACTTTGATTTTTTTAACGATCAAAGGTTGTGGCGGGATAGATAGAATCTTTGCATCCTTAATTAGAAATTCACGGTATTGAGTATTAAAAATAGAAAAATTTCTAGTATGGAACACTTCTCCATTCAATGGATATTATGTGCTATGAATTTGAAGAAGTCAGAATCTCAAAGCAGATAACAGATACCAAATAAAAAAGATATTCTCTTTGTGGCAATTGCATTCTAATAAATCCTAATTTGTATTAATTATAGCCTTCAAAAATTCAAACCTGAAGCAATTTTGGGATATATATTTTTCTTTTGTGGAAAATTTAATATCCATGCCCCCTTTGTTTTACACTAAAAGATTGCTAATTAGTAAAACCTGCATAAATGTAATATCCATTGTTTTGAGGAGCTAGCCTTTCCATTTGTACAAATAGCTAATACAAAAACAACTTTTACTATTTTTTATTTTCTTTCACTATTTATTTTTGTGCAATATTGATTTGAGATAAATTTAAGTTGAGTAACAATATATATGATTTTATTTTCTTTCACTATTTATTTTTGTGCAATATTGATTTGAGATAAATTTAAGTTGAGTAACAATATAAATGATCAGTAAGCATTCATATATTGTCGACCATATACTTGAGTTTGTTATTAAGACGTAGTTATTTAGTCTTGCTAGTTTCTTGAAACGAATCTCAATTCACAGAGTCTAATTAATATAATTATACAACTATTTTAATTAACTTGACTCTGTTTTTATTATGACTATTATCAGTCTTCTATTATATTTTAAATTAACCATGATTTATCAATTCAAGAATTAGTTATATATACATATACCTTGAATAAGTACCATTTGAATTGTACAACTTCCAAGTAGTTTTTTTTTTTTTTTGACTTTCTTTACAGTAGTAGCAATCTTGTTACTTTAATGGTGATGCATGAAGAAAATTAACACTTTGATTAGTTCAAAAGTTTATCAAGACTAAGTACTCATTCCTTCTTTTTTTCTTTCAATGTTTATCTAGTTGATTTTTTTTAACCACTACATATTGTGGTGGGATGGATAAGATCACTGAATCCTTAATCAAAGATCTCTAATTCAACTTTTGGATATGAAAAAATATTTGGTGAGGGCATATCTCCCTTAAACGGGACTTACCAATGTTTATTCAAATTAATCAGAGCCTCAATATGGATACCGAACATGATATTGAATAGGAAACATAGAACAGTCTAATGATTTCTTGACATTTTCCTTATCTTGTGTTTGAGGTTAATTTATACATAATTTAGGAAAAAAATATTTTAAACTATTATTCTTGGATCACTATAAATACACCATTATATATCCTTAGTTTCACACAAAATTAAAGTATTTCAAAGGATCTTAATTAGAAAAATGGCTAGCAAAATAACTTTCTGTGCTCTACTCTTTTGTTTTTTTCTCATGTTTGCTTCTGGTGAGTAATTCTCAAATATTTGTCTCTCATTTTCTGTTTACTTCTTTTTTTGTTCTGTTCCATAGAATAAAGTCATTAATGGTAAAAACACATTCGAACTATTACTTTTTCGCTAGTTTCACACCTTAATTATCAGTTGTTTTCCTTTTCCTACCTGAAAAATTGATTGCCATCTACACAACTTGATGTGTTTTAATACATATATGGTGATAGTTCATGTTAGAAAAGGAAACAATTGATAGTTGAGGTGTGAAACTTGTAAAAAAGTGATAGTTCAAGTGTGTTTTTGACCATCATTTCTTTTCAATTTTAAAATATTCAATTGATCTAATCCAATTTAGTTTTAAAAAGTTATCAAATTAACTTTTTAGAAGCAAAAACTGTCACATAAACTGAAACGAAGGAGTAATAAAAACCATGAAATGACATGTTTTAATTTTTATTATTTCCTAAGATTTTTTTTTATCCTATGAATTAATGCAGAGATGCAGATAACAGAAGCAAAATACTGTAGAAAGCCTAGTAAAGGCTGGAATGGGAAATGCTTTGAAAAAAAATGTGACAATTGGTGCAAAAATAAGGATCATGAAGATTATGGTGATTGTTACAAGGGATATTGTTACTGCTATTATAAATGTTGAAAAATAAATTAATGAAGCACAATATATGGCCATAAGACTTTACTTATGGCTCAATGTCTCTTAAATATAATTTGAATAAATGTCTGCGATTACATAGTTAATATTACAACAATAATGATCATAAATTATTTATGGTCTAAAAGTTTGTAACTTGATGTTATATATGAAAGATATAATATAGACTGTGTCTCTTAGCAATTGGTGCTTGTGTGTGTTTTTCTTTTGTACATTTATTGTAAATACTGGGACCATCAAGATCAACTTTTACGAATTAAATCTATGTTATATCTTTATTTAAAAAAAATTAAAGTACCTTATATATTAGTGATTCAATTTAGCTCCAATTGATTTCTCATTTTTTAGAATCTGATTATAAGTTTATAACAATGAAGAATACAAAGACTTTAACTATTCATAATAGAAAAGGATATTATCGATAACGTAAATGTTATATATGGTAGCCATAACATAAGGCTACTACTTTCACATCCTTACTTCTCCATTGGTGTTACAATCTGTTGCAAGCATTAGATTGGACGTGCCTTACATGTGCTCTACAGGCCACACTCCATCATATTTTTCTTGACAAGTCCTTTTTTTTACTCGCCTGACTAGCTAGCTAGTAAGTGGTTCTTTTGACTAAGCCAAAAGCAGGTAAGATTGAAATGCAATTAGTGGAACCTACATAGTTTTGAATTGACTAAAAGTTGCTTAATATAAGATGAATTTGGATTTTACTAAATCATGTTTAGCATTGTAATGTTGCAGTTTTGGTAATCAATAAAAGTTGTTTATTTACCAAAAAAATAAAAAACTTAGAGAAATCCAAATGCATCTTATATATGTGATGAGTACATATTTATAATTATTCTTTTCAAGATTAGTACATATAAAGTAACATCAGATCGAAAATAACTTTTTATTGTAATATTTATCTCAACCAATATTTATATTTAAGATGCTAAATTTTAATTAAACATTGAGTGCATATAAATTTTTACGTTGTTATTACATGTGAGATGAGATTTATCTGATGATTTTTGAATCAACATCTATAGATACATTTACAAGCCATTCCCACAAAAATGCCTTCCACGAATACAAGGGTGGATTTACATGGAGTTCAAGGGTTCACCTGAATTCTTTGAATTGAAAAATTATATTGTGTATATAGGATTAAATTTATATTTTATATTTATATATTTAATACTGAACCCCTCAACACAAGTAAAGAATTTGGTTCGGCGACTATAGGGATTCAGAAGCTAGTAGGTGCGTGGATTTGAATCTAGCTAGCAACATTTTTTTAATTTTTTAGCTTGAAGGGTTGTTGGTGTTACAACTGAAACTAAAGGCTACCACAAAAAGATGTTTCGGAGGGTTAAAAGGTAAGAATTTTTTATAAAGCCAAATGGCATTTTTAAAACTAAAAAAATAATTTAATTTTTTGTAGCTCAGTCTATTAATGAAAAAAGTAAATATACACAAAGAATATATATGCACTATTTAAAAAATTCATGCTAAATGACATGCTAACATAGATAAACCTTTAAGTACACAATTTTATAATATTAGTCAACAATGATAGTAGTTTTCTCTTTGAACTATTGATAGGTTTAAATTAATCTCTTTTACTTGACTAACTAAATTTAGATACACCCCTAATCTGCCACATGACATAGCAAGTGGTCTCAAACTCTTGTAGGAGCATGAGACTCTTAATAAAAAGACAAGAGAAGTGTTGAAAACACCCTTAAACTTGACGAGAATGTAGGGATGCATTTCACTCATGTTGCAAGATATCGGAGGCGTATTTAAGTTCAGTTAGTCAAGCGAAATGGTGTTTTTAAGACTGTTATTATTAATTTAAGGATGAAGCTAATAATTCACGCCGAATTTAAGATTGCTTTCAATACTTCTCTAATTTTTTTCCATGAAACGAATAATCTTTTTACAACAAACATAAATCTTTTTTACAAATTTTAAAACGATGAATTTTATTTTTAGAAAAAAAGATAAATTCATGGGTTAAATTTTATATTTTAAAAAAATATAAAATTCCAAATCACATTTTTTTAAAAGACAATTGAAAGTTCTAAACTGAATTTTTTTTTTCTGAAAAAGAAAATGGCTGAGTTACCATCTTTTAAAACCAAAGGGTAAAAAAGGTTTTAAAAAAAAAAAGTGAGTACATAAAAGGGTCCCACAAGGTAAAAAAAAAAAATGCGAATTGTATGTTGGGAAAGAGGGAGAATAAAATGCATGCTTTGTGTTTATTTTGTTATGACAAGGATATTCGACGTACAGATATCCGCCACGTGTAATGTTATTCGAAATCAGACAATTTTTTGTAGTCAGTTAAATGTCGCTGTCAGTAGAAGATAAAGCAGAAAGGACAAGTCGGCGGCTGCCGCCATGTCGTGGTCGGCGTTATTGTCCGCAGGTTTTAATCAGGCAACCTTACTCACTTTACAACCTTTTCTCCACTCTTTTTAATTTTTATCAATAAAAGCAACAACCTAAGGGCTAATAATAAAGATATTTTAAAATCAAATTATTAATAAAAAATATTTTTATTTAATTACACATATATAATTTAAGAATATATTTAATTCTCTTTCTTTATAAGATATGTGTAAAAGTTATTAAATTCCCGTGAACTCGTAGATTGGATTCTAAATCCACCATTGATGGGAAAGGATTTTTGGGTATATAAATGGTAATATGTGTTGGAGTGATCATTGGCATTGACCCCTTACATGCTAAATGCAGTAAATCTACTCAAATGTCTTTTTTGCCCCTCTCTCTTTGCCACTTGCTGCCAAAAAGTACTTGACTTTATACAGTGGTGTTTTCCATCTGGCGACCAAAAAAGAAAAAGAACAAGAGAAACACAATGATGTTATCAGATATACTTCTATTTTTTTTTTGTTGTTTGAAATCCGATTATTTTAAATTTGTATCGCGTAGGACCTATTCGAAGGGATGCGATCTTTATCAAAAAAATTTCAATACTCAAAACTCAAACTTGAGATCTTCTAATTCACTGCACCACCTCCTTTGGTGATATGGAATATACTTCTCAAAGAATAGATAGACTTTCTTATTAATAAAAAAGAAAATAAAAAAAAGACTTTCTTATGATTTCTCAATTACACGTTTTATATTTATTTCTTGTTACTGTATATTTATTTTAATTAAAATAACACATTTGTTTAGGTCACCACATTTGTGAGCTTGTCTTTTAGCTCATACAATGTTTAAAATTTCATTAATTTAGTAAATTTTGGGCGCTTATTAGGTTTCACTAATTCAATTTGGGCATTGTTTTATAGTATGCACATGAAATTTGTGTCAATGTTTTGCTTATATAATAATTTTATTGAAATTTAACTTGCTAGTGAAAGGTCTGTTTTTATGACATAAAGTTCCAATTCAAATAAGCCATTTTAATGTATTTAGTATTCTTGGAAAACATAAATGATTCACTGTATTTTTTGTCGTTGAAGAAGAGGAAAAACATGTTACCTTCTTTTTTTTTCATTCTTCTTCACGCAAGAACAAACCTAGCAAGCAACCAATCAAGAAAAAAAAAGGAAAAAAATTATTATAAATGTTCAATTTATATGACATACTTTTTTTTAATCGGTCTAAAAAAAATGACACATTTCTACTTCAAATATGCATTTCACTATTAATGTGAAGATTTATAGCCATACAAACATATATAATCTTTTATTTTAATAATCATGGTGTCTGAACAAACTTTCGTACACCTCGCCTGATTTCACGAGATACCTATCACCTCCCACTAGTAACAAATACCACGTAATTCTATGCACTAAAGCTAGTACAAGTTGAAAAAATTATCTAGTGATATTTTCTCTACTGGAATTTAAACATGAGACTTCATGTTCTCAACCTACTCCAGTGCGTTATTTCAGATCACAAGTATTAAAAGTTTTTCTTTTTAAATTTATGACTAAATTGAGACAAAAAAAAAAGTAATTGATAATTAAAAAAAATGTACAGAAGCTTTAAAGGACAAACAGGCGAATAGCCCCAAAAAATGGCAAATCGGTCATTTGACCAGAAGGGGTACAGAACGTAGCATGTTAACAGTAAAGCAAATCTCTGCAAAAAAAACTGTCTTTTTGATTCCTTCTTTCTCTTTCATTTTTCAAGACAGACATGTTTATGATTTTCTCCCTCATAAATACCCTTCCTTATCAACACTGTTTTATTGTCATTTCTCAAACTTCACAATTTTCTAAAGCAAAAACAAAAAACTATGGCTTTCTTGTCTAAACTCTCTGTTCTTGTTCTGATTTTGTGTTTTTATGCTAATTTCATCATGTTTGTTGTTTCTCAGCCTTCTGCTCTGAACATGGTGGAACAAGAAGCAGTGTACAATGTTCTTGAATCCATTAACTCTGATGTCTCTTGGCGTTCTCTTTTCCCTGATGACCTCTGTTCTTCTTCCCCACATGGGATTCTTTGTGATTACTTTGTTTCCACTACAACATCATTTACTGCTCATATAACTGAGATTAGTCTTGGTTATGTTTCAGATTATGCTCCTAATCCACCTTGTACTCCTAATAGCACACTTAATGCTTCCCTTTTCGCCCCTTTTTCTTATCTAAGAAAGATCTTTGTCTACAAATGTTTTACTGAAAATGAGATTTCTTTGCTTGACTTTGGATCTTTGCCTTCTTCTTTGGAGGAGCTGGTTTTCTTGGAGAATCCAGGTCTTGTTGGTTCTTTAAGTGATAAAGTTGGGAACTTGATGAGTTTGAGGAGGTTGGTTTTGAGTGGAAGTGGTGTTTATGGGGAAATCCCAAATGGGGTTGGTGGTTTGGTCAATTTAGAGCAGCTGACTTTATCAAGAAACAAGATTAGTGGTGAAATTCCAATGGGGTTGATGACATTGAAGAAACTCAAGATTCTTGATTTGAGTCAAAATGAGCTTGAAAGTAGTGTTCTTGAACCTATAGGGAACTTGACTCAGCTTTTGAAACTTGACTTGAGTTACAATAGGCTTACTGGGAAAATCCCTCAAAGTTTGAAGGGTTTGAAGAGTTTGGAGTTTTTGGACTTGAGTTACAATCATTTTTCTAATTCTGGGGTTCCATTGTTTTTGGCTGATATGTCTAGTTTGAAGGAAGTGTACTTAAGTGGAAACTTTCTTGGAGGGAAAATTCCAGAAATATGGGAGAATCTTGAGGGTATTGTGGGGCTAGGATTATCAAGAACAGGACTAATTGGGAACATTCCTGTTTCTATGGGGGTGTACTTGAAAAACATATGTTATTTGGGGCTTGATAATAACAAGTTGGAAGGGGCATTGCCTGAAGAGTTTGGGGCATTGGTATATGTGAATGAGTTACATTTGGAGAACAATAATTTGAGTGGTAGACTTCCATTTTCTCCAAAATTTGTGTCCAAAGTTGGAGAAAAGTTGAAGTTGGAAGGCAACCCTCAACTTTGTGTAGACGAAGGCTTGAGAATTCCTAATGTTAGCGTTAGCTTGAGGCTACTAAAAATGTGCAACAATGCTGTTGGTGCCAAATTTGTCCCATTCTCTGGGGCATCTTTAGTATTGTTGCCTCTGTCCCATGTTGTCTTTTTTGTTGGAATTTTGTTTCTTCTGTGCTAGTAGACAATCTTGGACATATACTGACTAATGACTTTTTAAGTATAGGGAAATTTTGAACTGTGTTCTGATAGCACTTGTTGATAACTTTTCGGTTTTACTAGAGTTTTCTTTCTGCATTTTTCCTGTTCTGTGTTCACAAGATGAAAGAAGCTAAGAGGTGTAATTATAAGTTAAGGAAGATTTATATAGTAGCATTCTTGGTTCTCTATTTTTATCTTATAACTTCAATGTATTGAATGTTGCATTTTCTAGTGTATTGTTTATTGAGTGCATAAATGACAAATCATATTATCAAGGGGAAAATCTATTAAGAAGCAAATATAATTTGGATACAAGGTAATGATTTTTTGTGCTATGATAGATTCAGAGTAAAAAAAAAGACTAGATAGGTTCTAATTAATCAATGTAAAGGAAAATTTTGGGATATCAAAACAGGTGCCCATTTTTTTTACTTGACTACACAAAAAAATTGACTGATTTTGAGTCCATGTTATATTGTTGTATTGCTCACTATTCTTTATCTATCTCATTGTTTCTTGAACTTAAAATGGAATTGTCATATCCTGTGTCTTGTCCAGGATCCATTGGTGCTGTACTAGAGGATGATGTGCCTTTGGATTTAGAGGTCCGGGATGAGCTCGCGGAGCTCACTCCACCATCTTCCTTGGATTTCTTCCGTCTTGTCTTTTTAGGTATGTCCGGAAGGTCCCTTGCTGGAGAATCAGAGCCACCTCCTGATCCAGGCTGGCTATGTCGACTTGTTTTTGTTCCATCAGACGACTCTTTATGTCGTCTGGAGCTCCTCGCTTTCTTTGGAGAACTACTTCCCCCACTCCCATTTTCTGATGATGAATGACGCCTTGATGACTTTGTCACTTCTGGTTGATCATCGGGTAATGAAGAATTTGCATTCTTGTACTTTTGATTTGCATCTGCATCTACAGTTCAAGAAGAGTCGAAATAGAATCAACTTGAATTTCCTTTTCTCATGTCTGCTTTTCAAATGGCACACAAATGGAAACAAGGGAACCATCTCACTCAAAGTTCTATTGTGTAAAACGTTACATTCGTCTATATCGACGATTATAGACTATAGATACAAAGGGGATTTATATAGTCGACCCCGTGATAATATTCTAAAATCATTAATCCTATAACATATGGTAACCATATGAAAAGTGTAAAGTAAATTACCTTCAGAAACACATGATCTATTATCTGGATGATCATTAGCATCAAGTGGAGGACCTAAAGGGGCTGTATGAAATTTTCCTGGTTCTTTAAATTCTTTCATCTGCCACAACACATTCATTTTATTATTACCAATATAAACATTATAATAAAATAATAATCATAATAATAATAATTACCCAGCTGGGAGATTCAATGGAGGGTCCATCCCATCCAATATGGGCAACATGCTTTACATCCGTAGGAAGTCCAATCTGCATTTCAGGTTCTTTTTCCTCTTCTAACACATTTTTATTAAATCAATCAATTAATCGCAACATATCAATAACAACAATAATAATAATAATAACGGAATTACTCACCAAACATCTGAGAAATACCCAAGGCCTTTAAAAAGCCTTTCACCTTTGCAGCCATCCTTTTTATATATCCTTCTTCTAAATGTTACTAAAGAAGATGTTTTCTTTCACTCAAAATCGTGCATTTGTTTCTCCAATCTGAAACAAAAATTAAGACGATGGTGACGCTACGAATAATATGACTAAAAATTCATATATATAATTAGAAATTAACCTTCTTCAGTACGATTGAAGGAGTATATATATATAAGAATTCAGTAAATTTGCGATGTGTATTTAGGGAAAAAGATACTCAAAATGCAGATATAAATTCAAGAAATGGACTCAAACCCTTGAGAAAAAAAATATTTGGGTTCGACTCCTTTCTAAGTATGATAAAAGCAAAACGATGTTAAAGCAATCCTTTCATCCATTCAATGGCACTCAATTGCAAGACATTGTTAACCAGAAGCATATCGATATTTTAGGAACTGAAAATTAATTACTATTATTTTTTCTTTCATTTTTATTAATAAAATTATGATTTTAGGACAGTTTTTTCAAATGTAATATTACTCTTATTGACTTTTAATTTGTCCTCAATATCTTTGGAAACCTAAAATTGAATGGTCACACATTTTTCTTCATAAAGTTGTTACGTTTTTTTTTGCACTCAGTGTTTGATATTCGTATTAAAGCAAGATTAAATCTGGATTGTCGCATTACAGGGTTCATCATTGAACTCCCAACAAGATTTTTTTTCATTTCCAAACGCTCGACCACGAGTCCCAAGGTGTGGCAGTAAACTCATATATAGAAATATGGGAAAAGGGTCAAAAATACGTGTCAACTTTGTTTTATTTGTTGACTATGCCCTCGCCGTTAAAATGAAGTTATTCTTACCTCTGCCGTTACTAATTTCATCATTTGTACCCCTCCTTGGACGGAAATCCCCAAATTAACTCAAATTAACTCGAATTCCTTTTAAAATACCCATTTCCATTTAAAACCCGTACTGAATCTTCTATCTATCTTAGCCCAAATAAAATTAAATCCATTTTCGATACCCATTTCCAAGAAAACCTATTTGCTGATGAATTCTTCTTCTTCTTCTTATTTGATCTCAAAGAAACAGGGGAACCATCTTGACAAATGCTGGATATTTACTTCTCATTATTACTTTGTTCAATTTGTAATGCTCGATATGCTGCTGATGGGTATGCTAGAGCCCGTGGTGTTGGGGGCATGTCTTGTGACTTTCTTTGTTGGTGGACTTAGTGTTCTTTGCTTTTCTAATTTGTTTATTCTTCTTAATATTCACTTTGTTATGCACAACTTGATTTTTTTCCCATTATTATCGATGAAGCATTTTTCTTGAGATTCAAAGGATTTTGGCTGCTCAACAAAATCCTTTAAAAAAAAGCTCAAAACAAGATGAAAGCATGTTCTTGACCATTTTCATGAGCTGTCAATGGCCTCTAGCTATAGAGCTAAGGAAAGTGACCGATAATTAATCGGATTGACTGAACTTCTTGGTGGACTATTTCGCCATAAGGTCCGCAAACAAGGGGCTGAATTTTTTATTTTTTATTTTTGCTCTGTTTGAATTTAGCTACAACATTTTCTTAGTGCTTGGTTTGATATCAATTATTCTTTTACTACTAATTGAGATTCACAGATAACAAATCTAGTGATCGGATAAAAACATATAATTTTTAGATTGAAAGAAAACGAAACAAGAAGGACAACAGAGGGGAGGATGGCGCCATGGTGGCTGGCCATTTACGGCCATTGCCCGAGAAGAGCAAGGAAAGCTTAGAGAGGAAAAGTGACATGAGAGAGTTTGGAAAGGAGCACAAAGTTAAAAGATGAAGATAAACAGAAGTGGATTATATTATTAGGTGGATCGAATCGGGTTAAAATTGGATAATTTAAGTAAAATCGAGTAATTTTAATCGAAATTGGATAATTTTAGTCGATTTGGGGCTTTAAATCCAATTGAGTGGCACAAATGATGAAATTAGTAACGGCAGGGGTAAGAATAACTTCATTTTAACGGCAAAGGCATAGTCAACCAATAAAACAAAGTTAAGGGATATTTTTTACCCTTTTCCCTAGAAATATTGGTTGTTGATTAATTAAACAACTAGCACAAATTTGACTTTGGAGTCTTGTACTCCCTATTAAACCAATTACTCCTTAGTTTATCTTTAATTTATTTATGTTTGATTTGATACACCCATAAGAAATAATAAATAAATAAGTAATTTTATTATATATATACCTATTTGGGATAGGGGTGTGCACTATTTGGATTAAACCGAAAAATCAAACCAAATTAAATTGAATTCTAATTTGGATTGGTTTTTTGGTTTTTTTGATTTGGTTTTAGATTAATAATTTACTTTATTTTTTTTTTGGTTTAATTTCGGATTTAGAAAAATAAAAACTGAAAAATCGAAATAGCCGAATTTTGGGCTTTTAAGAGCCCTTTTACAGGAAATAGGTGATTTTCTCAGTTTCTCGTGTATATTAGCCTAGGAATATTTTGCTAATATGGTTTTTGGTCGACTTTGGTATGAAAAAACCATTATGAAACCCTCTGTAGGGAGTTGGGGTAACAGTACGTGAAGCCTCACCAAAATGGTATATATTTTGGGCATCTAGGAGCCATTTTATAAGAATTAGACGATTTTCTCAATTTTCATGTGTGTTAGCCATGAATATTAAGGTGATATGACTTCCGATCGACTTTTCTTTCAAAACCTCCGTAGGAAGGTGGGGGAGAAAGTATGTGAAGTCTCACATTTTTTGCACATGTGACTTTCTTGTTTTTTCGTGTGTATTAGTCCATGAATCTGACGCCTTGGAGCACCCAAAAAATTTTCTAAAAAAACTTTATAAGGATCTCCGTAATGAGTTGGGGGAGTATTACTTGTAGTCATATTTTCCCATTTAATAACCAAATTTTAGGAATTACGCTTAATATAAGTGCACCCAATTTTTTTCCCTCTTTTGTTTGTCTTAGCACAAAAAATATGGAGTAACTTTTTAAAGTAAATTTTTGTAACATGTGCAGGCTTATTACTCCAAGTTAAACACAATAATACATATGAATCCTCCTTTTCCCCAAGATCTGAGTTGATAATTATGTGATTCTAACAAACCAAAAATACATCTTATTTTGATCTCTTACTCTATTGATTTTTTAGAAGTACTATAACTCACATTCACAGTATATTTTGTTAACCCGACAATGGAGAAGAAAAACTAACAATGATATTTTAGAAGTACTATAACTCACATTCACAGTATCTATTTATCATACATTTATTTATATGTTTCCTACCTGGGTTTGATATCCGTTTTGGAATCTGACGGTGAAGTTTCACTTTAGGGAGTAAAGCACTCTCTATGAAAAGTGACTTCATACCCAGGTTTCGAACCTTTAATTGAGGATAAGGATATTTACCACTCCACTACTTATTTGGTATACATTTATTCATACTTCCAACAACAAAACTGTTATGAACCAAGTCCAGCCCAATGTGGATATCAAGGTCACACAAGTAGTCATTGGGCTAACAAGAGCTATTGGGCCGAGAACGAACAATAGTGCCAGGTTAATTTGGGATCCGGGTTGATTAGTGGGCATGAGAATTGAGAAAGGTTCCATCAAAAAGGGTAGTGATATGTGATTTAGGGATTATGCGAATTTGTTGAGTTAAGAGTCTGATTCTCTCATCTCCATTCTTAGTCGAGCTTCTCATCCCCTTCTATCTAGTTGTTATTATCTTGTTGTTTCCATTTCTCAATTGTATTTTGTGTTCTTCAGCAATTATAATGCATATCATTGTTGCGTTGGTAACTTGAGTTGTTACATTGGTGCTTTCATTGAGAGTACTCCAAGGGCAGTGATGGTATTATATCGATTCAATAGTGCTGGTAATCCAGAGGACTGGATTTATAGGGCAGAACGATACTTCACTTTCCTGTGAGAAATATTGGCTACCTCTTCCTTCCTTATATCTTGATGGTAAGGCCCTCGAGTGGTTCTGTTGGATGTTTGCAACAAATAGTTTTTTGATTGGAATCATTTCAAGAAAAAGTTAGCACTGCGTTTTCAGAAAGGAACCTATACAAAGTCTTCTGTGGTGGATGGTGTGGATGCTCAAATTACTGGTATTCTCGCTTTGCTTCAGAAGATTGAGAACAAATATTCATTTACGTCTCAGCAGGTTGTAGTAGAAGATACACAGATTCTTACTGCTACAGTCTTTAACGGAGAGACGGCGTCTCCATCGACCGAAGAAAACTCAAGCCCTGAGGATAATATTAAGGGTCATCCAGAGCTGTTTGACACTTCTATCGATGACCATTCAGGTCATGTGGACTATATGTTCAATGAAATGTCTACCAGAGTTTTCACCAAAGAAGTGGAGGAAACTTCTTTCGCCTCTAGCTCTGTAGCTGATTTGGACCATATTTAGTCGCCTAAGGAGTTCGACACATGTTTTCATACTTGCTGCCCTATGGTAGTCACAGTGGTGCAACCCGATACTCCAATCAAAATGCTTGATGAAGAAGCACCAGGCCCTAAACACAGTGAAGTCCAACTGTTCGATGAATGTCCCCCAAAAGATATGTCAAAGAGGTATGTTACTGCTAATTCTCTGGATCGTGGCTTGAGTAAACAGAAAATTGAATTTGAGACCTTTGACGACAAGTCTCTTGCTGAGTTTTTCGTGGAGCCTGAGACTATTGAGGATCTATATCTTGATAATTTTTTTCTGGAGATTGAGGGTAGCATTCCAGGAAGTAACATGCCTTCGGATGAATTGCTTGTTGTGGAGCATGAAAAGTCTAGTGATGAATTCAGTACTCACAATATTTTGTGTCAATTTTCATTTAATCCTAATGATATTGTCGCTATTCATGGAACTGCAACATATCTTTGTATGTGGGATCCAGGTATAAGTTTCAAGTTTAAGGCTCTCATAGGTACAGTGAATACGAAGCCACCACTATTGTTGGGCTTCACTGGTACATTTGGCTTCATTGCTTATGCTAACTCTGTGACTCAAGTGTGGGATCCCGGACAATAAAGGTGCATACATTCTCCCATTTTGCTATTTGTTCTTGCATTGACAGCGGTTACTTCTTTGAATTTTAGTTCTTGAGACACTTTTGCTATGTGGGCTATTGCATACAAGATGGTAGTGATGTAATCAATAGTGGATGATACATGTGCTGAGGTGAATCGTGTGTTTGAGGACAGTTCCCAAAGAGTTGCATCGAGAGAGATACAATCAATTGCACCTCTGGATATTATATGTCTTCCCAAATTATTCTGATTCGTGCAACAACTTCTAGCACAACTGATTTTGTTCTCCAAGCTCCAAAGAGTCAGGTAGGGTATGCAGCAATAGGAGGTGATGTCTCTTTACGAAAGAAAATAATTGAGTATGCTACAACTGTTTATTTAGCATGGCTACAAGACTGCATCAAGTGTATGGCAGACTTTATTGAGCAGGAGTTGTGTAATTTCTCTATGCTTGAGGAGATCATGGTTTACTTTGGCGCTCAGGGTGTGCCAGCTAGTTATGCTACAGCTCCTGACCTTGGATTTGAGTATATTCTTAATGGATATGGTGCTGATGAATACATTAGCTTGATAATGCATGCCATTTTGGATTCGGGTGATAAAATTGGCTGCCCTCCCACTTTCTCACTGTATGACTTTGCTGCACTACAAACTTGTGAAAATGATCATTGGAGTTTGATTGTGATTGAACTTGAGTTGGTGAAAGTAGCTTCAATTGTTGCTGCTTGTGTTGTTCACAAGGAAATGCTCAATGAGAGTAAAAACACATCTATCTTGGTTAGTTGTGGAAAGTTTAAAACTACAACGAGGCTTATGCGCTATCTTGCCCATTTCGGTGGCCATAGACGCGTTAAAGAGCGCATTATAGCACAACAAGTTTTGGAGTCGAATCCAGTACTTAAAGTACTTCACAATGTTATTAATACAATTCCAATTAAGTTTTCGAGTCAGCATGATATATCTGGGCAGATTCAGCTTGCGAAGCTTCGAAAAACATATGGTGGTATTATTAATGCTCATGACTCTATTAATATAAAAAAGGACATGAAAATTGTTGGGATTTGCAAGAAAGAGGAGATGACAATTTTTAGAATTATGACTTCTGTATGATTCTTGGTAACTTGGAATTCTCTAAAGGGAATGGAGTTGTTTCCTCAATCCAGCAAGTTGACAGAGTTTGGTTTTATCCTTGCACCACTATCACAACTCTTTACACACACTCAATTCTTGGAAGATTCAACATTATACTGTCCGCGTGGCTTTACTTGAACCTTGAGGACAAGGTTCTTATTGCGGACGAGAGTATTGTTATGAACCAAGTCCAACCCAATGTGGATATCAAGGTCACACAAGTAGTCACTGGGCTAACAAGAGCTATTGGGCCGAGAACGAGCAATAGGACCAGGTTAATTTGGGATCCGGGTTGATTAGTGGGCATGAGAATTGAGAACGATTCCATCAAAAAGGACAGTGATATGTGATTTAGGGATTATGCGAATTGTTGAGTAAAGAGTCTGATTCTCTCATCTCCATTCTTAGTCGAGCTTCTCATCCCCTTTTATCTAGTTGTTATTATCTTGTTGTTTCCATTTCTCAATTGTATTTTGTGTTCTTCAGCGATTATAATACATATCATTGTTGCGTTGGTAACTTGAGTTGTTACAAAACTATTACCTACTAAAAGTACACAATATAATATGCATAAGTAGACACCATAAATATTCTTCATAGATATTCTTTAGTAATTGATTAATTAGATCCAGGTCTTTCGATTCTGAAAAGTCCTCTTCCAATTCATGGAAGTCCTCCGATTTTTGGAATTACTCCTCCTCCTGAAGGTATTCCTAATCCTGGAAATATTGCACCAATTCCACCAATTGCTGGAAGTATTGGAAGTACTCCTCCATTTTCTGGGGGCGGAATGACCTGAGAGGCCCTTGTACTTGGCTCCGTTTGTAAGTTTGACCCTTGTACTTATGACTTTGTCAACTAAACTCTTAAACTCACCGAAACACAACATTTTAAACCCTTCTGACCATTGACCGAGCTTACGTGGCATTAAAATAGCTAAGTTGGAAAAGTGTGTGATTACACGCGTTTTGAAGCAAGTAAATGCAATATTTTATTTTTAAAAAACTCAAAATTATATAATAATAATAATAATAATAATAATAATAAATTTAAAATAATAAAAATCTCAAATTCTTCATCTTCTTCAACCCCAACCCAACGCAGCCCCACCCTACCCTTTCTTTCTTCTTCTTGAGCCCTAACCCACCCCACCGCCCAACCCCCACCCCTACCCCTTCTCTCTTCTTCTTCCTCAGCAATCGTCCTCGTTCATCACTCTCTCTTCTGTTTCATACCTCACTCTATGCTACTTTCTTCTTCCTTTTTTGACGGACACCCCATCATCACCACCATAAAAAATTAACAAAATTTTTTGCTAGAAAATATACTCATTCACCATTTTTCTAATCTTAATATTTCAAGATCTATTGCTTGAATTTCCAACTTGAAGTTTTCTTGATACCTCTTTTTACCAAATCAAAATAAATAAAACCCTCCTTTAAAGCACATGCAATGGTACAGTGAATGATAAATTTTTGTGATTGAGAAAGATTTTGGCTGCACAGAAGATGAAAATAGTGAAAGCGGAAGGTGGTTTTTCATATTTGGGAGAGGGGCAGGGGTGGGAAAGAAGAAAGTGAAGTTGGAAATGGAAGACATGATTACAGTGAGACAGAGAAAATTGTATTTTTTAATATTATTTATTTTTAAATATTTCATTTCTGATGTGTATTTGAAAAAATATTAATAAGTATGACGTGTTATTAAAAAATGACATGGAATTTCATGTGCAAAACGAGTGTACTACACACACTCATTAGATGAGAAAGGGGTTTAAAGTATTATGCTTCGGTGAGTTTAAGGGTTTAGTTGACAAAATCATAAATACAAGGGTCCAACTTACAAACGGAATCAAGTATAAGGACCTCTCGGATCATTCCGCCTTTTCTGGAAGTATATCCCCCACCCCTGGAAGTCCTAAATATTTGGCTTCATTTGCCTCACTTGCAGCTTCTGCTCCAGTAATTTTATACATATATATATATATATATATGCAAGTTAATGTTCTCTAGTTCTTATAGTTTTTGGAATAAAAAACAAAACTATCAAAGAAAATTCTTCTTTATTAAAGTTTTATATAATATCTCAAATAATTTTTTAAAAATATTATTTTAACAATATTTTTTCATGAATTAATTTTGGGCTATATATATACTTAGCACATACCAGACTAATTTTTAAATGAACCGAATCACGGGGATCAAGATGATCTAAGTTAGCAAAACGGTGGACCATTCACCCATTGGGTATGTCATACTTTCATGGGTCGATTTTACAACTTTTAGATGAACCGAATTTAAACGGATTAAGATGTGCTAAATTACTAAAAGGCTGGACTCGCACCAAACTTATGTCGTTATGGAAATTAAACTCTTGAAATATACTAAACACTTATATTATGTCATATAAGGAAATCGAGTATAGATTCCATAATTTATTTATTTTTTAAAAAATTATATAAAAAGTATTACCAGTCTTAACTATTCAAAATATATTTTCTTAAAAAAATAAATTATTTAACTTTTGAAATAGTAACACTTTTACATAAAACACGGCGAAAAAAGCATACCGTTTTCCTAGGAAGTGATGGAGCTCTGAACCAACTTCCTAGCTGCAACCTCTGAGTTTATCACAAGAAAAATAGCCAAAACTATTAGTAAAAATGCCTTCAATCCCATTTTTTTTTGCTTAAATGTAACTACTACTTGAATTATGATAATTGTAGGGAACTAGTGAACATTTTGCCTCTATTTATAGCATTGATCATTTGAACTTGTGAGCTAAAGTTGAAAATTTGCATAAGTAGATATGTATGTACTAGACTAGTAATTAATTAAGTTGCCAGATTATATATTAGACTAGTTATATATTGCATTTTCCTAATTATCTTTATATGGAAAAGTATAATTATATATGGCTGAGAATTAGCTATATTCAAAATGTTATAAACGTCTTGAATTATTAAGTCTCTTTATAACATTATCGTTATGCACGATTCGAATATTTTTTAACTGTTATAGCACAATGTTATTATAAAAAGCATATAATATAACATAGAATGAAAAATTGATTTCAAAATAAACTTGGACGTTATAGCCAAAATAAAACATCAAATTCAGTTTATGGTACGTACTAAAATACTAAAGTAGTAAATCGTAACTGAATAATAGGAGTAAATTAAATTTCAACCAACTTAATGAGTGAAAGTAACTAAAGTCACTTACATACCTTATTTTTATATAATATATAATGCGGTACGTACTAAAATACTAAAGTAGTAAATCGTAACAACATAATAGGAGTAAATTAAATTTCAACCAAACTTACACCTTGTTTGAATGGTTGTTACCCGTTGTATTGCATTATATTGTATTGTATCATATCGTTTAAATTCATCATTAGGTAATGACGAAAATACCCATTTTATGTAACGACTGATTTGGCGTGATCGCATTACCTTAATATTTTCTTCTATTTTGTCTTTATTTATTATTTATTAATTATATTTCATCTTTTACCCTACATTTTCATAGTAGTTCTATCTCGTACCCTACTTTTCTTGTAGGTTTATCTTTCAAACTATGGATGTGTGACTTATGTAACGATGGAGAACGATACAATCTATCCTAACATTGTATTCATTAAAACAATACGGTACGATATCATACAATACATTATGAAACAATACCTAACAACCATCCAAACAAAGTAAAGTCACTTACGTAGCTTATTTTTATATCAATAAATTTACCTTGTTACTAAAAAATTATTTTAACCGGAAAATGGATTTTCTTTACTATTTTTCAGAATATTAAACCAATTATATTTTTAAAGTTATGAAGTCATATTTATTATCTATTGCTATTTTTAATACAACTTTACACATAAATTTACCATCCACATCAAAAGCACTAAATTTAGATAGATCTTGTCATCTAGTACTGCATCTGCCCCTGTCTATGAAAAAGACATGAAACAAGCTCTTATTCGACTAATTAAACATATGGTACGTAACATACTTTTCAAATTTCTTTTTCCATGATGAGATTATGTATATATGTCATTTATTTAGTGAAATCTGAGTTTGTGATGGAACCGACGAATATTCGTCAATTTTTTAAGCGTCAAAACTCGAAAAATTACTTTTTGCTTTCGGTAAACTGAATCGCAAAAGTTATATGCAACAATATTCATATTAATTGATATCTTATATTAGGATTTGAAAAATAATTTAAGGAATAAGTAAATGGTTCAATTTATTCGAATTTCATATCGAAAAGTTACACTTTGAAGGTAAAGGACTTCCTATCAAAGGCGATTACATATCCGGATCTAAAATCTCTAATTAAGAATAAATAATTACTTATTACTCCAACACAACCTTAGGTGGTATACAGGGGCAAGTCAGAAAAATTGAGAAATAGAACCATCTGATTTTATTCGTTCTCAATAGCCACGAGATGATCGTCATTTATTCATACTTTCAACAACAAAACTATTATATATATATATATATATATATATATATATATATATATAAAACCTCCATGGATATTCTTCATAGAAATTCTTTAGTAATTAATTAATTAGATTCAGGAAGTCTTTCTGTTTTGAAAAGCTCTCCTTTTCTCCTGCAATTTTTGGAAGTCCTATTTAGCGGCAATTAAACTATTGCCGCTAAAGATCATTTTTGAGGTAGTGAAAGCAAGGAAACTAATTGCAATATTCTTACATTCTGGAGTTGTTAAAATACTTGAATATAAAAAAAAAACATGTCATGCACATTTCATATCTAAACTTATATGTATACATGCTCCTCTTTCTTATAGAGCTGTGGACCAACCACCAAAAGAAAGAAGACAAACATGACTCATAAATTTATAAGAGGAATTACACCTCTAAGAAAAAGGGAAAAGGATTAAAGAGCAAGAGGATAAAATCCCAAAAAAGAGTTTAAAAATTGAAATTGATAATGAAAAAACAAAAATGAAAACAAGAGCGCCACCCCCGAATGGGCCCTGCAGTGCGCGATCCGAATTTAGTCGGAGCTTCAATGTGGGTTCCAGACACCGGGTGGGAAATCAAAAAAAAAAAAAACAACTCCAACTATGATTTTCTAGAGCTAAGCGGCGGTTTGAGGGTTCGACCGAACCCAGTAACTTTTCTAATCTTGTATTTGTATTAAAAAATTAAATAAATATATATGTATATTAACTTGTGAACCCACTAACAAAATTGATTGACGGCTCAGTGGTAAGGAAGGGGCCATGGAAATGCTTTCCATGCTATATTTGTGGATTCAAACCTCACTATTAACAAAATTTTCTCTTTTTTTTAAAAAAAAAGAAGCATGTGTCTGCTTGTGCAAATCCAAAGCGAGAGGGCATAAATGTGAAATAAGACAAGTTAAAGGGCACATTAATGTATTACGCCAAAAAAAGTATCCATCACAAGATAGAAATAACTCCTACCTACAATGAAATATTGTTACCAAACATAAAATATTTGGATTTAGACACTTCCCAATTCAAATTGGAATATACTTGTGTTGTTGTAGTTACTAAAATCATCAAAGGAATCCTCAATAGAAATTGTATATAAATACTACTTGTTGACCTCTCTTCAACCCATCTTAAACTCTTAAACAATAGCACGGTTTGTTTTTTTACTCTTCTTTATTAGTGTCTTTTGAGTCATGTTTGTACATCAACATTCTGTTTATATACATACTTCAACTTTTCCAAGTGGCCTGAATCTTGAAATATCAATATTTCAACTTTTCTACAATGCCATGATTTTTGAGATATCAAGATTTTACTATTGATGTTGCATTGTTTTCTGGTTTGTTTTGATTACCCACTTATTTTAATGAAGTAAATATTGTAAATCGTATTTATGGTTAGTCCTATCGGGACAGGGAAAACAATTATTATAGTCCTATTTTGACATGGAAAGGGAAACCAAGCCTAGAGATTATAGTAGTCGGCAATTATTCTAATTCTATTCGGACAGGGAAAACAAATCTAAGGCTATAAAAGGAGTTGATATTGTGAATGTTCAATATCAACAACAACTGAAAACTTCTTCTTCCTCTGCATCTTTATTTTTACTGTTATAAAAGTTGTTTCTTGTTTTTGAATGTTGTGACTGCTGCTCTTTTGGCAGAGTCAAGTTGTGAAAATGGCTGGGGATATGAAGGTTTTGAATGCGCTTGATTCCGCAAAAACACAATGGTATCACTTCACAGCAATCATAATAGCTGGTATGGGATTTTTTACTCTTCTGCATATCTCTAGTCACTAAGTTGCTTGGACGTATTTACTACCATGTCAATGGATCTTCAAAGCCTGGTTCACTACCTCCTAATGTTTCTGCTGCTATCAATGGTGTCGCCTTCTGTGGTACCATTGCGGGGCAACTCTTCTTTGGATGGATTGGTGACAAAATAGGAAGGAAGAAAGTCTATGTCATAACCCTTATGATCATGTGTATATGTTCCATTGCTTCTGGCCTTTCTTTTGGTAGGGAGCCTAAGACCGTCATGGCCACCCTCTGCTTCTTTCGCTTCTGGCTTGGTTTTGGAATTGGTGGCGATTACCCCCTTTCTGCTACTATTATGTCTGAATACGCCAACAAAAAGACCAGGGGTGCCTTCATTGCTGCTGTTTTTGCTATGCAAGGATTTGGTATCCTCGGAGGTGGTATCATTGCCATCATTATCTATGCTGCATTCCAGGCTTGTTTCAAGGCGCCAGCCTATCAAGTGGATGCGCTTGGTTCAACCATTCCTCAAGCAGATTATGTGTGGAGGATCATATTGATGGCTGGGTCACTTCCTGCTCACACTTACTACTGGAGGATGGAGATGCCTGAAACGGCTCGTTACACTGCTCTTGTAGCCAAGAATGTTAAGAAGGCCACTGCAGATATGGAAAAGGTTATGCAGGTTGACATAGGGACAGAGCAAAAAAAGCCTGCAGTTTCTGCTGTAAAGTCTGGAAATGAATTTGGTTTGTTCACGAAACAATTTCTTAGGCGACATGGACTTCACTTGCTTGGCACAGCCAGCACATGGTTTCTTCTTGATATTGCATACTACAGCCAAAACTTGTTCCAAAAGGACATCTTCAGTGCCATTGGATGGATTCCTGCTGCCAAAACTATGAATGCAATTGAAGAGGTTTACAAAATTGCACGGGCACAAACTCTTATAGCTCTCTGCAGTACCGTGCCTGGCTACTGGTTCACAGTGTTCCTCATTGACAGGATTGGCAGGTTTACCATTCAATTGATTGGTTTCACAGTGATGACAGTGTTCATGTTTGCTCTGGCCATTCCTTACCACCACTGGACTCTCCCTGGCCACCATATCGGGTTTGTGATCCTCTATTCACTGACCTTCTTCTTTGCCAACTTTGGACCCAACGCCACCACATTTGTCGTGCCTGCTGAGATTTTCCCTGCTAGATTACGGTCGACTTGCCATGGAATATCAGCTGCATGCGGGAAGTTAGGGGCAATGGTGGGTGCATTTGGATTCCTGTATTTGGCTCAACCACAAGACAAGACCAAGGCTGATGCAGGGTATCCTGCTGGAATTGGGGCGAGGAATTCACTCATTGTCCTTGGCATAGTCAACCTCCTCGGATTATTTTTCACTTTCTTGGTTCCAGAATTCAAGGGGAAGTCACTGGAAGAGATGTCAAGGGAAAACGAAGACTCGGCTGAGGAAGGAGCAGAAGAGAAGAATCATAACAGGACAGTTCCTGTGTAATAACGATTCTATCTAGTAGTACTATAGTTTCTTTAGTTTAAGTTTTTAGTGTAGATATACTAAGTTTCAGGTATCTGTAAATCTGTGTAATTGCAGCAACTAGAATTCCATATGTTTTGTGTCATATAAGTTTCATAATTGGATGCATTATAGAAGTTCCTGATCTTAGTATAACACTTCCTGTCTAAAAGTAGTTACTCCCAATGCTTGTCTTTTTCAACTCTTTATGATCTTTAATAAAATAAAAGCGTCATCTTCTTATAAAAGTTTTACCATCCTTAATTGAGCATTAGATGTTGATTCAAATGAAAGACATATTTATAGTCATATCCTTAATTGAAGTAATAGGATAAGAGAGGACAAACCATGAATTCTATACTTATATAGTCCACAATTGGAAAATTTGCAACCACTGATACTATTATGCAGTTCCCAAGTGTTCAATCATCTGAGAAAAAAGCAAAACAATGCCAACACCATATACACTAACAAGCTAAATGCTTAGCTGGAAATCAGCTTTCCCAGATGCCCTATTATTTAAGAACGATTTTCCTCTGTGAGAAATACGACGATATATAAGCTATTGGCACTAATCACTATGATGATAGTAAGGCCCTGCGATTTCTCTTTGCTTATAAGAGGAAAGGATGGTGTTTATTGCAAGATGGCTCAGTGAGCACGGTCTTTCAGCACTTCAAGATCAACTTCTGTGGGATCAGTAGCCTGAATCTCATAATGAAAACCATCCAGCTCTCTTTTAAATGCGTCTTTAGAGGTGGCATAAAGCATCTTCGCACGGATACGAGATGTTGCAGGAGACCTAAGGAAACAAAAGCAATGCACTGAGAATGGGAGAAGGAAAAAGGTTAAGCTGTTACTTATAGTTCTCTGAGATGCTGAACTTGCACTACTAGCTATGAATTAGCTTCTGTACGTGCCATGAAATTAATCAACTACAGTAATACATGGAAATCAAACAAACGCATACAGATGCAGAGGCAGAACACTGGAATCATATTTAAAATTTCTCAAAATTATGATCCCTAACCTTGGTTTATCTTTGTTTCCTTTGCTCTCATAAATAGAGCACCCAAAAGATTTTCAAAAACTTTGCTATGGAGACCTGACCATAATTGATGGTCGTAAAATATGAGTAAGGCATGATCTTAATCTTTCGGAAAATACAACGAAACTGATTTTCTTTTGGCATTTGGAAGGTACAAATGAAATCTTGATACTAACAAGTAATTACCCAGCCATGAGACAAAATGTTCATTCAATGATGAAAGAAAACTTAACACAAACCCCATTACAATTTCAAGTCGACGGCACCAGCCGATTAACATCATGTGTTGTTAGGACATGAAAAGAAAAGGCATCAGAGTTGATTAGGACCTGGTCAAAAAAGGAGGGTTAAAGGAGTGAAATGGAACAAGAAGTGTATGCTTCTCCTCTTTGTAAGAAGTATAAAAGTAGGACCTGGTCAATAAACCTTGGTTTATCTTTGTTTCCTTTGCTCTCATAAATAGAGCACCCAAAAGATTTTCAAAACTACTTTGCTATGGAGACCTGACCATAATTGATGGTCGTAAAATATGAGTAAGGCATGATCTTAATCTTTCGGAAAATACAACGAAACTGATTTTCTTTTGGCATTTGGAAGGTACAAATGAAATCTTGATACTAACAAGTAATTTACCCAGCCATGAGACAAAATGGTCATTCAATGATGAAAGAAAACTTAACACAAACCCCATTACAATTTCAAGTCGACGGCACCAGCCGATTAACATCATGTGTTGTTAGGACATGAAAAGAAAAGGCATCAGAGTTGATTAGGACCTGGTCAAAAAAGGAGGGTTAAAGGAGTGAAATGGAACAAGAAGTGTCAAGGATGCTTCCCCTCTTTGTAAGAAGTATAAAAGTAGGACCTGGTCAATAAACCTTGGTTTATCTTTGTTTCCTTTGCTCTCATAAATAGAGCACCCAAAAGATTTTCAAAACTACTTTGCTATGGAGACCTGACCATAATTGATGGTCGTAAAATATGAGTAAGGCATGATCTTAATCTTTCGGAAAATACAACGAAACTGATTTTCTTTTGGCATTTGGAAGGTACAAATGAAATCTTGATACTAACAAGTAATTTACCCAGCCATGAGACAAAATGTTCATTCAATGATGAAAGAAAACTTAACACAAACCCCATTACAATTTCAAGTCGACGGCACCAGCCGATTAACATCATGTGTTGTTAGGACATGAAAAGAAAAGGCATCAGAGTTGATTAGGACCTGGTCAAAAAAGGAGGGTTAAAGGAGTGAAATGGAACAAGAAGTGTTAAAGATGCTTCCCCTCTTTGTAAGAAGTATAAATGTAGGACCTGGTCAATAAACCTTGGTTTATCTTTGTTTCCTTTGCTCTCATAAATAGAGCACCCAAAAGATTTTCAAAACTACTTTGCTATGGAGACCTGACCATAATTGATGGTCGTAAAATATGAGTAAGGCATGATCTTAATCTTTCGGAAAATACAACGAAACTGATTTTCTTTTGGCATTTGGAAGGTACAAATGAAATCTTGATACTAACAAGTAATTTACCCAGCCATGAGACAAAATGTTCATTCAATGATGAAAGAAAACTTAACACAAACCCCATTACAATTTCAAGTCGACGGCACCAGCCGATTAACATCATGTGTTGTTAGGACATGAAAAGAAAAGGCATCAGAGTTGATTAGGACCTGGTCAAAAAAGGAGGGTTAAAGGAGTGAAATGAACAAGAAGTGTCAAGGATGCTTCCCCTCTTTGTAAGAAGTATAAAAGGAAAAGTAAAAGTAGAAATAACGCTTAAAGAGATTGGACAAATTTGATGCCTCCTCATCCAAAAAAGAACAACGCACTTTGAAATACAAGGATCAAAGCATCAAATTTTCTATGTGAATTCCAAAAGTAGGTAAAGATTACATAACAAGTAGTACTAAATTACCTTAGAAAATGCTTAACAATTGTGATTCAAGAAAAAAGTAGTCGAGTCCTTAAATGATCAAGTCATATATAACAGGACAGAAGGATCATAAAAACATCTCTTTTACAGTTCTAACTTCCAAAGAGACAAATTTCTATCTCCTTCGTCCTTCACTTCCCCGTATACAGGAAAACCAAGCAAATTAAAAGATCAAACAGTAGTTGGCAATCATACACAAATGAAAATAGGCAGGAGGAGGTGGGAGACTAACCAATGAACAAAGAATATCTTGCTCTTTTGGCAATTCTCTGAAGTAACAAAATCAAAGTCATACACCGCATATCGGCAATCATTTTCTGGCAAAGAAGCAGTAAAGTCATCAAAGCTTTCAGCAGGGGTACCAGTTTTCTCAACAACAACCTCCTTTTTCTTTTCATCGATTTTGAAAATCACGTATCTATGAACCTTCTTCCTCTTCAGCTCCAAGAATGCATTTTTTCCATGATCAGCCACACCCATTCCAGAAGAAGCATTTGGCTGAAATTCAAGGAAAAATCCAGTCTAGTGTCAATACTTCACATGGAAAGAGAGAGAAAATCTGAGGATTTTGAAGTTGAAACTTGAAAATTTGTTTGGACATGCATTTTACTTGAAAAACAATTGAAGTTTTGTGAGTGGAAGTTTAGATTAGTTGAAAATATCTTAAGATCATATTTCCAAAATCTAATCAAATTTCACGATTAAACAGATATTTGAAGATAAATCTACAAAAGCATACTCTCAAAATCTACGATCAAACACTAGCTAAGAATACTAATTTAACTTTTCAAAATAGGCATTTCTCATAACTCTGTTGCATTTTTTATGTTCAATTACAAGCTATTGTTCAAAGAAGTACATGAACAACACAAAATTAAAGATAATAGAAACATACCCCTCTGAATTTGAAAGACATGATTAATGTCTAAAGAAACTGATCAAGAGCAAAAAAATTAAATGACCCTTGAGAGGAAGAAAGAAGAGAAATGGGGAATATTAGTTGAAGGTTGAATTAGATAATAACTACTATAAGAGAAGAAAAGGAAGATACTGCCAAAATGAAGCAGTAGTATTTATTCTGGTTGTTTTCTTTTATGTCACTATCAAAAAGAGATCCCCAACAAACCTTCTCAACTCAGGGTCGGTGCGTTGATTGAACGCTACCCATACTTTTTTGCGATGCCAAACGCCAATTTGACTAATGGTATCAAATTGACGAATTAAATTGGGATGAGTTAAAAAATGAAATGACTCGTCCAAAAGTTATCAATCATTAGAGGTCATAATGCAACTCACTAAACTCTAAGTTATAATTATTGAAGTATCTAACAAAGAAATTTTTGTTATGATTATATATAACATATTTTTTTGAAAGTATTTTGACAAAATTTCTTATACATGAGCTGATTTCGTTACCTTTATTTTTGACATTATGTAACAGCTACAGTAATGGTGTTTGATCAAATCCTTATTGTCCAGTTTACGCTGGTCAAAAACGTCTCCTTCATGATCACGTTAAATCATATGATTCATTGACATGTTCTCTAAAAATTTCTAGTTTGGCATGCTAAACACAAAAATTAAAATTGAAAGTTGGCTTTTTTTTCATTTTTTTTTTCTAATTTTCCCCCTAAATATGAAGACTAGGCCACAAAAGATTGAAAAACTGGAAGTTTTCCAAGAGAAGAAAAGCTTAATGTCGAAGAGACATACGGTCCACTCGGAAGAATATCATTCATGATTTACTAGTGTTCTATACACAACCATTGAAAGCATTAAAAAAAATTACACTATGTTTTGCACATATTATAGATGTATCGTGAAGCACACTAATTTTGGTCCCACAGAGAATGCTGGAGATTTAACCATGTCTGAAATGTCAAGTTGACACTCAAAAAGGCAAAACAAAACGTTCATTTGATGTTGTGGTCAAAAACATATACTTACTATATATAATAGCAACAGAGAAGAATATTCACCGGGATACAATATCTTTTTAATCTGATGTACGTCAATACTAAAGAAATACAATTCTAGGCCGCCAAATATATTTGTACATGTCAAAAACGATCAATGTCATCATCCCAAATCGACCAACCTACCGTTTTCACCTGAGTCCAAATTACATTAGATCTGGATCATCTTCATAGTCATAGTCTGGTTCACTTGAATGCCTCATTCTCTTTGCATCTCTTGGACCTCCCCTGCCCTTCCTTTGTCTACCTCTGTAGAAACAGCCAAAAACCAGGGTACTCTATTGTATTAGAACTTAAAAAATAGATTGTCGAGTATAAGAGAAAAAGTTGCGGAACTATCTATTTTACTCCTCCAACGAAAGTAGTTATAGGATAATATTCATTACTTACTGAACATTGGCAGATATTCCACCACCATCCCGACCAAGAGCTTGTTCCTCAGCCTGAAAATGTGCAAAAATGCTACTTTCATGTTCTTTGAAATATGTAATTAGCACCACAACTTCATGTTGGCTGAAATATGCATTAAGGTGTTATTCCACGACCATCGTCCAACTCTGAAGTAGATGGGAACATGATAGACCATGGGCAGGAGTTGCTCAATTATCCTTTTTACTTATGTTCTCTTTTGGATGGAGACAATCAAGGGGTTACAAGGAGAGATTCCAGAAAGTGCAATTTAAGTTTCAAGACGAGGTTTCAGCAAATTGTAATTTAAGGATAGATGAAAGGTAATAATATACATGAGAACCAGCAACTAACGTCATAACGTCTTCCGAATGCTACCTGAGCTATTTCCAAGCAAAATTAATGTAAATATCATTTTTTTAGTGCTCAATGTGGATGGGAGCTTCTAGCTCTGAGAACACTCAAAAGATGGGGGGTTCTAATGTGGATGGGAGCTTCTAGTACGTTGCTTTGTAGTTGGTAGACCCCTATCTCTTTCTTTTCCACTCTACTTATATTTAACCGAGTCTTTTGCAATCAAAAATCAGCTCAAACTGCCTTTACACCTTAACCACTCAAATGGGACTTGTTCCCCTTAATCTACTCCTCTGGTGATTCATTTGAAAATTGATACCTTCTCTGTTACATTCCTTCCTTTCTCCATTTATGATGTGCTCTCTCTTCTTCCCTATCCCTTTACAGGGTTCTAAAAGGAGAATTTCGCATTGTAGTTCAACAGAATGGGCTAAGATCTCTATCTTAAAAACAGGACTATAAACCAAGAAGATGGTCAAAGACGAGTGCTGACCAAATGAACACCTGGCTATTGTTGGTTGCCCCCCTATCAAGAATTTTTAGCTTTAGTCAGCTTTAATAAATCTTCTTGACATTCACGTGGGGCGCCCTAACTTGCCTCACAATCTCTAGACATTTAAAAAATAGAGACAGGACAGTAAATGGATTATAATCTATTAGCTAAAGTATCATGTCAAGTATAAATCTAAACAAGAAACAAAGGGCACCATTTGTACAACAAGGAGCAGAGCATATGATCTTGCAAAATGACAGACATAAACTTAGAGACAAACTAAATTTGAATGTCATGCACAGAAACTCTGATATGATTCCCAGTGTATAAGATCATAAGATATACATCCATCAACAGCATTCAAGCATTCCCCTTGCTGAGAAATACAGAAAAATACATACTGCCGGTGAGGTGACAGACGATAAAGAAAAGAGCCTATCTTCAGGTTGAAACTTCCTGGACCGTTTCAAGCTGCAAAATAATTAAAAGGAAAAAGGGTAATTTCAATAAAGAAACATGTAGGCGAACCTTAAGTTTTGGCTGGAAAATTGAAACCTAAAGACAGCAATTCAGTAGATTTTTTAAATCATCATTATATTACCAGAGGATTAATGGAATAAACTAATGATGATACTCTTCTATTTCTTAGGAATAACAGTTTCAATAACATTTTCAACATCAAATAGATGTTTGCTATTTTTTTTACAATATTATATTCCAAAAACACTGAAGTAAATGTATAGCCTACATGTTCCTCCAACAACCACTAAACAACTCATCTTTCCAACTTTTCTCGTAATGGTCATGCGAGTCAAAGTAAATTACAAAAATAGGATGTAGGGAAGGATCCTTATATCAGTGGTGTTCATTTCGACTTGAATGTATTTCGACTAATCCACTGGACAAACTGTCCAACCCACAAGCAAGTATTGCAAAGCATTCCTACCAACAAGACAGGAGAACATGGGCTCGCACCAAGTGTTATAGCTGCAATTCCAACCTGGGACCTCCCTTCAACTACTAGTCCATCCCCTTGGGTGCAGGAATTATTTAAATCCTACCAACAACCGAAACGCTTAATCACGTGGATCTACTCAGCACTAGCAGCCCAACTAAAATGTCAATAACATTGAGTTTATACCAATGTCTAAAAAGTTTTTTCGGTACTCTCATCTTGTAGAAATTAGCTCCGAAATGAAAACAGATTGCAACTATTGTTATTTCACACACCTACAACAAGATTAACATTTTTTCATATGTCTTCTCCGGAAAAGAAAGGAGAAAAGATAGAGAGGGCAGCAGAACTAAGCCTGTCAATAATGAGTCGCACAAGGTGAGAAGACGAACACAAAGCTAGCTCATTTATATCATTGATGAACTTTTACTGCCTTTGCGTGAATATATACAATTACATTTTACAAAGCAAAAGAAAAAGCAAAATGCCAAAAGTAATTTGGATGTATTCTACAGCAGAACTAAGCCTGTCAATAATGAGTCTCACAAGGTGAGAAGACGAACACGAAGCTAGCTCATTTACATCATTGATGAACTTTTACTGCCTTTGTGTTTATATATACAATTACATTTTACAAAGCAAAAGCAAAAGCAAAAGCAAAATGCCAGAAGTAATTTGGATGTATTCTGCCTTCTTGTCCACATCCATCACAGAACATTGGCTATCAAAATCTTATCCCATACTCTGACCCTATGCTTTTAGTCTTTCCTATTATACTCCTTTCATCAATCGGTTGTGCAAGTAGCTTAACCATTTGTAAACACAAAATTACTCATCCAAAGTATCATCATAATAAATTGCGGTGTAATTGGTTACATCAACTAGACAACTACAGAAAATTATGGGATTACACTCTTCTCTAGACACTAAGGGCTTTTCTTACTTCTTAAGATGAACACGAAAGGAATAGAAAGGGGAGAGAGAACAGGATTGTATCATAAACGCAAAATCAGTATGATTGTTAATCTCCACTCTTTCCATTTCTCTTTAAAATCCTTTCATCCAAACATACCACAAGAAAGCAATCCACACAAGAAGCACTAGAGTACAACAAGACCTATATCCATTTCTCTAAACCAAGTCATCAACAATTTACAATTATATGAATCGCTTTACCCCCAAAAAGAAGGTCATATGAAACAACTGTGCTTAATTCCAAACTAGTTAGGGTCAGGTATAGAAACTCTATGTATGCATTCACCATTCTGCTTTATTCAAACACAATTCGTTGCAATATCAGACTAAATTCTTTATCCACACCCATCCTAGCTCTCATCATACACTATACTCATGTTCAGCTATAAAGAGCAAAAAGTAATGAAACTTACAAGCTGGTGCTCTTGGACGAAGATAAAAATCCTTCAAATCCTTTTAGTACATTTCCACATTGGCTAGGATCCTGTAGGTAAATAGTCTCCATGTCATAAACCTGCAAGTCAGTTAGAATTTCAGGAAATCAATGTTGAAACTTAACATAAAACACAAACCCCAGAAATTTCTTGACCTGTTTTTCGAGGTTTCGAAGATCTTCATGAAGTTTGGCTCTTTTTGACAAGAGAGCAGCTAGCACTGCCGAGGGATTGGAGGATGTTCGTTGCCCTAAAAATGGATTACGTGACAAACATAGTTGAACATATATGTTAAGCAAAAATTAGGAAGAAAGAAGACTAAGAGGGTTTACCTTCGGCTTCCATTGAAATTTTGAGGGAGATCAACAACTGTTTATATAGGTTTCTGATAGCAACGCTGGCAGCTTCTTAACCCTTCCGATCTTGGGACAAAAAGGAGTTTATTTTCTCGACGTTGACGTTTCGGCCGTTCAGTTGGGTAATTTTTTTCCTAAAAAATTAAATATTTTTTTGTTGTTTAGCCGTTGAATTAAGACACTTTTTAAAAATATATAATATTAAAGATTAATAAAATTATATATTATATTGTTGGGAATAACGATTTATTTCTTTAACGAAATGTGGATTTGTGCAATGGAGTCAAGATTTGAGTTAGAATAGTGAAAGCATACTCGGAATACTTTCTAGTTGAGATGGGGTTACACAAAGGATTAGCTCTTTGTCCAGCTTTTATTTGTCTCGGTGATGGATGATTTGACATGAAGCATTTAAGGGGAAGTACCTTTGTATATGTTATTCGTAGATGATATAGTATTAATTGATGAGACATGTGACAAAGTTAATAATAGACGGGAGGTTTGGAGACAGATCCTAAGTATAAATGTTTCAGACTGAACATGACTTAAACTGAGCACATAGAGTATAAGTTTAGTGACACATCGCATGAGGCGGATGTGAAAGTGATGATTGATACACGTGTAATTTCAAGGCAAGGAAACTTCAAGTATCGACAATTCAAAAAAAAAATGGGGAGATCGATGATGAGGTCATACATTTGTATTGAAGCAGTGTGCATGAAATGGAGACTAGTATAAATGTTATCCTATGTGATGAGAATGTGTTACTGAAACTTAGCGATAAGTTCTATTTTGAGTGATTGTAATACCAACTATGTTGTACGAGGTAGAATATTAGCCAGAAGATGAAAACAGAAGCGAAAGTGAAAATATAAAGTTAGATAAATGTACAGGCATATCATAAGAGACAAAATTAGGAACAAGATGAAAGCGATTTCTGTAATGAATAAGATGTGAAAAGTAATATTGAGTTGTTATATACATGTGAGGAAGATGAGCATAGATGATGTCCTAGTAAAAAGTGCGAGAAGTCTATAGTGTTAGATCCAAAAAGAAATAGAGGTATACTAAAAAAATCATGTTTTTCTAACATTAGTTGTAACTAAAAGGTAGCCAGCAAATAAATATTTATCGACGCCATCCAACTATTTTTATGTAGTTAGCAAATAGCTGATCAAGAATAAGTATCCAATAATAGTGATCAAATGTTTACAACTAGTATAGTTAGATTATTATGTAAAATAAAAGACAACTAAAGAAATTTAAACATTTCGACTACATTAGTCGAAATACCAAATATATTGAAATACATTAAATTATTGATGTGTATCATAAAATTATATATAATGTATTAATATCACATATATCCCAAAAAAAAAAAAAAAAGTTGCCATTTTTTTCAATTCCGGCGTCAACTACAGGCCCAGCGAAACGGACCGGGTCGGTCCACACCGCCTCCACCAACTAAAAGCAGACGGTAGCCGTAGAGCTTCAACCGCCATCTGTCCAATAGTATAAATCAATTTCCCACTCGAATTCTAATTGCGGGCCGGAGGGTATTATATTTCTAGGGTTTCGTCAATCCAATCAGTTTTCCTCTCAATTTTTCGTTTACAGAAGCAATTATGGCTACTGCATCGGGTACGCATTTATCTTATACCTAGTTTGTAATTTTTGTGTTTGATTCATTCGTAATTTTATAAATTTATGGAATTTCAGGGGCATTTAAATCTAGGGAGGATCATAGGAAACAGTTGGAATTGGAAGAAGCAAGAAAGGCTGGTCTTGCTCCGGCTGAGGTGGATGAAGATGGAAAAGAGATCAATCCTCATATTCCTCAGTATATGTCTTCAGCTCCTTGGTACCTCAATGCAGAAAGACCAGTACGTGTCTCTTCTTTTATTTTGGGTTTTTATGGATTCGTGCAAAAATTTGACCTTTTTCAATTGTTTCGGTGTTCGCAGAGTTTGAAACATCAAAGGAACTGGAAATCAGACCCGAATTACACAAAATCATGGTATGATAGAGGTGCGAAGATATATCAGGCTGACAAGTACAGGAAAGGTGCATGTGAAAAGTAAGTGTGTTGTTTCCTTGCTTCTTTGGGTGTTTAAATTTGTGCATATGCTTGATTCCTGTTGTCATTCATTAGCACTTAATCGTTCATCTTGCTTGCATTGGAGTTCAAAAGAAATCCAACTATGAAGAGATTTTACTTTGGAAATTTAAATTTTTGAACACTTATGCTTGCTGCCTTCCTAGGAAGATGCTTGCTGCCTTCCTAGGAAGATGGATGGCTTATTTCTTTATTTCAATTTTGTGCCAAACAGAAGGAATGGGTGATTCCCTGCTTTGGCAAATAGAACTAGTTAGGTTAGAGTTAAATATTAACACAAGGGTTTAAAATCTGCAATTGGAGAAAAAAATTTCTTCATAAGAATTGTGATTGCTTAGTGGGAAGCATTTTAGGAAAAGAATTTGGGTTTATTGCCTATGTTGAAAAGGAAAACTAATATCGACCAGTGTGGTGAATATGTAAATTTCATGTGGTATATGTAAAAAATAATTGAGAAGGAAATGTGGTATATGTAAAATAGAAGAAGTTTATTTTGGGAAAGCATACATTTTTTGATGAGGTTTGGGAAAACATACTATCTGTGGCAGTAGGAATGCAGATATTAATTTGTGTCAGAGGGAGTAGGAGGTTTCTGTTGCTGTTTCCTCTTTATTCTTGACCCGAGGCCAACCACTATTTGTTTGTTTGAGCTATAAACTACTAGAATGGACATGTTCTTCAGGATCATCGTTCTAAATGATTAAGACTGCTTAGGCTTATATTTGTGTTGTTATATCATATATGTGTTTTCCCTCCAAAGCCTGAGAAGTCTTGGAGGGCCTGATGGTTAAGGTGAATAAGTACCTGCACTTTCCCATAGGTATTTCATATCTTTTTATAAGTTCCATAAGCATTTCATTAGATGCCTTGGTTCAAGTGATTAGCCATTTTCATAAAGGTTATCCAAAGATCCTGAAAGATGAATGTCCATTTGTTTCTTGTGCAGCTGTGGAGCAATGTCCCATGATACTAGGTCATGCATGGAAAGGCCACGCAAACTGGGAGCAAAATGGACAGGGAAACACATTGCTCCTGATGAGAAGATAGAGCAGTTTGAGCTGGACTATGATGGTAAAAGGGATCGTTGGAATGGTTATGATGCTGCTTCCTATGCCCATGTCATTGAACGATATGAAGCAAGGGATGAGGCAAGAAGGAAATACCTCAAGGAGCAACAACTTAAAAAATTGGAAGAGAAAAATAACAAGGATGACAAAGAAGGAGGTGATAGTGACAATGAGGATTGTGAGGATGCTTTGAAGGTAGACGAAGCGAAGGTTGACGAAAGCAAGCAAATGGATTTTGCCAAAGTTGAGAAGCGCGTGCGGACCACTGGTGGTGGTAGCACAGGGACTGTTAGGTAAGTTTTTCTTAATATTTTTTCTGGGTCATTGTGGTGGTTAGGTTGTTGGAAACTTTCCAATATTGTGGTTGAATGCTATGCTCTATTGATGCATCTGTCATGACCAGGAACCTGCGTATTCGGGAGGATACAGCTAAATATCTTCTCAATCTTGATGTAAATTCAGCACACTATGATCCCAAAACACGGTCCATGCGAGAAGATCCTCTTCCTGATATGGACCCGAACGAAAAGTTCTATGCTGTAAGTGCTCCTAATAAAAAATGGGATTTTACTCTCTACCTTTTGTTATATGCATGTTTATCATATCATTGGTCGTTTTTTTGTTTAGGGTGATAACCAAAACAGAGTTAGTGGTCAAGCATTGGAGTTCAAGCAGCTTAATATTCATGCCTGGGAGGCTTTTGATAAGGGTCATGATGTTCATATGCAAGCAGCTCCATCCCAGGCAGAATTGCTCTACAAAAATTATAAGATTAACAAGGAGAAATTGAAGGTGCAAACTAAGGATGATGTCATGGAGAAGTATGGCAATGCAGCTAGTGTTGACACACTTCCAAGAGAACTCCTACTGGGTCAAAGTGAGAAAGAGGTTGAATATGATCGTGCTGGTAGGATTGTGAAGGGTCAGGTAATTGTTTACTTTAATAGCTGCCTAATATTGTTTGAAGTACTATTCAAGTTTTGTTTTTTCTGTTTTTCTTGGGGTGGTTTGGGGGATAATTCCTGTTGATATATTTCAATTTTTTATCATTATTTGTTAAATAGATGGCCTAAGTAGCGCACCTTTGTCTCAAAAAAGAAAATAAAAAAATCTTCAGTATGTTGTCTAAATATTTGTTGGTGCTGGGGTTGGATTAGTCATATAACCAACCTAACTAGCTTGGGATTGAGGCATAGTAATAGTTGTATATTAAATTGGGTGTCATGGATGGTTAAAGTTACAGTTGTCTATACTTTCTCATCCCTTGGAGCAATTCTATGGGCGGATAAGTTACTTCAAGATATTTGGCGTAGAACAGTGATTCTTTTCAAGGATCCACTTCAGTGAAGCAATAATGTCTGTATTTATTGATCAGGCTATATCATGTCTAGTATAAAGCGTCTCCATCTTTGAAGTTAGCTAATATATCCAAAATATTATTGCAATTTTAATACTTTAACTCCTCTACTGTATTTTAAGATCTTTTATTGATGTTGTGTCATATCCTCAAAAAACAAAGGAACATGTGTTCATCTAAAAACAAATGTTCTACCTAAGGGAGTTGGAATTCGGAAAGAAAGAGATAGAAAATACTCTCCCCCTCGCTTTTTCTAGGGCAGCATAACTGATTGGGGAGTCAAAGCTTCTCTTCTTTGAATGAGGCTTTTTGAATATTTCTAATTACAGTTTAAAAAAAAAAAAATTCTAATTATGTTTGTACACATTAATAATATCTAAAATTGTAATTAAAGTTTTTTTACTGTTGTTTTTGAACATTTAAATTACAATATTATGTTTGATGTGTAGTTTGAACCAAAAATGAGATTGTTTGATCCTCGCCGAACCCCGTCAGTTTTTCTGGGATGGACAGAGTAGATTATACATGTATTTCTGGTGAGAAAAGTGGACTACTATCATTCAAAGGCTGGATCAAAATAGTATGTTGTAAGAATATAGAATTAATCTCTTTCAAAACAATATGAAGTTAACCTGCAGAGCAATTGTAATGTGTTTTTCACTGATGGAACTTCTACAGAAAGACGGAGAATAAGATAACTGACACTTGATTTGATTCATCGCCTGGTTCCTTTGTGGGGGATTTTCATCAGGAGATGTTGTTCTAAATAGACATCTATCCAATTGCTGCTGCCTCTGATGTATATAGCGCATAGCTGTAAATCAAAATTTTCAAGATGTTTTTCAGTTGTCTGAAAAAATCACAACAAAAATGACGCCTCAAATTTGAACTGTCGGCTGAATGGATTCTCTACTCCACGCTGCTCTACTGGACATAGTTTACTCATTCACTGACCATCATCGCCACTTCCCTCTGAAGGCGTGTATGTTGGTCAGACTCTACGAAGAGTTCCCTTAAAACAGAAAGTAACACTCGAATTGAAAGGAAGGACTAGAAATGAAGTGAAAGAAAGAGGAATAGCATAAAGATTTATACATATACTGGAAAAGAAAGATTCTAAAACTAGATTGTTGATCAATTTAGCTTGTATGGTCTATAACTAAGCTCCACCACTGGAATGGGGAAGAACCGAGAGCAAGAGAGAGAAACAGGTGTTCAAGCAAGATGCAAAAAAAACATGTAGGCTAAATTGGTGTTTTTGACTTCTAACATAATGGTAAAATTAAGTCTTTTAAGGTCTCAATTTTCCTTTTATATAAGGATAAACAACTAACTTGGATTTATTGAAGGCAATATTTTTTGTTGTGCCATTTATTGTCAGAGAGATGATTTTGTTGTTCCTACTTATGGAAGGGGGTTTGGAGCTCTTAGCTTGACCAGTCTATTCGTCAAGTTCTATGCTTGCTTTTGTGTGTAAATGAGGAAGAATTATTTGTATTCGAATAGATGGAAGGGAAATGTGCAGTCAAATATTTCATGTCATATTCGTTTGTTTCTATTGCCTAATTCAGTGAATAACTTGCTATCTGCAGGAGATATCACTTCCAAGAAGCAAATACGAAGAGGATGTTTACATCAATAACCACACCACAGTTTGGGGTTCATGGTGGAAAGATCACCAATGGGGTTACAAGTGCTGCAAACAAACAATCAGAAATAGCTATTGTACCGGTGCTTCTGGAATTGAAGCAGCAGAAGCCTCTGCTGATCTTATGAAAGCCAACATTGCTCGTAAGGAGGCTGCTGAAGGTATATTGAAACTGTTGACATAGTCTTGAAATTATCACACACTGCTTGCATAAACAGTCTTACTGTCATAATTCATTGTAGTTTGCTTTAATATCGTATCTATTTCTCCAAATTTACAGGAGACTTGCTAATTTTTAAGCTCACAACCTTCTGCTGAGTATTCAGAAAGTAATTGTTTTCCGTACATGTGACTGAAGTTATACTTCAACTCTTGCTTTAGTGGTTTTGTCAGTAACTGACATTGTTTTACCGATCAAATAAATTTCCATTGTTTGCACGCCCTATAGAACTAAAATTGTCTTTCTTAAAAAAAAAAATGAAGAGATTTTATAGGTGCATCAAGAGAATGCAAAGAGTAAAGAAGATAGTAAGTACAAAGGAGAATTTGCTAGATCCATTGCATGAGGTTCTATGCTAGAGATAAGGAGCGTAGAACTAGAATGTCTTGGAGTTGGTGATAGTAATGGTATTGGCTCTCGTGGATTTAGAAGAAAAATGATCCTTTTTGGATTTAGAAGAAAAATGATGGATCAGTTTATCGGTGAACATATTCACGATCATGATAGTGCACAAGGACCTTTATAGCTTTCTGTTGAAGTGGTAAGCATAACCTCTAGGGTTTTAGTGGTTACAAACATAACATCTACATGTCGAGAATACTCTAAGTGAAAACACCTTAGCTTTGAGTTTTTAGTGGATAACTCCTTGGTTTCTGCTTGAATTAGCAGTCAGCTTAAACTTCATCTTATTTAATGTAAGAGTTGGCCAGCAAAGCTGCTGAGAGGATTGTTTCATTGAAGACCATATCAAAGCACATTTTAGGCAACTGTCTTCTTCAGTATTTGATAACATCTTTTTTCTTTTTCTCAATAATTGATCCAGATACACATGTGCCCGTTGAGGAGAAGAGGCTAGCTACGTGGGGGACTGAAGTACCGGAAGATCTGATACTAGACCAGAGAAGGCTCACTGAAGCTCTAAAGAAGGTACTCTTATGAACCCATGCATGGTGCTACCTCCGTTTTTGCACTTCATGCTAATATGAATTTTATCAGTGTATTTCCTGCTTCAAGTAATTTATTTTTAGGAGGGTATAGTTGGTGAGGGTAGAGTTTTTGAAGGCTGATGCTTGTAGATATCCCATCACCACCACCACCACCAAAAGAAAAAAGGAGAGAGATACTTGGAGGAGGTGGGGAGAGATGTTTCTTAGGGGACTGCGACAGGTCGGGGTTGGGAAGATGTGATAACCTGACTGGATCCATCTTTTGACAGCTATGTGGATTCTCAGTTGTCTCTCTATAGCTTCTATTTTTCTGATGTTCTGATCAAATTTATTTTGCTGTTTGAACAGGAAGAGGAGAAGAGACGAGAAGAGAAAGATGAACGGAAGAGGAAATATAATGTTAAGTATAATGATGAGGTACATCTATCTCCCCATTTCGTCTTTCTGCTGGTGGTTGTCTTCCTCTTTGTCTGTCTTCTTCGTGGTCTTTCTAATGACATTTGCCTGTACAGGTTACACCTGAAGAAATGGAGGCATATAGGATGAAGCGGGTTCACCAAGATGATCCAATGAAGGACTTTCTTCACTGAGTTTTAGATGTGGCCAAATTGTTCACCTCTTAGGGGAAACATCAGTTGGGGCCATGTGCCAGTCTTAGGTAAAATTGGGTATGATAGTTTCTTAGTCGAAAATTGTATTGCGATGAAGAGTCTCCTGTGTTGGGATTGCTTGAAGATCTATTTCTTCTATGATTTAGTTCCTTAAAGTTGTATACAACTACACAACATACTCGTCCTCACCATCCACTCTTAAAAACATATGTACAATACGATACCCAAGAATTTGGGAAGTATCTATGTTGTGTAATTATGCTGTATTTCACTGGTTTGTGGTTGTAATACAGGCAAAGGGTTGATCTTATCATGTTAACGTCTATTTTTGGTCCCTCTCAAAGATAGATGAATTTCTTTTAGAGCTTAATGTGTATGCCCATTTTTCCTCTTTTACCTTGTTTGTTTGAAGTCTTTACGTTGGTTTCTTGTATAGGTATTTGCCTTCTTTCTGGGTTTGTGCGTGTCATTTCAGCTTTGTTAATGTGACAGACACTGCTATTGCATTAGCTCATTGTATCAAAATTCTGTTATTTCAACGATCGAAATTCTTTTATTGTTGGACAGTTATGTTTTTATGGGCTAATTTTGTCACCCCAATTGATCGCGTTCATTTCTCTGCAGTCAAATGTATAAAAATAAACTAGATTCATTTATAGTGGACAAATTTTATTCAATGCTAACAAAAGTTACAAAAGAGAAAAACCCCATACTACAAACGATGGATCAACATATTCTCTTGACGCAACATGTCTGCACGAAATTTAGCTATGAACTCCTCTGCTCTTTCATTAATACAATGCAATTGTGGAGATGCCAATGCCAATGATTCCCACATCTCATCGTTAGTGACACTACTACTACTACTACTACTTTCCCCTTGATGGATTATCTCACCTCGTTCTGTTTCCGTTACGCAAACTTGTTTATGCTCCTTCTTGTTTGTCCTAATCATACTAGTTTGGCCAAAGTCGTTCTTCACCACAGGTATATTCTCAATGAAAAGTTGATCAATATATACCGGTGCTGATTTCTTGTGAAATTTAAGAGTAGGTCTGAATTTCGACTTGTATTTGAACTTATTGTTTGAACGTTTAGTTTTGAATTGAACTCGAAAGGGAGGGGACGGGGCTAGTTTCTTGATGCATAAAGGATTTTGATTCTTGGATTTCTTAATAACTTTGGATCTGTTGAGTACTTTGTGGAAATTGATTTGTAACTTGGTGGAAAAAAACTTCCACATTTTTCGAGTTGGAAGGAGTACTCTTCGCAAGTTCAAGCAAGACATAGTGTTATGAGGAAGAGGAGAAATATAACAAAGGATGAGATACTAAGATATATAAATAGTGGTAGTACTAGTAGTAATAGTCTATTCGTGCAATAATATATATTCACTAGCTTAAATTTTACGCTATAGTTTGGCGCAAAAAGAGATTAGAGGACAAAAATTAGGTAGTTTGAAGAATGCGTTTCTTTTCCGCAGACTTATGTCCATTTTGGCGTTTCTTTTCCGCAGACTTATGTCCATTTTGGTTTATGTATGTATTTCTTTAAAACAGTCTTGCTTCATATCTTAAAGTGATGCTCCAGACTGTAAAGACATCTTGTTGGATAACTTTTTATTCTTTTCTTTGCTGGTAAGATTAGAGTCGGATCTAAAAATTTAAATCATCGATACAAAATATTCAATGCACTTGATACATTTTTGTGAAAAAAGAGTGGCTAGTCGCTATGAGTACTATCACACGTATGTATGTATATTAGCCTAGTAGACAGTGGCGGAGGCATAGATTTTCACTAAGGAAATTTCAAAAACAAATACTCGTCTTATGTATTCAACAATTTATATATAAACACCATCTTTTACTTATGTAGACAATATAATATTGTGGGGGGAAGGAACCCCTTCCGCTAATAATAGATTGTAAAATGAGGTCTTGAGTCTAACTCACACCTCAAAAGCTAGCTCAAAGGGAGAAGGATTGTACAAACTTTATAAGGAGACCACCCATCTTATTAACGTAGATCACTTTGGAATTGCTATTGTTAAGTCTCAATTCCCCAAAAGTAGGGAGTTTTAATTTGGACTTGTGACTAAGTGCTGAGAGGAGAGGAATTTGGCAATGATTCTAACCGTGTGTGATCCCTTTCTGCACCTTCTGTCTGTTTACCTTTTATTCATATTACTATCAGTTGGCTCGGGTATCACATCTGGTATATGATACTTTTTGGTTGGCTCGGATACCGCTCCTGGTACATATATTAGTTAACTTGGATATCATGCTTGGTACGGAATATCTATTGATTAGCTCGAATACCACATCTGGTACAGATTTTATATCGATTCGCTCGTGTTTGTTCTCCGTGAGTGGAGTTCTCTTCCCTGCACCATCTACTTTCTATCTTTTTATGCTTTGCTTTTAGCTTGTTACAACTAGCAAGATTCTTGGCTGCTAAGAGATCAAGTTGAATCAATGTCACCAGGCATAAGTTAGTTAAAGAATCTACATGTAGGACATTATTTTATTTTTTCAAATTCTGTACTTAAAAGTGATGTCGTGACCACAAGTCAATTACATTCTAGTAGTATTATTTTCACTTTTAGTTTTAATATTTCAATTGTTATGTTCAAAAAAGTGACCAGGCTTTATAAATTTTTGTTTGGACTTAATTTAAGATATACCCTTGACATCAAGATGGCATCGACGATTAGGTGTGACTTGCTTGATAAGAAAAAGAGAAGACATCCCTCAAAACCCTATTAACGCAAAACAAATGATTCCTATATTTTTCAATTCCCAGAAGCTCTTAACCTCTTTTTAATAGGCGAATTGATCAACTTGCATGTGTTAAGCATACGACTGAAGTATACAAAATGAGGCTAGTGTTCAGTCTTGATTGGTTCTACTTTATAGGGTGTAAAAGGAAAGTCGAAGTCCATTTAGATTGATGGTACTGCTCAATTTTCTTGAACTCTTCAAAAAATTAAATACGGAAAAGGGTTAAGAATGTCCTTTAATTATTTGAAACTACATTTAAATGTTCTATTCAGAATTCCAGATAATGATAAAATTATAGATAATAATAAAATTCTTTTACCTAATAAAATAGAAAACATTTTTACTTTTCTATATTTTCCTAATTGAAGAAGGATAATTATTAGCTAATATAATAATTGGTATAAAAGTTAAGATATATACAACAATTATAATGCCATTAAATACAAAAATTTATTACATTGCTTTTCATTCACAAAATATCGTGGGGTTATTGTTGATCCTTTTTCATATTAACTTTAAAATCAAGGAATATGTAATTGGCAAATGTTTTTTCTATTTCAATTTAGAAAAAAATAAAAATAGAAATATATTTTATTTTATCACCAATTTTTTAAAATTATAATCTAAATGAAAATTAATGATGAAGTAACTATGATCTTATATATATATAACCTATGTAATCAACTTAAAAAGTATATGAGGTAATTCTATTTTAATTGATAAAAGAAGCTTTTTAAAAAATCCATGTGGTATATAAGGGGGTAGTTCTATATTTTAATTTTTACTAAATATAGAAATAAGAGAAAGTAAGTCATATAAATTGGGACGGAGTATTTTAGTTCTAAAAATCCATGTTTGAGGGGGTAATTAAACTTTCTCATAGTTTAAGGGGATAATTCTAAAAATTCATGTTTGAGGGGGGTAATTAAGACTTCTCATAGTTTGGAGGGGGGAGGGGGTAAATAGTTCTAAAAATTCATGTTTGATGGGGTAATTAAGACTTCTGATAGTTTAGGGGGTAATAGTTCCAAAAATCAATATTTGAGGGGGTAATTAAGACTTCTAATAGTTTGGGGGGGGGGGGGGGAATAGTTCCAAAAATCCATAATTTGAGGGGGTAATTAAAATTTCTCATAGTTTAGGTGTGCATTTAATAAAGTGTGTGAAATTTAAGGGGGCTCTTAATTATTAACTCAAAGAAAAGTGTGAGAGAGAAAAGAGAAAGACTTTTGAACCCGATGAAGCTACTCCTGATGTATGTGGCATAATTCAGATTTTGATTGTTAAATTTTAAAAATTTGATAGTGAATTCGGACATGAAATCTTTAAGTTTTTTTAAAATAAGACTTAAAACACCAACAAATTCTTAAATTTGTCAGTAAATTTCAATCAGACACTTGAACTATGACTTGTTCCTATTAAGTACCTGAACACATGGTAAAATATTCCTACTACACTTTTGATCCAATTTTTTAAAAAAACTTCTACGCATGCTCTCAAGCGTGTAATATATATTGGCAAAAGGGCTCATTACCCCCCTGAAGTTGAAGCTTTTTATGTAGTGTACACCTAAACTATAACCCGTTCTAAATACCCCCCAGAACTTCTTTATTCATCCGTCGCGTGAACCTTTATTGTCCACCTGGCATAGAAATTGACTACAAACTCTAGCAGGCGCGTGAGGGAGTAAAGTTTCTGCCACATCACAAAGCTCCAACGGTAAAAAACATAAAAAATCTCCATTTTTCATTAATTTTTGGCCTCTTTTCAGAACACTCTCTCTCTCTTCTCTAACTATTTATTCTCGCCAAACCCTTTTTCCTTTTCAAATTTCAGAAATTTCTTTTTCGTTTTTTCCTTCTCCATCTTTGCCTTTTAAAATTGAATTTGCTAAATTCATGAATTATAATAGGAGACTTGTTTGTTTATGTGGGACTCCTCCAATTCTGAGAATTTCATGGACAGATGACAATCCTGGACGTAGATTTCTCGGTTGTAGGCACTATGGGGTATGTATTATTTCATAATTTTTTTCTTTTAATTTGTTATAATGTAATTTTTTAACTTTGATTTTATGGAATGCAGTCCTTATTTCGAAATCCTTGTAAGTTTTTCGATTGGTATGATCCAGAATTTCCCAGTCAGGCGAATGTTGTGATTTTGGGTATGTTGAAGAAGACCAACAAACAACAAAAACAGCTGAAGTGTAGAAGGATGTTAAAACTAATTTTGTGCATTAGTTTGATATGTAATGTGATATTGTTCTTTTATTTAGTGTGTCGTTGACTCGCCATTAGTGATGTAAGGACTGAAGGTGTTATTAACGTAAGGACTTAAGGTAATTGTTTGGTTTGGTGTATTGTTATAGCTAGATGACTAGTGATGTATGTTTCCGCTGATATATATATATATATATATGTTGGTGTATGTTCAATTAACTTGTCCTTTTTTCATAAAACTGCAACTAGATGGAATAGGTAATATGTAACAAACACACAAAGATGTAGTGATAACAACAAAGGTAATAATGACATAAAGGCATGACATAAATAGTGCTTTCTTGATCATTAAACACAAACATCATAGTGCTTCATTGTTTCAACCAACAACCACCAAAACACAAAACAGTCACTAATTTAAGTTTGGTTGAACAACCACACAACCACCAAAACACAAAACAACCACTAGTACTAAATATACCAAAAGTACATTAACAACCACTAACCATACATATTATCTAAGAAGTTTTCTTTGAGGGAGATTTTCCCTTGGCTTGTGCCCTTGTCTGAATTCCAACAGCTTTTGATCTGGTTTGAATACAATTCATAACACTTTGGACTTGAAGTTCTCTTTGAGTAATGGCATGTTTGCCTTTCCACTTCAATCCTTTGGTAGGTTTATAACCAATATCACCTGTCACATGTGCAGAACTCACCACACCAGTATTAACCCTCCTACTGCTAGCTAATCCTTGCTGAAACATTAACAACTTAGTTATTTTTGGACTCACATTTAAAAATATAATTTTGATAATGTTAAAAGACACTTACATTAATACAAGTATATCCAGTGTCAAAAACAAATACACCTTGTCCCACAACTCTTGGCCTCTTCCGGTAACCACTTCCTGCACCTCTTCTTGTACAAGTATTGTTGCTACTTGCTCTTTCAAATTGACCTCTACCCCTCTTTTTTCCAGTGGAGGACTATTGTGAGCAGAAAAAGAATAAAACAAGAGACTAAATTAATAAGTAGCCTAATTTATAAAAGTCGAAGCAAATTAATGTGATTATACCTCTTGAGTGGGTGTTGGTGTAGACTTAGGTTTATGATTTTTTGGACAATTTCTCTTGTTATGATTTGCTCCTCTGCAGATTGAACATGTCATTACTGTCCCCAGTTTTGGCAACTTCCCAGCTTTTCTCACTTCACCAATTTTTCTTCTTCTGTTATTTGGTGGCCTATCATGCATTTTTCTTACCTCAGGTGGTTCAACTATTGGATTTCTACCTTCAGGCTACATTTTCATGTTTGGGACTGGTTGAATAAAATGAGAATATGTCTTCAGATATGTCTCTTTTTTATGCCAGCTTGAAATTGCTTGTGATGCATATATGTTCAAGTGGTCCATTGCTGCTATACCATGTGCACATGGAATACCTTTTAATTCCCAAGATCTACAACTATATTTCTGTTGACCCAAGTTCACAGTATGCTTGTATGCCCCTTCTAACACTTCAAATCCTTCATCACCATTCCAATCAATGTTGCACTGCATTGATTTTTCTACATTGGCATTGAATACCATCATTGCCATTGGAGATATTTCATCTGTCCAAGAATCAACAAATGCTCTTGACTTACTCACCCTACTCATCACCTTAATTCTAATTTCTTCCAACATAGAAACAATAGTCTTGTTCCTAGGTCCCAAGATCCAAGCATTGAAACTCTCTGCCATGTTGTTATATATACTGTCACATTTGGAAAAGGTCTGAAAAAAAGCTTTGCACCATCTCTCCTTGTTGTATTTGATAAGGTCTTGAACTATACATTTTCCCAGCTTGGCTAGACCATTTAAATTGTGCTTATATTGTGCCTCAAAAGTGGCTCTAGCACAAGCCTAGAATTTCGTCCTTCTCTCTATGCCTCTCCAATTTTGTGACCAATTAGCTAATATATGTCTAGCACACATTATGTGCTCACATTCTGGAAATACTTCATCTGCAACAGCTAATAGCCCCTGTAGTTGCCAAATAAAATAATAAAGATAGTTAAATTTTGCTCAAATTAAATTAAAGACAAATAAAAAAGAAATTGAGTTACCTTTTGCATATCACTAATGATAGTGATCTGGGAACCATCTTCTAAATTAAGATCATCTTGTAGAATGGTCATGAACCATTTCCATGTGGCCTTACTCTCAGTACCAATTACTGCCTATGCTATTGGATACATTTGATTGTTTGCATCCTTAGCAACAGCTACCAAAAGTTGACCTTTGCAAATTCCTTTTAAAAAACACCCATCCAGCCTTATACATCTTCTGCATAGTTGTTGGAAACCTTTTTTCATAGTATCAAAACATATATAAAAGGAGTGAAACTGTTTCTTCCCATTTTCTGAATCAGTAAGCTTCACAACACAAGTGCTACTAGGATTTGTTTGGAGTAACACATCCTTGTAGTCTAGGATTCTGTTAAATTCTGCCACATGGTCCCCCATAACTTCCTGTAAAACTATTTTTCTTGTTTTTAAACAAACTGCCTTGCCTACATAAACATTCAACTCTTTCCTCATCCAATCTTGTATTTCTCACCCTTTTATACTAGGTTGAGAAATAATCCTATCTTTCAGATACTTAGATAAAAACTTTGAATTACATAGGAAATTATTGTTGGTCCTGGTACATTTGTGCCTTGGGTTGTAGGTCTTGATAGTGAAGTTCTCACTCATCCCTTCTTTGCTTGCATGCAACAGCCATGGACTACCACTTTTACACTTGACTCTTACTCTGGTACTCTCATTTACATACTTGTCTAACTCAACCCCCTTCTTTATAGAATATTTTGTAACTGCCTCCCTAAATTCCTTTACACTTTCAAATACCAAACCACACTGCCATATTACAACATCACAAGTAAAATCATATATCACTCTAGTACTCTTCTTTCTCCCCCCTTAAATTCCCTCCTTCAAGTTCATCATCAGAAACAGGCTCATCATCACTTTGAAAACTATCACAATCAGAACTGTCATAGTATGGCTCAACCTCTGTTAGCTTATCCTTGAATTTTTTTTGGCCTTTTTCAATATCTTCATACCCTTCATCAAGTCCAACTTTACCTAAAAAAACTTTCATTTTTTCCTTCTTCTTTTTCCTCCTATTTTCTCTTAACTTTCTCACATCTTCCTTCACAATCCTCAACTCCTCATGCACATCACTTCCATAGTCAATAGATTGGTCAGAAAAAATAAAATCATTGTCTATATCTTCCTCTACATTTTCTTGGGCATTTGGTTCAACTTCTTATGGAACAGAAGGTTCAGTTTCTTGTTGAACAGAAGGTTGAGTATCTTGTTGGACAGAAGGGTCAACTTTTTCTTCAGAATCAGTCCAATCTATTGAAGAATAACCATCATCAGTTTCTTCTTGGACACCCGCAACCCCTTCATTCTCAACTCTTTGACTAGATGGAAAGGTAGAAGAAGAACCTAACCCTAGATCTTGATTTTTTTGCTTGTGCAGTTAAAGAGCCATCAGATTCCCTAAGTGCATTAAAAGACTCACCAACTTAACTTAAAGATTGACTAATTTGGCCTTCAGTGGGACCCACATCCTCCGAAATAGAGTCATGACACACATAAATATCTATTGTGTCCCCATCATGCAAAAACAGTGCAATATCACAAATGTCCATGTCATTTTTCAATTCAACCAGATCACCCCCTAGAGATGGAATTGCATAAGTTTTTCCTAACTTACTAATCCCAAAAGACTTAGCATAATCTGCAAGTTCAGGAATTGACAAATGATCTTCATCCATATTAGACACATATTCAATCCTTCCCCCAACATATATTGGACCTACCTCACTCACCAAAATACCCCTAAATTTGAACCTTAAATTGAGGTACTTAGTAGCCATAGTGTAAACCTATAACCACAATAACAATCAATCATATAACAACACCAAAACAGAGGCAACAACACCAAAACAGAGGCAGAATCTAAAATATTAATTTTACTCATAAGCATACAATTATACAAGGAAATTTACATAAAATTCTAATATTTAACAATACCAAAACAGAATAGATGAATTAGAACCCTAAAAATCCCTAAAATATTAATTTTACTTACAAGCATACAAATATACATAAGAAAATTACAAAAAACCCCAACATTAAACAATACCAAAAGAGAATATTGAAATCGGAACCTGGAAGCTTGATTTTACTAAAAGGCCCTAATTTTTTGAGCTAATTACTAGAAACCCTAATACTCATGCATGCATAACCTGAACAAGTTCATAATAATACATTCAGTAAGTAAAAACTCTAGTTGAAAACTATCAAATCCCTAATCGGAAGCTCAATCGAAAACTATGGCGAAATCCTAGTCGAAAATATGGCGAAACCCTAAACGGAAAATATGAAAAAATAGAAAGAAAACAAACAATAACACATTATAAGAGTGGATAATCACTTACTTGGTAAGAATTTCAGACAAGATTGAAAAAAAAATCGACCAAACGCTTCACGAAATCGAGCAAGAGCTTTACGTCCCAGAACTGCAACTGACCCAAATCGAGCAAGAGTTTCACGAAAACCTCCGTTGATTACACTTCTTAGTGAGCCAAAATCTGTAAAATCTGCCCTTTACTTAGTCGATTTTCCTCTGTTAGAGAGAAGATACTTCGTCGATTTTCAACTGTTAGAGAGAAGAGTAGTGAGAAGTTTTGAGAAGTTTTGACTATTATTTATCTAGGTGGCCTATTATTTATCCAACTGGAAATACACATCAGCTATTTTTCCAACATGTCGTGCGCGTGTAGACACGATTGGTGGAGGTGGACAATAAAGGTTCACGCGACGGATGAATAAAGAAGTTCAGGGGGGTATTTAGAATGGGTTATAGTTTAGGTGTACATTACATAAAAAGCTTCAACTTCAGGGGGGTAATGATCCCTTTTTCCATATATATTTAAATTAACTCTATAAAATATGTCATCTCCTATAATTATACATGCCAACCTCATTGAAATATGTCAGAGGTTTTAGGACTTATTGAGGTTAAATTGAATATGTGTGAGGTTTTACGACTTAATGAGGTTAATGCATATAACTAAATGATGTGACATATTTAATGTGAGTAACTTATCTATGCAATGGGCACTTGAGAACATACACAAAAACAAAAATCAAAATTTGAATAGGAAGTATCTAATATATAGAAACGCTTTATGATCACGTGTTCAAATTCTTAATTGAAACAAGTCTTAGTTCAAGTGTCTAAATGAAATGTATTTACAAATTTAACAGTTTGTCAATGTATTGAGCCTTTGAAATAAAATTACAAGTCACAATAATTGATAATTTAAAAGGCTTATGAAAAATCACGATCACAGAAAAACTCGTTTTATTCTTAAAATCAGAAAAGTATCATATAAATTGGAAGAAAGAAATACTCTGTTTAACAAATCCTCTACTCAACAATTTGAGGCCCAAATTTGTATGCTTATATATCGATCCATTGGAGCCCAACCCAAATATTGCTACTTCCCCAGTATTTTGAGTTCAAACAACAGAAAACAATGCATTAAGCAAAAACAGAAGAGCTTAGACAAGTGGTATATGCAAAGACAGAAGGTGTAAGCAAAGCAGCTCAACACTTCAACACGTATAGTTTCATGCAAATTAAACCAACACATCTTTGATTCCTTTAAACAACCATTGCAAGGTGTCATTTATGTTCACCATGCCGAAAAAAACAGTTTCACCATGCAGAAGAAAACATTTTAATTGCCACACGGCCATCAAACTTGTTCCTCTCAAACACTATAAAAACAGAGCCCTCTGTTTCTCCAAATCTCATCCCATCTTTGTATTCAATTTACAATAGAAAAAATATCCTAATTAGCCATGGCGGTCACTACTAGGCTCTTGTTAGCTTTACTTTTCTCTGCTTTTCTCTTATCTGCAGCAAATGCATATAGACAATATCCGGGTCAGCAAGGTCAGAGAGGCATTCCTCTGACCCAAGCTCAACAATGCCGCTTACAGAGGCTTACGGGAAGCCAGCCCTCTCAGCGCATTGAGTCAGAGGGCGGCTTCACTGAGCTGTGGGATGAGAATGAGGAGCAATTCCAGTGTGTTGGAGTTGCTCCTATGAGGAATGTTATTCGCCGTAACTCTCTCTCTTTGCCTAATTTTCATCCCATGCCTCGCTTGGTTTATATCGAGCAAGGCAGGGGATTGATTAGCGTTATTAACCCTGGTTGTGCTGAGACTTTCCAGTCTCAGACCTTCCAGGCTGGCCGAATGACAGGTGAAGAGAGGGGTCAACGCCGCGTATACGACCAGCACCAGAAGGTCCACCGCATTCGCCAAGGTGATGTGGTGGCAATTCCAGCTGGTGCTGCTCATTGGTGCTATAACGACGGTGAGGAAGAGCTTGTAGCTGTCTCCATCAATGATCTCAACCATCGGTCCAACCAGCTTGATCAGAACTTCAGGGTAAAATTTATTACTCCCTTTGATTACAGAAATGTATCAAAATATTCTTTAATCCTATGGTTTTAAACACGGATTGAGCCATTCTCTTTTTAACGGACTAAGAAAGAAATCAGGACAAACAAATTGAAACGGAGGGAGTAGTATTAATTACCACTTGTTTCTGTGATCTGATGAATTTTTTGTCCATGCAATTTCTTAACGAGTTAAATTTTGTATAGAACATGTTTACACAATCAGTTTACTTAAAAAGTAATTACAGATAAATCTCCATCAACATTAGTCTTGATAAGTATTGGTAACTAAATCTTGCTAGTTAAACTACACCAATCAATGTACGTATTTTATCCTTTAAGAATTTGATGTATTTATAGGTCGACTGTACTATTTGTGTGGATTTTAGGCATTTTACTTGGCTGGTGGAGTACAAGAAATTAGTGGAAGGCAAATTGGTGTAGGAAAGCAAAGCACGCAGAAGTTCCAGAACATTTTCCGTGCTTTTAACACAGAATTGATGGCAGAGGCCTTCAACATCCCTGTAGAGATTGTAAGGAAGATGCAAGAAGAACAGACCGAACGTGGACTAATTATTAATGTCAGGGAAGGAATGAGCATGATTAGGCCCGATGAAGAAGAAGAGGAATTCGAAGGGCGATCACAACGAGGACAACAATGGTGGGCGGAAGTAACTGGAAATGGATTGGAAGAAAACATTTGCACAATGAAAATCCGCACCAACATGGATACTCAAAGACGAGCTGACATTTACTCGAGGCAAGCTGGCAAAATTAAACATGTCAATCGCCAGAAACTTCCCATCCTTACATACATGGACATGAGTGCCTCTAAAGGAACCCTATATCCGGTAATTCAATCAATGTTTTTTCGATTACAAATTAACAAAAAATTGTTAGTACTATGACTTAAATTGATTAAAATTGGTGGATTGCAGAATGCACTTATGAGTCCTCATTGGTCAGTGAACGGACACAGCGTGATCTACGTGCAAAGAGGAGATGCACAAGTGCAGGTAGTAGATCACACCGGGCAACAAGTGATGAACGATAGGGTGAATCAAGGAGAAATGTTTGTAGTCCCTCAGTACTATGCCTCAACAATGAAAGCAGGGCAAAATGGATTTGAATTCGTGGTGTTTAGGACAAGCAGTGAACCAATGAACAGCCAACTTGCAGGTTACACATCAGTGATTAGAGCAATGCCTGTTGAGGTTCTCACAAACGCGTACCAGATATCGCCAAATGAAGCACAACGTTTGAAGATGAACAGAGGTGGAGAGAGTTTTCTGCTATCTCCCCAGAGAAGGTCATTCTAAAATGGCTTTAGTGTGTAATAATCCCACCTTGACTATCGTCTAGTAGTACTGGTTTGCAGTTTTTGTTTTTAGGCAAAGACGAAGCAAGAGCGACTTGTATTTAGGAGCAAATAATGTAACGAATAAAGCTCCTGCCTTTTTTGAACCTAAATCTCATCCAAGATTTTCCTTCTTCTCTGTGCAAAAGCTCTGAGTAAAAGGGACGAATACATTAAACATATAAACCAAATCATCAATTAACAAGGATAATTAATCTCAACTCAATAGATTATAAACGAGACTTAGACAAAATAAGATTAAACTCAGAGAACAATTGATAAAATTTAGAACTTTTATGAACTAAGAATTCTTAAGCTTAGAGTCTTATTCCATCACATTATACTTTTTGTGCTAAGAGATCATGCATGTGTCTTGATATTCATGAGTTCTTTAGAAATTTGTCACATTTTTATAGAAGTGAAACCACTCCGTAGTCATATAGCTCTTTTAAAATCTATCATTTTCTAAAAAGTTTCATTGTCTTTTTGTATGATCTTGCTTTATACCTCTCGCCTATCGGAACATTAATTCAATCTTAAAAGTTGTATGATAATGGATTAAGAGTTTATAATATAATTCAAACTCACTCTTTTCTTTTCTTTTTAGATTTGAACTATATGCACAACATAATAGATCACATATGGACAAATTTTATAGTGCAAATAATCAAATAATGACTTGTTATTACTCATATGAATCTTTTTCATGGGATCTCCAATCACGTAGATTAAAACAGTTCTCTCAGTTGAATAATATACTACCATTAGAAGCTAGAACAGACCATTTGTATAATCAAGATTAATTATATTTAATCTTGTGTTACAATCATATAGGTGAAATGCCAATTTTCATTTCAAATTTTATAATTTATAAGAATCAATAATTTAATTTTTCGTGTACAAGGCATACTCTTTAAAGAAAAAAAGGATCAAAAATATCTTTAAATTATGCAAATTAAACAAAAACACCTCTGTTAATAATTTGATTAAAAAATGTGCCTATTATTAATTGTTTTACCAAAAACACCTCTATTATTACTTAATTAGGTAAAAAATATTTTTCCTAATAAAAATAGTTTTTTTAATCACATTCTTTTTTTCTAATAAAAATATTATTTTTTTTTAAATCCTTTCATTTATTTTCTTTTAAAATCTCTTTAACTAATAAAAAGGTGAGAAATATATTTTTTCTTCTTAATCTAGTTTTGTCAATTCATATAGAATAATCTCATATACTTTTTTAACTGATAATATAGATCATATATATAAGATCATAATAGCATAATTAATTTTTATTTAGATAATATAAAAAAAAATCTAATAAAATAGAAAATATTTTTATTTTCTTAATATATTTTTTTAATTGAAGAAGGATAAGCATTTACTTATATAATCCTTGGTTTTAAAGTTAAGATATAACGATCATAAAACACAAAAATTATTACGTTACTTTGAATCACAAAATATCTTTAAAATATCGTTGATTGAGTTATTATTGATCCTTTTTCAGTTTACTTTAAAATCAAGAAATATACTAACAAATGTTTATTCTAATTCAATTAGGAAAAAATTAAGAAATAAAAAGTATTTCCGATTTTATAAACAAAAAGAATTTTATTATTATCTAAATAAAATTTAATAATCAATTCTTATATATATGACCTGTATTAGATCAATTAGAAAAAATATATGAGGTTATTTTATTTTAATTGAAAAAAAAAGATTAATTTCCACATATGTAAAGATTTTTAAAAGAAAATAAATGAGAAAAGAATTCTTTAAAGATAATACTTTTATTATAAAAAGAATATGTTTAAAAAAATTATTTTAATTTTTTTTATCTATTTAAATAACAATAGGAACTTTTTTAACTAAACTATTAATAACAAAGATATTTTTAAGTATAAAGTATAGAAACCTCAATAATTTGGGCGTTAATTACATCATATCCTGAAAGTTCCCAAATTACAATAATTTTGGATTTTTCAGCACTCGCGGATACATTACTTCTTCGCTCGATACATAGCAAACGATACATAAGTTATATATCAGATACATAACTATAAACTAGATTAATACTGATTTCGGTTTGAAATAATTGGGGTTATGTATCAACAATAACATACATTGTACATAAATAAAGTTGTAATATATCTGATAGAGGTAGAGTGATGTATCCAAATGTTAAGAGAGAGAAGGAAAAAGATCATTTTTTTGTTTGTAATTAATTCAAATGGTATGAATTTTTAGAGATGATATTATCTTAAGTCATGTAATTATATAATTTTTCCTACTTTTAAACTAAACTACTAATAACCGCAATATTTTTGGATTAAATTTTTATCGAAGGACATTTTTAGTCAATTTAGCATAATTTAAAGATATTTTAATATATATATATATATATATTTCATTCTTTATACTAAATCATCTAGGGGATATTCAGAACAAACAATAATGAGTATTTAATACAAAAATTTTATATTAAATAGAAAAAGCTATTGTCTTAGAATAGATACTATAGTTATATGTTGCAGGAGGCGAATCCAGGATTTCAAGAAGATGGGTGCACCATTACTTTAAAGATAAGATCTAAAATTGTAGGGAAAACGACCTAATATAGCCCTCAACTTTGTGACTAAGAGTTGATAAACAGCTCGTTATGAAAGTGGCTCATATGTATAATGTCATATAAATGGCTCATATATACTCTTTTCCTCTAACGAATGCAAAAATTAATATTAAAAAAATAAATTCATGTAGGATTACATTTGATCCTTCTCATATTTTTTTTAAGACTTTTTTTATTCAACGGCTAATTTGGATTTATTATTTTAATGGTCAATTTTTTTTCTCACTAAATTTATTGTAAAATTTATTATAGATGCCCCCAAAAAAATTTATAGATATAAAAAAATTACAATATAGGCACAAAAAATATTTAAACTACAATATAGCTGCAAAAAATTGTTCTAAAATTTTTTCACTTTTTCCATTCACACTTTTTTTATTTCTCTTAGTTTTACGCTAAAGTGAAAGAAAAAACAAAGAAATAGCAATAAGAAACTCAAAAAATGTTAATTAAATAAGTCAAAAAATAACTCATGTGTGAAAAAGAATCAAATATACCCCTACATGGATTTTTTATAATTAAAATTAAAATTAATTTTTTCACTTCCGTTAGATGAAAAGGGTATATATGAGCCATTTTTGTAACTACAGGGGTATATGTGTGCCACTTTTATAACGAAGGGTATATCAACTCTAAATAACAAAGTTATGTGTGTGTGTACAGGAAGGGGGTATATCATGCCCTTTTTCCAAAATTTCATAAAGACAATAAATTAGTGAGCAAAAGAGAAGACCTAGTTTAATTGAAATATATTTTTCTTCTATTCTATGCCTTACTAATTAAAGGTTCTTCTATTCTATAGTGACATCAATCTTGAAAATAGGCCCTCAGACCAGTGAACCATCTAGTGATTTTGGTCATGGGTTCTTTTAACTAATATTTAATATATTTTTAAGAATTATACAATGATATATCGAATTTAGTCGGATGACCACGGGTTTCGATGACCAAAATTTTACACCTAAATTCGCCCTTGGTTGCAGCCAGCACGCATGATTAAGGAATACTTCCTCAGTCTTAATTTAAGTATTTTAGTTTGATTGAGTAAAAAATTTAAGTAATTAAGAGATATTTTAAATTTTATAATTTCATAATCTTAAATTAAATATATGTAGTTATTCAAATTTTATGATTTTAAACTTGTCCGCTAAAACATTAAAATTGAAAAATTTACTAAAGAAAGTGATTTTTTTGGGAACAAACCAAAATAATAAAATAAAATAAGACAGTTAAATTGAGACAGAGAAAGTATTATATAATAACCCAAACTTAAGTCCTAATAAATTGGATAAGACACAAGTACTCCTAGACTATGATCAAAATCCCAAAGACACGCCTTAACTAAACTAAGGTCCTATTACCCCCGAACCTATTATTTTTTTTTGTAATTTTGAACACCTTTCTGGCTTACATGCCATCCAAACATCTCTCACGCGCCCTCAACTACGTGGAGTCACGGAGTGCGCCACGTAAGCCAAAAGATGTATAAAATTACAAAAAAAATTAGTTCGGGTATTAAATTTACAAAGGTTAAACTTTAATGTATTTCAGTCAGAGTCAAAAGGTACTGTACCTTATCCCTAATAAATTTACAAAAGTTAAACTTTAAAGTATTAATTAGCTCTTTTAATCACTTGTATTCCTATGAATAAAATACAAGATGAGAAACAGAAAAAGGAAAACCATCCTGAAAACAATGTGCTGTAGATACCTTGTTAATGGAAAACTCCTTCAGATTTAAACAAAATCAGTTTTTGTATTGTTTACAGAAGATTGAAGCCACCTAAACTCTACATGCATGAATGTTAACTTTATTAGGTGTAACTCAGCATGCTTTCATAGCCATGCAAAGTGAAAGATGGCACATCTTCAATTACAATGTGTCAATCCTTTGCTTACCTCTCCTTCCTATAAATACCATCACTTTCTATTTGCCACTTCCCATCAACAACAACAGTTTTAATTACATATCTCATCTTTTTCATTTCCTTAACAATCAATCAATCATGGGTTCTAGCTGGCTCTGTTTATCCCTTAGTTTTCTTCTAGTGTTGCAGGGTACCTTTGCTCAGCAGAGATACCAACAGCAACAAGGTCAGTGTCAGCTTAATAGACTTAACCCTCAGGAACCCACTGTTCGCATTCAAGCTGAAGCAGGGGTTACTGAGTTGTGGGACAAAAATAATCAACAGTTTCAGTGTGCTGGTGTTGCACTCGTTAGACATGTTATCCAGTCTAGAGGCATGCTGTTGCCTTCTTACCTTAATACTCCTCTCCTTGCCTATGTTGAACGAGGTACTTTTAACATTACATTCTTTCCTCTTTGTGATTTCTGTGAAGACGTAGTGTTAAGGTCTACGTACTCTCTATACTCTCCACACCATATTTAGTGGGATGTTAATGGGTATCTTGTTGTTGTTGAATTGATCAATTGATTGTGACTAATTAAATGTTCAGGTAGGGGATTTTTCGGGATTATGAATTCTGGATGCCCTGAAACTTTCCAGTCATCACAGCAATTTCAGCAAAGTGAAAGGGGTGCAGGATCAAGATTCCAAGATCGTCATCAGAAGATTGGACAGTTCAAACAGGGTGACATTATTGCCTTCCCTGCTGGAGCTGCTCATTGGGCTTATAACGAAGGAAATGAGGAGCTTGTTCTTGTTTGTTTCGAGGATAGCGGTAACAGTGCAAACCAGCTCGATCAAAATTCAAGGGTGTGTACTTTACATAAAGTTGACAAAATACTCTATTAAGTAAAGTATTGATTAATGAATGAATAAATAAATTTGATTTTCATTATTTTTAGAGATTCTTCATAGCTGGAAACCCGCAACAAGGAGAACAGAAACAGGGACAACAAGGAGGAGCCCACAGCTTCCAGAAGGAGCAATTCCAATCTGGAAATGTGTTTAGTGGCTTTGAATTGGAGTTGTTGGCCGAGGCATTCGGCATAGACAAGGAAACAGCTAGGAAGCTTCAGGGACAGGACGACCAGAGAGGCCACATTGTGAACATTGATCAAGGGCTTAGAGTTGTGAGACCACCATTCTCACAAGAACAAGAGGAGCGTGAGGAGAGACAAGAGCAAGGACAATACGGTCCTCGCGCGAACGGAATTGAAGAAACCATCTGCTCCGCTAAACTCAGGCAGAACATCGATAACCCTGCTCGTGCTGATGTCTACAATCCACAAGCCGGCCGATTCACCACTGTCAACAGCCTCACTCTACCCATCCTCAGCTTCCTCCGCCTCAGCGCTGCCAGAGGAGTTCTTTACAGAGTAAGCCACAACTTGCTATTGCTACTCCCTCTGTTTTAAATTTGTGATACGAATTTAATGTGCAGAATTCGATCATGGCACCACACTGGTGGACGAATGCACACAGCATACTCTACGTAACAAAGGGAGAAGCAAGGATACAGATAGTTGATCACAGAGGACAAGCAGTGCTAGATGACAGAGTGAGACAGGGGCAAGTTGTGATAGTGCCACAGAACTACGCGGTGGTGAAACATGCCGAAAACGACATCTTCGAGTGGGTAGTATTCAATACCAATGACAATGCCATGATCAACACACTCAGTGGCCGCACTTCTGCTATTCGAGGATTGCCTGTAGATGTGATTGCCAATTCTTACCAGATTTCAAGGGAAGAGGCAAGGAGGCTCAAGTTCAACAGGGAGGAAACTCTAATTTTCAGTTCTTCAGTAAAATCTCGTCAATATGAGAGAGTTGCCGCTGCTTAATTACAACGTTTTGCTTGCTTTTTTTTCCCTATGTAATAAGCTACGCTAAAAGGGTACTTAATAAAACAGAGGACCTTATACGGTCATCTTTCGAATGATGTAATGGCATCTGTTATATATATCTATATGCGGCAAGTTCTTGTACCTTGGCAAATAAAAGGAGAACTACGTAGCTTTTGCCTTTTTTCGACTGCCTCATTTCACAACGAAATGGATACTAATAACAATGGTATAATTGATAGGTGAACATCAAATTATAGCATCGAGTTAGAAAAAATTGAAGTCATATTATAGTTCCAGATTTATTAAGTATGCTAGATCTCAAGGACTACATAGGCTTTGATGTATTGTCATTAGTTTTCTTCTTCTTTTTCAGTTTTTCACAAATGAAATATTAAATAAGTTTGATTTACATATATTTTTATGATTTGAATGTTTGTGGAAATTTTTACTATGAACGTTTATTGCATATCCATTATGAATGTTTGTTGTGCATTCTACATAAGTGTCCATCAATTTAGTGTTGATAGGAAATGAGAAGAACTTCAAGGAAATTATCATAAGAATAATTTATGTTGATAGGAAATGAGACAACCTTTAAGGAAATTATCATAAGAACAAGTAATAAAAAAAAGGTCATTACAGCGTTTTGATTGTGGAAATAAGTTTTACCTTTTCCATATTCAGAGGTCGGGTATGAGTTCATGCTTACTGAGTAGATTAGTTTTGGTTTAGATGCATATGGAGCTTGATTAACATTTGTACAATATTATGTCATGATATAAAAGCATACACTCCATATGAAAATAAGAGAAATTGTGTGAGATTCAATTGAATACCCTCACAATTTCTGTCATTGACTTGAAATCTTGGTTCAATATTTGCATTATTACCATACTATCAAATGATCATGAGAGATTCCATAAAGGTGAGTTGATTTTGAGTCGAGAGGCGAGTGACAAAAGGAAGATCATTGACAAAACCTCACTCAATTTGTGTTTGTTGGTACCACTTATGACTTATGAATCATAATTTCACTCAGTAACAGTAAGGCAGGAACTTTATTAATTTTAACAAACGTCTCATACAAGTTACTCTGCATTTTCCTTGCTTAGAAACAAAAACAAGAAACCCTCTGTACTAATAGACATTGAAGCCGTTTTAAGAGGACCTTCGCTGAGGAGATAGCAGGACGCTCTCTCCTCCCCTGTTTATCTTTAAGCGTTGTGCTTCATTTGGCGATATCTGGTAAGCGTTTGTGAGGACCTCAACAGGCATTGCTCTAATCACTGATGTGTAACCTGCAAGTTGATTGTTCATTGGTTGACTACTTGTCCTAAACACCACAAATTCAAATCCATTCTCCCCTGCTTTAATCGTTGCGGGGAAGTACTGAGGAAACACGAACATTTCTCCCTGATTCACCTTGTCGTTCATTTCTAGTTGCCCGGTGTGATCTACTACCTGCACTTGTGCGTCTCCTCTTACAACGTATATCACGCTGTGACCGGTCATAGTCCAATGAGGGCTCATCAGTGCATTCTGCATCCACCATTTGAGTACAATTTTACTCAATTTAAGTCATACTGATAACATAATTTTTTTTTTGGAAAGAAGGATTGATTTAATTACCGGATAAATGGTTCCTTTAGAGGCACTCGTGTCAATGTATTCAAGGATGGGAAGTTTTTGGCGACCAACATGGTTAACTTTGCCTGCTTGTCTTGAGAAGATATCAGCTCGTCTTTGAGTTTCTATGTTGGTGTGGATTTTCATTGTGCAAATGTTTTCTTCCAAGCCATTTCCAATTACTTCCTCCCACCATTGTTGTCCTCGTTGTGGACGCCCTTCTTCCTCTTCTTCATCGGGCCTAATAATGCTCATTCCTTCCCTCACATTGACAATTGTTCTGTTCTTCTTGCATCTTCTTCACTATCTCTATGGGGATGTTGAAGGCCTCGGCCATCAATTCTGTGTCAAAAGCACGGAAAATGTTCTGGAACTTCTGTGTGCTTTGCTTTCTTAGACCAGTTTGAGCTCTTTGCCTCTCACTTTCTTGTGCTCCACCGGCCAAGTAAAAGGCCTAAAGTCCAAAACACAGCCAAACAATATGTAAACTAATTATGTGAAGTGTATAACTTATCGTATATGCTAATAATGTAAAGAAATTTAGAGGTAATCATTCATAAAAAGAAACTTGATAGTGTAGTGTGTATATATAAGAAGTTAGATCATGAACAAAAAATTATCAAATTTTAGAAATTAGCTGGAAAGATTTTACCCTGAAGTTCTGATCAAGCTGTTTGGATCGATGGTTGAGGTCGTTAAAGGCTACAGCTACGAGCTCTTCCTCACCGTCGTTATAGCACCAATGAGCAGCACCAGCTGGAATTGCCACGACATCACCTTGGCGGATGCGGTGGACTTTCTGGTGCTGGTCGCCTCCGCGGCCTTGGCCCCTCTCTTCTGGCTCTCGGCCGGCCTGGAAGGTCTGTGACTGGAAAGTTTCAGCACAGCCAGGGTAAGTAATGCCAACTATTCCCTGTCCACGCTGGATGTAAACCAAGCGAGGCATGGGATGAAATTTAGGCAGAGAAAGAGAATTGCGGCGTATAACAATCCTCATAGGAGAAACTCCAGCGCACTGGAATTGCTCCTCATTCTCGTCCCATAGCTCAGGGAAGCCGCCCTCTGACTCAATTCGATCAGAGGGCTGGCTTCCAGTAAGCGGTATTGTTGAGCTTGAGTCAAACGAGCGCCTCCCTGACTTTGCTGACCCTGATACTCTCTATATGCATTTGCTGCAGACAAAAGAAAAGCAGAGAACAGTAAAGCTAACAAGAGCCTAGTAGTGACCGCCATCGCTAATCAAGATTTTTTGATTGTTAATTCAATACAAAGATGAGATGAGATGAGATTTGGAGAGACTGAGGCCTCTGTTCTTATAGCGTTGGAGGGTAACAAGTAGGAAGGCCGTGTGGCGATTATCCTGTTTTCTTTTGCATGGTGAAGCTGTCTTCATCTCTGCGAATGAACGACACTTTGCCTTGGTTGTTCAAAAAGACAGTCACTCCATTCAAATGACCTGTATTAGCTTTTTGTGTTTGTTTTTTTCTGGGCTTAAATGTTAATCATCCTAGTTTCCAAATGCTTCATTTGCCTTCTTGTGAAACGAAATAGATAACAGAAGACGTTAACGTCTACAATTTCACTTGCTTATTAGTACAATTCTAAAGCATCAATTGTGATCTCTAATTTTGACTTGACATGAAAGTTAAGAACGTAAAGAACACTTCTGAATCTTGGTCTTTATTAACCATGTCACGTGAAGAGTTAGAATTAAAGAAACCGACTAAAAAGAAAAGTAAGACAAACAATTGAAACAGAGGGAGTAGTATTTAACATTAGATATATGTATGTACAACTTTCTTCTTGGCCTTAAGTTTTTTTCTTTTTTTTGCTCTCTATTACAAATTGATTGAAATCCAGAAAATGGGAGTAGGATAGAAACTTAAAACATGGTAAATGAGAAGGAAAAAGTTTAATTACTTTAGGCACATATACATGGGTACACTAGGCTTAGTCTTGTATCTGTAGAAGGCTGTTTTCTTCTTGTAAGTAGGATTATCAATAGTGATAACTATCCTCCCTTCTTCTCTAATATGAAAGGAATTCCTTACACTCTCCATCATTTTCCTATCTTCTTGAAGCATCACTCTGTATGAGCAATCATCATCTGGTATGAATTCTTCTTTGTAACTCACTTCATTCCCCACCACTATCAAATCCCAAGTTATCGTCACCTCAACCTATAAGAATTAATACACGTATTAGCAATGCGTGGATCCATCTACCTCTACTTGAAATGGACTTAAAAGGAAATGAAAACTAGGCATTGCAGCAAATGCTACCTCTTTGACAGGCATTTTAATGAGGCAAATTGAACATGGTTTGACGCTTATCTCTAGAACTTTGTCATCAGTTGAAAACTCAACATCCTTGTCCTTTTTGAGTCCACCATATTCAGCCAATAAGTTCTCCGGGCTAATGTACCTATATATATACATGATACAAGAAAATTATCAGTCCAACACAATTCTTTGAGCAAATTATAAGAAATTTTTACTACTCTTCTGTTTCAATTTGTTTGTCTGATTCTGACTTGACACAGAGTTTAAAAAAATAAAAGAAGACTTCTGAATTATATAGTCATATATGTAAAATGTGTCAAACCGTCTTTTAATCTTATAGTCTAAAACATGTCTTTCATATAGAACTAAAGAATTGTCGAAAGGGAAGACATTCTTTTTTAGATAAACCAAAGAGGAAAACAATACAAAATAAATTGAGACGGAGGGGGTAATTACTTGAGAAGGGTCTCTGTAACTTTAGATGGCTTCACAAATATGAAGGCGTTCTTGCTTCTTTGTGTGATCATTCGCAGGTTGAGTGCATGAACCGTTGAAAACCAAACAGGAACATTAATAAATATCTGCAATATTACCATTGAATTTTCAATCCATATTCACATTTCAAGAACATTTAATCCAATTATTCAAACAATTAAAGAAGATGAATGTGAGAAATTTCGCGTACATTCTTGTATATGATTCCAGGATAATGATCATGAACCAAACTCATCATCTTCCTGTTAATCCAACGAACCTCTTTCCAAGAATTTCCCGGTGAATTTCCCAAATCTGTAATCATCAAAACAGAATTAACCCCTCCTTGTTTAAATTCAAGTTGTTGAATTGCCTTCTCCAAAATATGTACCCTCCATCTAAGACACTCATGATGATGATTATGCCTTCCCCAAATCTCCTCTTCCAATTCTTTATTCTTGATATTCCTAAACACATTATAACATAACAACCTTCCTTCCCTATCCTTACCATCATCATTGTACCACAATTTCTCCAGGTCAGGACTAAACAGTTTTTCATCAAGAATCTCCGTAACTCTAAATTCCCTCCTCCATCTCAACGTCTTCCTCATCATCTTATACGCGTCATACACACCATAATCCTTAGCTCTCAAGAAATTCAACAAAATAATATCCGTCCTCGTGCTATCTTCACTTGGCAATAGTGGAACACCCCATAGTGAAATTCCAGTCAAATCCTCTGTTATGGTCTTAACAGAAAGCAACTTGTTTTTGTTTTTACCATAAATATATCCACCAAGAATGGCATCTTCCACCCTACATCTTAATCTAACCAACGCGTTTTTTCTTGAAGATTTAATATCGAGAGGACAAACTAATTGTCCAGGCTGATCATAGATAGGTCGATTATCGTCATCATGATCCAGATTATCTTCTGATTCTGTATCATTGTCACTGCTCATGATATCATCAATGATGTCTTCTTCAGCGACAGGAACAACTGCTTCCTCCCGCATCCTTCAAGAAAGTTAATTAATATTAAGAATTTGATACAAGAAGATTAGGCCATATCAAAAAGAAAGTCTATTTGTTTTCCCCTCTGGTTTATGGAATCAATAAATCAGAGGATGTGATTATGTTTTTTTGTTGAAAAGAGTCATATAAACTACTAATAGTTAAACCATTAATATTATTACAGCTAAGTGCACCATTCATATATTATAAATGTTTGACCATCATTTGGATATTTCTTTTTTATTGTGTGTGTGGGTGGGAGAGGGACATTTTGGATTTTCTTTTCTATGTGTCTTTATCAAGTCAAGTCACTACATACGTGCAAGCACGTAAATTAGTAATAAACTATTTAGTAAAGAAAACCTTTCGTATCGTTTAATTAGTTCACATAAAATTGCTTTAATTATACAACACAAATTAAACGATACGAAAGGTTTTTGTTAAAAACAATACCCCCTCCTAATTTATGTGACTTGGTTGTTTCTTTCACGCATGTGACTTCTCCTATCTTCAAGTTTATTCCATGTGCATAATTTATGGTAACTTTCCTTTTTATAAATTATTGAATTCAGTATCATAATTCTCCAAAGATTTTTGGTGCATACATGAAACAATTTTATCTTGACAGATTTACGTTTTACTCAAAAGAATTGGTTCTATGATGAGTTCATTTGGCAGTGTTGCCAACTTTTATACTTCTTAGAGATTTGTGAGAACCTGGTACGATTCCTGAGGCAATCAGATTTGTATCAGCGAAGAAACCCAAAAACTAGATACCTTGAAAAAAAAATGAGGGTGGACCCAAGTCAACATTTGGGGTAAATGAACTGAGAATTGAGGTTTGAAAGTTGCCAAGGTTCAAATGGTAATTTTTGGACTTAGGTGGGTGGTTTAGACAGGTCTTGAGGGGCTCATGAGTAATTTAGACGCTTGAGTTGCATACTAGTTAATTTGAAGATTAAAAGTTGACCACGGTCAAATATGTGCTTGAATGAGTTCTGATAAGTGTTTATTAGTGTTCCAACAGATTCGTAGGATGTTCCCAGAGTAATTTGCATATTTGATTTGCTTTCCAAAGGACTCAGGTGAGTTCGGGGCACTAAAGCAAAAATTTGTAGTCACTAAATTTTTCTGTTCCTGGACAGATTAAAATCCTCATTTCAAACCCATTTTTTCATAACACGATTTTGAGAGTTTTAGACCTCGATTTTTGGTGATTTTTAAAGAAACTTTCATGATTCTTTTAAGGGTGAGTATCTAACCCCTATTTTGGTTATTAACAAATGATTTCTAGTGTTTAAATGTGATTAATCCTTGGATTGAGATGTGAATTTGGGAGTTTTACCCTAGACATTAAGAATATGAAAATTGATGATTTAGGGTTCTATTTATGGATGAAATCGAATGAAACTTGAGATTCAAGACCTATAGGCTTTGGTAATCTGATTTGTGAAGAAAACTCCAATTTTGAACTTGAGAGTTAGAGTTGAGTACAAATTTTTCAATCCCACCAAAACCCTCATTTTTTTCACAAAAGAATAATTAACTGAGGGATCAAGTACAACTTCAAGAAATTATAATTTGAAATCCCATGATCTAGTAGTTATTACAAGCTGATGTTTGCAAATTATGTCTAGTAATACATATACACAACAGATGTACTTGTTACTAAAAACAAACTGCAAAACTACATTAACTTGTAAATTAGAAGGGGTAAACAAGAAACACTACCCCACCTGGTTTGCCTATTCTAATCAAGCCTCTCCTCTCCTGAAATACCCGGCTTTACAACGTCATGGGGCGACTGATTGATTTCTCCTTTTGTAGGTGCAACAACATGACTTCCACTTGCATTTAAAGACAGCTTCTCTAAATTGGCTTCGCTGGTATCAGCAACATTAGGCAAGCCACTTTCATTTTCAGGTGTTTTAGGCGGTCTTCCTCCCGACTCTGGAGCTATATTGGGCAGGCCACTTCCATTTTCAGGTGTTTTAGGCAGTCCTCCTGAATCTAGAGCTGCTTCCATCTCCTCGTACCTGGAAATGACTTGTCGGAGCTCATCGTGAAGATTTAAAGCTTCAAACATCAACCCTTCATCCCCTGAGGTTGATTCCACAATTCTTTGTATAACTGCCAAAGACTGCTTACAGTTCTCCAACATGCTCATTGCCAGATCATCCTTCAGTAACACAAATTTATCAGTTCATTCATGTCTCAAAAGGTCACCCCGCCCGTCAGAAGGCCCCCTCAAAAACTGATAGACGCACAGAGAGAGGAAGAGGGGGAGGGGGAGGGGGAGGGGGATGGGATAGAGGAATTTCACTATGTGAAATCACACACAAACGGAAAGTTTTAACAACAGAACATCTTTTGTAAAAATTTAGCAACAATGCTTGATCAACTTGATGTTTTGGCAGATTTCCAATTGTTTTAATGTCAATTGACCTTTACTTTTATCGTCCTTTAGGTGATCTTAGTAGTAAATATGTCCAACTATGCTATTTACCTTTTTTTAGAATGACTGCCATGTACTTTTGTTGTTTAGAAAGCTAGAGAAATGAATTGGAGTACTAAAAAGAACAACTTGACTGAAAAGAAGCAAAATTTGAGAAAAAACCAAGAAGTTGTGCTATACTCGCGGTATAGCACAAGTATAGTGGAAAGTGTAATTTTCTTGAGAGCCTGTAAGAGAAGCGCAATGTATAAATAATGAGAGAATCTATGTATTATTTTATGCAGAATGGAAGGTGGAATAACTCATACGTAGGTGAGCAACTGCATAACTCTAACCAGCAACCAACGACTTAATGCATTATTTATATCTCTACCCCATAGAAATATAGGGTTTGGAATGACTTGAAAAGACAAAGTAAAATCTTCTAGTTAATAATCCAGATAAAGTAAAGATTCAAATAATTTGAAGACTTTAGCAGGATTGTCAGGAAAATACCATAACTATAGAAGCATTCATTCATCATGGTTATCAATCTTCAAGAGTTCATTTATTTAGTTCATTATTATTTGCAATTCTTAGTTTTTCAATAGTCAACAAATAACCTGCTAACCTTTCTTACTTAGATAATAGAATTAGTTTAATTTAGTAAAAAGTTAATCAAAAGTCCCCGTAGGAATGACACTTGATTCGCCCTTATTATTATTGTGCATACTTGCATGTGCGTTTGAGGACAATACAACTCAGTAGTGATGTAGATTAGAATTAAGCATCAATCCCATTTGTAGGTCAGTTTAATTTATCACCAGACTTTTGTTCTTGCTTTTCACTTTTTAATTTATAGTGCTGGGGTCTGGACCACTTTTGATGGATGATCACGACGGGATTCAATGAATTTCCTTTTTATTCTTCCGCTGGAATGTATGTTTTTATCCTTAAATTCCAACAATAGTGCACTTTGATCATTTCACCGAGTACCTATTACTTCACATTTAAATATGATCATATTCAAGTTTTATGGCTAATTACACTGACCTCCTTTCCATTTTATGATTTAGTCAAGGAACCTTCAGCTAGCTTCAAAGTTTTAATAACATCCCCAACTCAATGTTGCAAGCCTTAACTAATTGTATTACTTTAAACTAGTCATTTCAACTTTAGCGATGGAACATCATACTATGCTTCTTTCTTCTTTTTTTTGTTTTTTGATAACCGTGGTGTCTGAGTCAGCCTGCACACACCTCCACTAATTCCATAGGATACCTACCATCTCTAACAAACTAACTAACAACATGTACCAGGTAACTCTATCCACCGAGGCAGGGGCGGAGCTACGCCTAAGCGAGGTTGGTCAGATGAACAACCTTGCCGGAAAATTTTCGTGAGGGTATATATTAAATATCGATAATTTCGAATATATACTAATGGTTGAACACCCTTCACAAAGTAAAAGGAGATAGCGTGATGGTAAAGGCTGTGCGAATTTGCCCCAATGGCCAGGGTTCGAGCCCAGGCTTACGCGTTTTTTTTTGTTTTTTTGTTGTTTTGTTGTTCCGTTTTTTCTCTTAAAAAAGGCAAGAATTAGGCTTTTTGTTCAATTTCTTTTTTGTTCCGTTTTTTCTCTTTAAAAATAGAACAAAAGTGACCTTTTTTAAGTTAAAAGAAAACAAAAGTCCTCTTTTGTTACCACTTTACATATTTTGATGTGTATGAAACTATCAGTCAATATATTTTTCCTACTTCATCTTCTTTAGTTTATCCATTGATATTTTGTAAGTTTCCGTTTTGAGATTTTTCATTTTGGATAGTTGTATATTTTGATATTGAACAAGTAAAGAGTATGAACAACTTGGAGCACTATGTAGAGATCAATAATTGCAAGGTTTATTTTTTTACTTGTCCTAAAGTATGAACAACCTTGACAAAAATCTTGGCTCCACCACTGCACCGAGGCTAGAACAGATGGGAAAAAATCACCTAGTGTTTTGTCTCTGCTCGGATTTGAACCTGAAACTTCATGATGTTCAACCTACTTCATTGTTCATACTATGTTTACTTTCATTTTAAAAGTAAACTTAGTAAATATACCTGATTTATCTCTTATTAATTCAGGTTACCTAATAATCTTATTGTTAATGTACCACAAAAAAATACTTCCTCTCCATATCATTATGTTGATCAATTAATGAGCATTACAAGGAATTGTTACATTTTCACCCCCTTTAGTATATTATTAATGACTATTATGCCACTATATTCTGATTGTGCTTAAGGGAAGTGATTCTTTCAAGACACTCGGAAAATGGAGACTGATGACAATACTCTAATCAAAAAGACAATTGCTGAAAAGTCTTCAATTTTAAGAGTCAGTATGGCTAAAAGGGGAGGTTTTGGTGATGCCATCTTAAACAAAAGAGAAGGTTGGTGTAATTCTGAAAAGTAAAGAGGAGATACTTGGGCTACGACGTTCAACTGGAAGTATTATTTGCACAAAGTACAGAAGTTCTGACAAGACCACTTCATAATGAAAATTGTTCTATGAAAAGAAAAGGGATGGCATGAAGATGAGAATTATAACAGGAAAACACGTGTGCAGATGTCAGAAGTCTGAATTTTTGGTTTATTTTCGGAACCTTTAAAAAAGTAGTTTACTTGACATCCCTGACATTAAAAAATATGTACATGCCCCTTTTCTTGCATCCTACCCACCCCCACCACCCTGCATGACATAAAAGAATGACTAAAAATAATGTCAATTATTTGAGCAATATTGTAGTCTCTCAAAAATTAGACGTTCATATATATTCTATGAAAAGCTCCACTTAAATGGTTGATGTCATCAATATGCTATTATCCTCAACTTTAATCCCATCAACACCCTCTAAAAAACACTTTTTCCTCTTCCCTGTTGAGATTTGATCCCCTCGCCCACACATAAACTCCATTTCCCTTGTGAACTCACATTAGTCACCACTAGGGGTGGCAGAATGGGTAATTTATATGGGTACCCAGTCAAATTTATCCATTTTAAATGGGTTGGATACCCAACTCATTTAAAATGGGTAAAAAACGAATAATACACATATTACCCCTATAAAAGTGGGTAGTTAAATGGGTAAAAGATGTTCATTCATAAAAGAAAAAAAAGTGATAGGGGGCTGGTAGGGGGGGTGGGGTGGTAAAAAAACTTTTTAAAAAATTAATTTTTTTGGGGATTGTGGGTGGGGGGGGGGAGGGGGGCTGGTAGGAGCTGGGGTGATTAAAAAAACTTAAAAAAGATCTTGTTTTTAAAGCATTTAACAAGATCCCTACTATAATATGGGTACCCATATTATCCATTCGATAACTCATTTTTACCCATTTAAAATATGAGTAGAATCGAGTACTTTATCCATTTTTGTTTAACTCGTTTTCGATCGACTCATATATACCTATCATGGCCCTACTGTTGCCTTGTTTATCTCTTCTTTTTGTTAGTGTTGTTATCTTGTTTATCTCATCCTTAAACCCCTTTAGGGTCTTCTTTTTTCTTTTCTTTCCTAATTTTGTCCATCTTATATTAATTCTTATGATTGAACAAAAATGAGGTATTGGATCTACTTGGCTTATGCTTTTTGGTGGAAGTAAAAGAATGTTGATTCAAGTACTTGGGGATTGGTGAGAAGATAGGCTTTGGACTTGACTCAACCCCATAAGCTAATTTGTGATGTGAGGATTGCCCAAGACCATATAGGAGCAGCAACTCAATCCCTTAGCCACTGTGGACATTCTAAGCCCCTCTTCCCCTCTCCTGCTTGCCCAGGGCTAGACATCTGGAATGTGAACAATATAAGGCCCATATTGTGTTTGGTCTGATACAATGTTATAGGTCTAAAATTCAACCACAAAAATAAGCTTGTAAAGTAAGCATTGCCCATGATCGTATAAGTAAACTCACTCCTTCAACAACCAATGTGGGACATTCTAATAGGAGTTAAGGAAGAAAATTATGGTAGAAAAGCTTCTCAACAAATTGGAGATGGGTGAAGCAAGTTGTTGGACTAGGAAGCAGAAGAAAATTTATTGCACAGAAATGTAGTTCATAGCTGAGTTTTCTTCGAGGCTGCAGTCAGAGGCTTTCTAGTTTTTGTTTCTTGTTATTTTCTTTTTGGCCGGGGATTCAAGTTTTTTCCTTGGATGATGCTGCCGGTGGTTTATTACAGGAAAAGATAGCCATAAGATCTTGGGCCACCCTATTCATAGCAGATGGAACAACAATCTTAAAAGCTGAAATGACTACATCAAAAGCTATTTTGGTATATATTCTTTCATGTGCTCACAAGAGAACCATGGCAATACTACAATTAAAGAAACTCCAAGTAAATGACATTTTAATACGGATATAAACTTCAATCAAAAGACGTAAAATTATTTCCATTCTACTCTGACATTAGCAGGAGATTTCTCTATTTTTATTTAAACTAGAGGGGATACTTATTTTATTAAACTAGAGGAGAAGAGGTCTAAGATATCGACCAAAATAATTTATATATATATATATATATTGACTTATACTAAAAACGAAACCTTTTGTGCTGAAAGTGAACATTGTAAGAAATAGAGGCAGAAAAAAAAAGGTAGGTGCTCATGTCTAAATTGTTGATTCCTTAAGGGAATCAAGTTAAAGCTTTTTTTCTTGGATGATGCTGGTGGTGGTGTATCACATGAAAAGACAGCCCCTCATAGGATTTTGGGCATCCTATTCATAGCAGATGGAGAATAATATCCTAAAAGCTGAAATGACTACACCAAAAGCTATTTTGGATTACATTCTTTCATGTGCTCACAAGAGAACTATGGCAATACTACAATTAAAGAAACTCCAAGTAAATGACATTTTAGTATGGATATAAAATGTTAATCAAAGGATGTAAAATTATTGCCATTCTACTCTGACATTAGTAGGAGATTCCTCTATTTTTATTTAAGCTAGAGCGGAGGTCTACTTGTTTTCTTAAACTACAGGAGGAAAGGTCTAAGATATTGAGTAAAATAATTTTAAGAAAAAGATATTGACCCAAAATAAAAACAATCCTTATGTGCTGAAAGTGAATAGATTGTAAGAAATAGAAGCGAAAGATAATAGGAGAAAATATTTGTTGTGGGGTTAACTTCACAAAGAAGTTGGTAAAAAAGAATTTTAAAAAAGCAGTTGGTGCCCATGTCTAAAACTTTGGTTCCTTAAGGGAACCAAGTAGACCATATACATCTTATACAATTTTTTTACACTGACTTGATGTTCAATAATGAAATCTGTTAACTTATCACCCAGAAAGAGAAAAGTCTGACATTGTTTCCTAGTGGAATCAGCAATGAACAAAGTTGTTTCTAATTGGAAATTAACTTGCTTTAGAGCTTTAACTTCAATTCTTTCAGAAATTCATGCAACAAATTCAAGAAGAGCCATATACAAATCTGCTACATTTTTTTTATTGTTTATTAATGAAAATTTGTTGACTTTACCAAGAAAAATAACCATTGGTTCCTTATTGAACCAGAATTGAACAAACTCCTTGCTTATAGGAAGCTAACTTGCTAAAGAGTTGTAACTTCAATTGTTTCCGAAATCATGTAGCAAATTCAAGAACATGGTAGTTTAGCAGGTTAAGATATAGCTGTCATGTTTGTTTTTTTTTTTGGATAAGTAAATGCAGCCCTCATGTTAAATTAATATAACAAGAGTATCTTCAATTTTCAACTTGGTTCGACAGGCATTTCACAGGTGGATGACCTAAGAGACCTAACTCCTCCTACTATAAAAGATCAGAGATTATTGAAAAATTGAACAGTACTAGTCCAAGTAATGGGGTAACAAAACTTAGTGTCCAGAATAAAAGTGGAAGAAACCGAGGGCAGCGGACCACAGTGAACTAAAAATCTTTAACTTAGTGAAGCATAACCAACAAAATGGAGGAGATAAGAGAGTGACCTTGATGGGCTTTGGTTCAACATCAGAATTCAATATGCTGGAAAGGATCTCAAGACTGTTCCGTGTTACTACAAGAAATTCCTTCTTCTCTTCAATGGATTCACCAATGTAAGTGGTTTGCTCATGATTCCGCAACCCCGTATCAGGAATAGGGTAGCTTTCAGGTGGTGAGAGTAGCTGCTCATTCATATGCGACTCCAGGGGATATTGCCTCTTCAAGTTCTATCAAAATGAAAGAAAGTTAAGCACCTTTATCCTTTGGATAAACAAGGCATGCAATATGCAAATGTTAATTAAGGCATGAATTCAAAGATCATTTGCTAGTCTACCAACACACGTCAAAGTCCATCTAGTCTGATTTTAGAAGTTAGCAAACATTGGCATAAGATGCACCTAAACGATCTACCATGCTCAGCCCCACCCCCTCCTCTAAAGGTCCAATCCATTCCACACCACAGTAATTTTCACCAGGTGAACACTATAAAGGAAAAGAGTAGGCCTCAATGCAGACATGTCCACGAGAAGGCATAAAACTGAATATTTACGATAAAAAAGAATCAAGCAATAATCAAAACAATGTAGTACGAGCATTTTGATAGCATCTCCAACGAGCATAATCAACAATTATAACATTCATGCTCCTTAGCCCTTGCAGAGACGTTGTTACAACCATATATTCTCCCTGACATCTACATCTAGTAGAGGAAAGCAGACTTTTCACCCTTTTGCCTCCCCACTTTCAACACCACCTCATCCACAATAATAAAGATTAATGGAAGAGAGAGAAAGAGAGAGAGAGAATACTCCAGATTCACCTATTTCACTAGAATACATGACAAAACACTTCCAAGGACTTGCTATTTCTATCCCTAAACAACACCTCCTGTCCCACGTCTTCTCTTTCTCACCTCAAAAAAATTTAATCTAGGAAAAATAAATGAAACAATAACAGAATTCTTTAATTGTATGAGCAAACAGACAACTTGAGATATTTCCCCGTAATGCCTATTTTCTAGTCCATTAATATTTGGCTATTTGCAAAGTCCTACCATATAAATTTCAAACCATCATCTCTTTTGCTTCTGGTGCTAAACTCAGCCCAAATGAAACAAATGTTTGACACATGCCTGTTTCTCTAGTTTCAAATAATCCCTAATTTACCTTAAAAGAGATCAATTATAGAAAAACTAGTATTAAAATGATTTGGACTCAAACAAAGCGAAATGATTACAAAGAATTCATATAGCCAACTCTAACTTAGCTTCTCTATGTTGATAAGTGCTGATACAAGGCATTTCAAACATAATAAGCAACCATGATAAAAATAAGACATTTCTAATTCTGATCTTCCTCCCCAATCTGATATTATGGTGCCGGTATAGACCGAAATTCCGTTATGATCCAATTCTGATTGGTAATAAATACCGACAAAGAACACAAAATCCACATACAATACTTGACCTCCTTTCTACTCGCATAAATACTTACACCAGGCCCACAAAAGAAACATAAAGCTTGTATAAATAGGTAATTTAACCTTAAGATTCACAAATTAAAGTAAGAACATGTATGTGCTCGTTTGGTTAGGAACAAGTTACCCCGGGATTAGTTATCCGGATTGATATCCCACCCTCAATGTTGAATAAAGATAACACTACAATCCCAGGATAACTAATCCCGTGATATAACAGTTATCTCGCAATTTTATCCCTACTAACATGGGATAAAATCATCCTAAAATTGATCCCAGGATTAGTTATCCCTTATCCCTCCTACCAAATGAGCCCTAGAGATAAAAGCTTATATACATTCAATACAAACATTTGCTGCAAAATAGACTAGCGTTTTACCATGTAAGTTTGACGAAACACAGGCAAGTAGCTAAGGTCCTCGGATTCTCCCCAAGCAGTAATAAGCTCCATAACCTTAATACGATTCCCACTGTCAGTTTTAGGGTCATCAATCATTTTAACCATATCATCCAACACCTTTTCAGACGCCACTTCTGAAAACACTTTCTCACAATTAGAAGTACAAGTCTCCAGCAAATCCAAAGTCAGCCTCTGTGTCACCGGATTCTTCGACAAAACTAACTTCTTCTTAATCGCTTTAACGATTTCCGTCCCGTTAAACTCCTCACTGTTGATCATCCCGCAAATTCGTAGATTCAAGCTCCAATTAGGTTCCTCCATAGTCTCTAACGTGGCTTCATCTACCATTTTTGATTCTGGGGTTGGACCTTGCAGAATTTCTTTCATTTTTGCGCTTACCATCCTGCTCATCTGTGCTCCTCCTGTCTTCAATCGTTCGCCCAGTGATGAAGAAGCCATTTTTAGCTTGTCCATGTTCATGTTTGTTGATCAACTGGAAATTGGAGCAATTTGGGGTTTCAGCTTTGACAATTTGGCGATTCACCGACACCTATCTTCTGTTACGAATTTGGTACTAGTCATTTTTTATGTTTTTTCTTTTCTCCATCACGAAATTCAAAATAATTCGTTAAATTTTACCAAAATAAAATAGCCCCTTAAAGTTGTCCGCATAATTTGTTTAAATACTCAACCAAGGCTTGTACCTATTGAACATTTATGCCTTTAAAATTGATATTTATTAAACATTTTTTTGACAATCAGCCAAAAATATGAAATGTGTGTACTACACTCGCTGTGACATGGCAAATTGATGAATTAAATGATGACATGTGGTATTTGGTTTCAAAAATTTATTTAAAAAATGAAATTCTAAAAAATAACTATTTTAGTCTATTTAACTAACTAAAAAAAATAAAAAAGAATTCTCTAAAAAAACCCACCCACCCAACGGCAACCTCTCCTTTTTCCTCTCCAGTTAATCCAAATCGTAACATCCCCAACTCTCCAACAGGACAATCCCCCCTTGATCGATTTTTCAACTCTAATCATTTTCTCTCCATCTAGTTTTGGTACGAGAAAGATAAATAAGGTTCTCGGAAAATTATGAATTCCTATCACCATGGCCGGAAAAAATGGAGTTACCTGAAATATTTTTCTGAATTTCATAACCGATGTTTTTTGGGGTTGAAGGACTCTTTGTTTCTTTTTAACTATCAATTTTAATTCTATAAAATTTTATGATATCATTTTAATAAGCTTAATTAGTTTACATTTTAATTTGAATGGTGATGCCTATTTGAGTGGTCAGACATAGAGATGAACAGAGGCCGACTAAAAATCTTCTTTCTTCTCGCAAAATCACATTAATTAGTAGATTCAGATTTTATACATATATAGATATAAAGAATGAAAGGAAATGAGATAACAAAGGAAAAAAAATGTGCAGAGAGTTTGAGGAAGAAGATGATGGCTGGAATAAGGGGCTAGGGTTAATTTCTTTTGTTTATCAAGAAATCAATTTTAAATAAATAATTTTTTTTTGTTATTTTAGTACCCTGTGTCAATAAAAGAAAAAAAAGTACAAGTTTTTTAAAAATAAAAAACTATTTGGAGCCTATTCACGCGCTAATTCCGGGTGAGGTACACTTATGTTGCCACATCAGCATTTTGTGTTTAATAGGTACATGTTTTGAACAATTTAGGAGTTCAATAGGTACAAGTCCTAGTTGAGGTGTCTAAGTGAATTATGCGGACAACTTTAAGGGGTTGTGGATGACTTAAGCCAAAAATAAAATTCTAGACTAGACCTGGACCTGTTTGACCAAGTTTAAAACTGGTTAATCACGATGTTTGGCTAAAATTCAAAAATCTCTTTTTGGGTGTTAGAAAGATTGAATTTTTACTGTAATTGTTATTATATGAGTTGATTTGCTCAGGAGAGAGGAGGATCTAGTATCTAGACAATCATTTTCGTTCATAGGAATGATAAGGTAAAAATATAAAAATATTATAAAATAAAGTTTTCTAAGAATATGTATGTTATTTGGGTAAATAATTGGAGAAATTTCGCAAAAATAACTTAATTATGTTTCATAGCTATAGTTTGCTAATTATGATTCGTAGTTATACATTAGAGGGAGGAGAGAGGCGAGCGAGAGAGGTCAGAGAGTGGAGAGAGGTAAATTGTATTTGTATATCTGTCGAATTGTGTATGTATATCTGTCAGATAATTGTATATATGTAACTGGTATACATGTATATTTATATATCTGGCGAGTGAGATTGAGAGAGAGAGGAGAGAGGCGAGCGAGATTGGGAGAGGGAGGAGATAGGCGAGTGAGAGAGGGCATAGAGTGGAGAGAGGCAAATTGTATTTGTATATTTATCGTATAATTGTATATGTATAATTTATAATTGTATAATTGTATTTGTATATGTATAGCGCATGTAATTATAGCTAAAAAGAGGCTGCGAGTGGTAATTAATTCAAACTATAGCTATGTTAGTTAATTAACTAGTATATGTTTGCTTATCCGCGTAACTTCCCCTAAATAAACTTAGAGAGAATTTAACTCGAAGTATCTTTTAAGTCTTAAATTTTTTATTTTTTTTAAAGTGATGTAATAAGGTCAATTAAAGATTAAGTGAAAAAAGAATCTGATTATAACTATTAAAAAGTAGGGTGAAGCGGGACTGGAACTACATTATGATCAGGAAGGTCAGTCGAACACCTTTTGCTAAAAAGTCATATCAATAATGTATTTTTTTAAAAAGTCAATTCCTTTTGATATATGTATCATCTTGAACATTATAGAAACAATTGGTTACGATAACTCAATTGCAAAGGGCGTTCAATTTAGCTTAGGGTTATTATTTAGTTTTATTGAAGTTTTAAGTAAATTTTTGACAAATAACGAATTTCTACCCAATTTTACTTTCTTTTCTTTAAAATATCCATCTTAAATAAACGTTAAGGAAATATTATTTCACTTATAATTTTTTAATCAAAATATAGCAATATAGTTTAAATATTTACTATCTTAAGAAAGAAAGAATATTAACATATAATTAGCTATTTCTATCATCAAATTAATACAATTATGTATTAAAACTTGTAGAGACATAGAGAAATGATGCTTGATTGTTTTGCATTAGAAATTTATTATATCAAAGCTTTGAGCTTATAGAATATAAACAAACAACGAATATTTTTTACAAATTGATTATAATATCCTTGGCGACTCACCTCTTGACCTTTCTATTTAATACAATAATAATGATAATAATACTTCATCCGTTCAACAATAGTTATCTACTGTACTAAAAATAGTTGTTCAACAATACTTGTCCAATTTAAAAAATCAAGAAATAATTTACCTTTTGTGTCTATTTTACCCCTGCTATTAAATATAATTTATCCTCTAACACATTTCTCAAAGCATTAAATTTAAGAAAGTCAAAAGATAATATAGTAAATACAACTTCATTTTGGGATTTTTTTTAAGGTGATTAGGTGGATGTTTTAGACACATAAGTGTCTAACAAGGTTTAGCAGCTTAATCTTTACGACTTAGCCGAAATTAGAGAAAAAGAAAAGGTATATGAGGGTTTATGAAATTACGAGAGGGGAATGCTAAAAACTCTACACCGGTGACGAAGACGACGGCAACAACTACCAGCCCATTCAGCCATGGTTTCGGCAGCAACTTGGATCCGATACGCAGTCGGAAAACTTCAATACTCTGCCTCTATTGGTTGGAAGGTCACCTCCCTTCCCTATTTCTTCTATTTTGAATCACACTTGATTATTTACCTACTATGATTGTAGAGTTCATAGTATTGAATCTGCGGACGATTTTTTTGTAGATACAGCAAATTTGTGTGGTTTAGGCTAAAGGGTTTCTGTGGTTTTGTCTAAAAGATTAGGTCTTTGAGGAAATTAGAGGGCGTGGAGGCTTTTAATATGAAATTATGAGCTTAAGGTTTTTTGCTTATTGAGTTTCCATCTGGAATTTTTGTATTGATCGAGACTGATGAAAAGGAAAGCTTTTTTCACGATCTTGTTTCATGGATATATTAGTACTGTGCCAAACCAGAAGTCTTTTGACTTTATACATTTGATATGATTTCTTTAAGCTTAATGTCAGCTGTGGAACCTTCATAAAATGCTAAAATGAGTATGCAACAATTTTAGTAATTAAATGTTTGGGAATCTAAAGCTTGCAATCTTAGTACTTCTTTTAAGCATCCTGCTCTTAGAGGAGGGGACAACAAAACTTATAACTAAGCTGTGTTTTTTTGTATTCCAACCTAAGAGCCAAGAGGCTCCTTCAGGTGGTGTGAACACAGGGGGTATTTGGCCTCATACCATGGAGAGGGAAATATTTATTGTGGTATGAACTTGTAAGGTAGATATTGAGAAATATTTTGATCAACTCAACTGGTCCTTCTTATGATAAAATGTTAAGGAAATTGAGATTTGGTGAAAGGTGGATCGAGTATATAAAGTTCAATATTTCCACTGCTAAATACTCCGTTCTAATCAGTAACAGTCCATTGGGGAGTGGGGTGGGGGTTCAACACCAAAATGTCTGAAGTAGGGTGATCACCTTTTTCCCTTCCTCTATATTCTGGCTATGGAGGGGCTTAGAAAATGCTTGATATAGCCAAACAAATGCAATAGATAAGGGGCTTATATGTAGGTTACAATTATGGGAATACAGCATCAGCATCTCGTTTGCTCTATGCAGATGATACACTAATCTTTTGTGGTGCAGAAAGATCCAAGGTTCTCTACTTAACCTTGTTCTCCACATTTTTGAAGCTTTGTTAGGACTGCACATTACCATGCTAAAAAGCATCATCTAAGTCAAATGATATACCCAATTTGAGTGGGTTGGCATGAATATTATATTGTAGTATTGGTTCTTTCCCACCAACACATCCGGGCTCCCTCTTGGTGCTTATTGCTGGACAACAAAAAGTTGGAATGGTATAATTGAGAAGTTTGAGAGAAGTCTTGCCTACTTGACAAATGTAGCATCTCTCAATGGGAGGTAGACTCACTAGTGTCCTGAACAACATTCCCACCTGTAATCTTCCCCATTCCCAGGAAGGTGCAGAAACAACTGGACAAGATCAGGTGAACCTTTTTATGCGAATGTAACGGCAAGGTGCAAGACTTCACTTGGTCAAATGTTCTAAAGTCGCACAACCAAAATCCCTTGGTGGTCTGAGCATTAAGGGGGTTCATTCATTATGAACTAAAAAGTGGTTGGCTGATTAGTGAGGTCTTAAAAAGTCATAGAATTCATGATTGGCCATTCCATTTTGAACTCATAGTAATGCATGATAATAAGTGGCTATGTAGGTATATTCAGGAGGGACCCTTGTCTCTGGAAGGAGATTTTAAGGACAAATCATAGAGCTCAAAGTCTATGGTACACCAAACCATCAAATACCCGACATGGCATTTGTCTATGGAAGTTGGGGTAAATTCTCCTGGAACATCTCTTTCAAGGTAGGTAATGGTCTCCGAATCAAATTTTGGAAGGACAGATTGTTGGGCAATTCATCTTTAATGGAGGAATATCCTAACCTTTTCCAGATCTCTTATGATCAAGACTCTTTCATCTCATAGAACAGAGATAGCAACATCTAGAGAGTCCACTCTTCCGGAGAAATGTGCATGATTGGGAATTGGAAAATCTTCTTGACCTGCTTGCTAGACTGAACAACTGCACCAATCATTGAGTTGGCTGTTGACAAAATAAAATGAGGCAACACAAACAAAGGATTTTACTCGGTAAACTAAAGGCTAAAGGCAGCTCATACGCTTGTGCTCAAAATGAAATAGCTGACAATTGGCTCCGTAAGTTGATTTGGAAAACTCAACTGCCAATGGAGGTTATTTGTCTCTGTATTAAGCTTGGCGTGGCTCATGGACAATCTAAGCAAAAGGAATTGACAGATTGTTAATAGATGTTATATATCTCACAAAGATATCAAAATCAGCAACCAACCTATTTCTCCACTGTGCAATTGCTATAGAAGTACAGATTTCTGGAATATGGTCTACTCACCTTTTGGACTCAATCGGGTCATGCTGTAATCACCTTCTAAATCCATTTTTTTGTCCTTTTAGTTCATAGTAATAACAAGTGGTAGGTTTCATTAATGCAAAGTGACCTTCATAGGCTGGGCTTTTTGGAAAGCTGGTAGAGCCATCAGGAGAATCTGGAGAACGAACCCTACTTGTATTTTTTAGTGTTCTTGCACAGGAAGAAACTGCAGATATTTTGATGGACTATCAAGTCCAAACCTGTCCCTTAAGGCTAGGCGTCTCCTGTGTCTTTTTTAGTTGTATTAACCAATCCCCGTTAAATTCCCGTAATAATTTTTTGGACTTTGTTAGCTCCCTGATCTTAGCATCGCCTTTGCTGTAGTGGTGCTGACATACTCTCTTTTGTACTTATTCGCTTTTCTACTTTTTGGACGCCATCAATTAAATCTCTTCATTTAACAAACTCTACTAAGGGATACTGCTCTTTTAAATCTTTTGATGGGAATTAAGTTCGACTACATAGTTCTAGAAACAGGCTCTGGAACAACTTTCATTCTCTCCATCTTAGACTTTGTCCTTGGATTCCTCTTGACACTAATCATGAATCTTGAGTAGCTGTATATTTTCTCTGCTATCATTCTTTATGTTGAGATGGTTTAGCTAAAAAAAGAGTTGCTATATAAGAACATTTGAACCGACTACTGAGTTACTGAGAGTATGAGGTAATTTTGCAAGAATCACAGCACAAGAAGGAAGCATATAGGTTTGACTCAAAGAGCAATCAAAATATAAGCAACACCAGCAACCATTTTTTTTAAACCAAAGAAGCAAGGAAACGTAGTTTAAGAATTCCCCTAATATGGTGTGATAGGGTGACTGAGATCTAACTTATGATGCAATTTTCTATGTTAAAAAGTATTCCTTCAATAGATAGAAATCAGTAATTACCTTCTTAACTTTATCTACATGTAAAAACAACCCTAATATTTTAGTAAATAATGTCTTGGCAGAGAATTGAACTTAGTGCTCAACATTAGAAACTTGAGTTCCAGCACAGAGAGGAAAAGTAAATAATGCAGGTCTTGTTATTGACTTATTGTTAGAATGGAGGGTAATGATACTGATGGAGTTCAAACCTTCCCAAACTTAAAAGGAATGACGAACCGACTTAATCTAGGAAAGCTTACTACTCGTAGAGAAATTTAAGTATTACTGATTGGACTTGTTTAGACTAAAAGAGAAATGAAATGACCTTTTCATAGGGCCGAGATGTGCTAAGCTAATACTTATAAGGTATAACATGCAAGTCAAAACATTCTAATAATTGTCGCTAGGTTAAGAGTGTTAGAAGTTAAAGACACAAGCTGTATGAGATCAAGCAAGCTTCGACATGTTGAAATATCATCTGCTTTTCTGCACTTAAAATCAAGCAAGCTTCTACATTTTACACTTGTGTGTTTACTTGCCTTTACTTCTTGAGTACACCCCCCCCCCCCCCCCCCCCCCTGCAGGGGAAGAGGGAAAAAGCTTAACTGGATTTTAATGCTATGCAGAACTACAAAGGAGGTGAAATTACAGATAGAGAATTAGGTGATACCATATGGAAGAACTTCTTTCAGGGCAAGTTGACATTCTTGCACTATAACAAGGGAGAGGAAATGGCACCAACACTAGGAGATCAGAGCGGCACACTTCTTGTTCGGAAGATACCTTGGGTTGATCCAAAGTAATTTCTCCTTTGATGCAACTATGTGGCCAATTACCTTATGCATGGTTTTCTCTACTCTAGTGCTGGAATACATTTTTGCTTTAAACTAATTCCTTTTATTGCTAATATCTTCACTTGACTAATCTTTTAACAAGCAACAGAGAATTGTCTTGCGATTATTTGTTGTTTTTCTGTTACTATTTTCTTTTATGATTTTCTGGCATTTTCAACTGAGATTTTCTTTCTTGTAGTTGTACAAGAGAAAACTGTACTTATTTAGGTTTGTAGTATTATAGGGAGTATTTTTTTCTTGTAGCTAATGTTGTGACTAGGTTAATTTTTGCACACCTCAACTAATCCCCCATGTACCTGCTACCTACTGGGTAACTTTGGCCATTTAGACAAATGGGAAAAAATCACCCAACTTCCTTTTTAGCTTTTGTTGAGGTTTGAACCTTCATGGTCGATTCCATCTTTGTTGATCTCTAGGCCGCACCTTTAGGTATAACATAGAGTTCTTTGAACTCCGTTTTGTATGGTTACTCAGCTCAAATTGACTTAATCCTTTTTGTTGTATGTATTCTATCTTCGTCCTATCATCTATCAGATCAGTTATGGTTGGCACCACCCCTTACTTCAGATTATTTGTGAAACTCTATTATAGTAGCTTTGGGTGTCCAGCCAGTCCCATGACCTAGTAACGTTCGGATGTTCCTCGTAAGTCCATTTTGATAACATGGTTTCGTGGTAATGTCAAAGCTTATTAGTTTTTGCATTATGGATCATTGATCTACATTGCTCCCTTTACCAGTAACTGTGAAAGGACATCAAGCTTGGATAAAACTTCAGTATCACAATGTTAAAACTTAAATCTTAGAGATATGGCTTCTAATTAACTAATTACCTCTTCTCTCTTTTTTTTTAATTTTTAAAATCAATTAGCAACATCTTTATTCGATTGAAACAAATGCTTGGTACCAAGTTGATTCTGGTGTTACAAAAAGGTATCCATTCTTCACAAGTTCTTTCAATTAAGAGTTGATGACTTCTAACAGCTATCCTCATCCTACAAAAAGCGAGTTAAGCTAGAGGCCTGATAAACTAAGTGATGCAAGTTCGGGAAGTACTCAATGCATGGAAGAACTTCTACTTGACATCAGAGCTTAGAGTGTTTCAAGAGAGTATGGAAACCAAGAACTAATACAATAAAAGATTAACATTATTTTTTAGGGTCCTTTTGATCATAGTATGATGTACATGTAATTAACGTTATTTATGTTTTTTTCTGATCATAGTATGATGTACATGTAATTAACGTTATTTATGTTTTTTTCTGATCTTAGTTAACCCTACTAGCATAAATAGAATAGGATGGACATTATTTGCTTTAGACAATACTGATGTATGAACGCTTTTAGTGAGTTTTATCCCTTTATCTCTACATTGAATCTCTTTTGAATATTTCATGGTGAGATTATTCATGTATTAGTTTAATCCTCTTCTCCCTTGAATTTAATCTTGTAGTTGTTTGTTCAAATTAGAGGATTGCATATCTATATTCTTGTTGGTCTCTAAGTTACTTCAATTTCAAGATTATTCTTTCATTTTTCTATATCTCCCCTCGATTTCTTAGCTATCTCTTGAATTTCACTATCTTGTATTTTATTTTACATACTAAGGCACTTGAAATTCTAAGATTGAACATCCATAGACCTTCCTCCGCGACATCTCTGGTTCCTTTAGTCAATACAGAAACAATGCAAGCTGGAATGGTATTAGAAATAGTCTTCAGCTCCTTTGTTAGCTTTGCAGCCTTCCTAGCAACAAAACAGTTCTTTAGGAGATCTATGCATCACCAAACTCTACCCAAATATCTGCAGTAACAGTTCCCACAGATGTCCTGTCGCTTTTTGCGGTGTAGAACAAGCTGGTCATTGTCCTTCCACATTAGTACTGCACATGTAGCACTTGCTGCACAGTGAAACCCCCTTTCCCTGGAGGTTTTCTGTGTCAAACATGATGTGGCTTATGCCTTCATCAGGGTAGGTTTTAACATATGTTGTTGGCCTAATTTATTGACTAAAATTGGGGATCCAATGGCATATATGATTTGGAGTGATGTGCAGTCTGCCTGTTTTCCTTTTTTTCCTGGAATAGATATGCAAGGAAATTTTACCAACATAAATTGATATATGGAGGTGATGGCACTGCTATCTTATTGTTTACGTTCATTTCATTTCGCCTCTTTGATTTAATTTATTTTGTTGGTTTCCTTCTGATGGAAGCAATAATGTGGATCTGTCTCTGCATATGCTATTCTTTGCTATTACTGACTTTATGTCTCTACTTTTCATAGGAAAGTATTTGTTGGGGATGTTGTGGTTCTCAAGGACCCTATAAAGTCAGATGATTACCTTGTCCGTAGATTGGCTGCAATTGAAGGCTACGAGATGGTGTCTACCGATGAAAAGGATGAGCCTTTTGTCCTCGAAAAAGATCAATGTTGGGTGCTGGCTGATAATGAAAATGTGAAACCTAAGGTATATGATCCTCACAATAGATTGCTTTTCTCCTCCGGAATAAGATATCATTTGTAATTTGACTGTATTCTCTCAAATCCTCTCTTGCGCAAATCGTGGAACTTGTCTTTTCACTTTATGTTACAACTTTAGAATATTGTGCTTATTGTAGTATGATGTTAGTCCAACAATCCCACACAATATGTTGTATCATCCTTGTCTTGGGTTTCATTATCTGTTATGACTTATGAGCATCATGTTTTTGTTGTATACTTGTAGTTTCTGCTTATCTGATCGGAGTCTTGATTACTCATTCACTGCATAGTAGATACAATTTCTTTGCAGCAAAAATTGTATCATATAGTCTAGATATGTGTTATAACATTAGAGTTTTCATCATAACTGAAACCTTATTTTACCGGTGAAACCTTATCATAAAGTCAAATTGACCCTTCCCTGCAGATTCTTGTAAGGCACTTGCATATAGTGAGTAGTAAATCTGAACAAACCTCTAATTGGATGTGTATGTTTTGATCTAAAACTTCAGCATTTTCAAATAGTAGAACACCTTGAATTATGGTGAAGAGGTAAAGTTTATTAAATGAAATAAATGTTTGATGGAATTCATAATACTTGAGCTAATTTTCAGCATTATCAGCTATACAGTACTGTGTTATCCATATTATAGTAATCGTTGGGCTTTCCTACTCATGCATTAGGGAAGGATAGCAACTGTATAGATATAATTTTTATATTAATATGAACCAAGTCTAGATATTTTTCTTATCTTTTCAATAGCAGGAAGCCAAGGATAGCAGAACCTTTGGCCCTGTTTCCTTGAAAGACATAGTTGGCAGAGCTATATATTGCCTGAGGACGGCAGTAGACCATGGTCCTGTTAACAACAGGTTTGTTGTGTCAGTGCTCATCTGTTTTGTTATGCATCAAGTAATGCTTTCATACTGATCATGATTCATTCGTCTCTTGCTTTATCAGTCACTTTAGCATGGAGATGGATTCACCAGTCCTAGAAGTTGAACTGGATGTTGATGAGATGGCGAAAAGTCACAAAGCATAGGTTGTGCTTTGGATGTGAAAGGTTTTCCTAGAATTACTGATTTAGTTGTACCCTCCCTTTCTTGTTTCCTCTTATTAATCTGAGCAAAATTCATTGGGAAAAAAAATAAAAGTTGTATTAGTGATTTTGGTACATTTTCCCAAGTGTTGATCTTTCCTCTTAATGAGTGAACTGTAAACCTTTGAGGTCTTCAGTTCTATTTAGGGTGCATTTCAAGGCTGAAACTGTAGTATGCAAGTTTGGGACAACCTGTAAAGATTCTCAATATGATTCACTTTCATTCAGGCTGAAGCCAATTGACAAAAAGGATTATTTATTGCATTAGCTTGAGAAATTATTGTTAGTGATTTCTTTTCATTTGTCTAAACTATCACTAAAATTGCAGTAAAGAGTAGATATGAATCCGTAACTTTAAAAATATAATAGGCTCAATGATAAGAACGTTAACACTTGAACCCATTTAGAGTTTAAATTTTAGAGCCACATTTGTTGAGAAGGGGTTACGAGAGGGGTAGCCATCTATTAAAATAAAACATATCCTTCTGTTTTGTTGGATAGCTTTTGAAGTCTCCAGACTCTGCGTATAGCGGGAGCTTTTGTGAGCCTGACTGCTCTTTTTCTTTTGTTGGATAGCTTTTGTAGTTTTGCCGACCCAACTCTTTGTAGTATAATTGCTCCCTGGACTTCCATATAAACTTCTACAAATAATTTTCAATTATCTCTAACTAGTCGAAAATTGTATCACATATGAAGCTCGAATTTAAGTATTTTAAAGATAATAATACCTGGTGTAAGGAGTTATGGAGGGTAATTTTATTTATGGTTACGTAACTATCACTTGTTTTCACAAAAATCACTTAATTATTTTTTCCAACACAAAAATTACTAAATTTTGAGATACTAATTAAAAAGTAACAAAAACAAAAAATGCTAAAACTTTCTGTTGTCAACTTTTTTATTTTTATTTTAAAGAAATCTAATAAATAATAATTCAATTAAAAAGTTTCGATTAGATCAGACTCAAAATTCAAACCTGCATTAATAAAGTAAAATATTAAAAGAATGGTTCTTATCCTCATTTTTCAGTATGTTCAAAAATTTCTTAAACAAGACTTAATTACTCGCTTTTGTTGCATTTCAAATTAAGTGTTTCAAAGTCCTGCCTTCATATTTTTGTCTAAATTTTGATACATATGACTAACTCAATTCCTATGTCCAAGATTAGGGAACAAATACTTCAAAAGTCTGATCAGCTCCTTCAAAAAATAAAAATTTACTTAGGGTAAGCAAAGTATTGTTCAGTTCTTTTAATATTTTACCTTTTTGATATGTGTGTTGGATTTTGATCGGTTTAGAATCTTTTTAATTGAGTTTTTTTTATTAGATTATTTTCTAAAAAAAGAGTGAATATCGAAAAATTTAGCATTTTTTTGTTTTGTGACTTTTTAGTTCGAAATAGTCAAATGACTTTTATGAAAATAAGTGATAGTTACATGAGGAAGATTGTAATTTAACTTTTATGACAGAGACCATAATACAACAAAATTAAGATGGTTTTTTAAATTAAAAGTTATTTTATATAAGAGAATTTCTGTTTGTGACATCAAAGAGGAAAAGAAAAATGAAGAGACCTAACATTGTAAGAAACCAAAACTATTAGGGGGTAAAATGACACATTTCAAAACCAAACCGGGCAGCAATTGACTAGATTTTGAAATTTCATACTTTTCCGTTCCGACCCCACGAAAATGGTGAATATATAAAACTCCCCCTTATCGGTGTACAAGATATAAAAAGGCAACAAGAAGCTTAGTAGAAACGAGAAAATCGAAAATGGGAAAGTTTGATTGAGACTGCAAAACTCTTTCCTATGTTTTCTCAAATTCCTAAAATGTCAAGCGCCATTGATTTCACTCCCAAGAACCTTCCAGGTAATATTTTTGGGCTGTAAGAGCTCTATGATGGGTTGGGCACAAACATGCACACTAACTGTATGACAAAATTTCTCAAAGACAGATACCATTGATTGGGCAAATACAAGAATGCTTTCATTTGTTTTTCCATTTCTTTTTATCATTTTTTGATGTCCCATTGGGTGTGCCTACAAGTTGTTTGATGAAATGTTTGTGTTAAAAGTCGAGGTCGCTTTAATTAGTTTGCTTCTTATTAACGGCCTTGCTATGTCAGAACTCTATCTAATAAGAGCAAACTTAATAACTTCTGCAAACTACTCCCTTTAGGCCATATTAAGTGAATTGTTGAGACTTTTTTCATAGTCCAAAATAAGTCAATTCTTGGAAGTTAAAGAGAATTGTTGAGACTTTTCTTCATGTTTACCTTTGTGAGGTTTTTAACTACTTTACATTTTCTAAGAGAATTATTTGGAGAAATAGTGGAAAGTAGTCTTTTATTTATGTCGTTAAATATTTTTCTCAAGGGGTTTGCCATATCCTAACAATTCACTTAATATGGACTAGAGAGAGTACTATGTTTCAATACAGAACTAGTTGAGGTGGCTATTTGAATTCTCTATATCTATTTTGCTCTAGTTGGATGCTTTCGTTATGATACTCAGTAATTTGTCATTTGACAAAGAAGAATTTAGTAGTGTTTATTATTGTTGCTATTGATAAATAAATAAATAAGAGAGAATTTCTTGCGGGTTCCAATGTCAAGATGGTTTATTTTTGGCTGCATTTGATTCGGCTAAAGTAGTGGAGCTTTTCTGAATAGTTTGAGCAGGTGGTTTTATTTACTTTGTTCTTGAAATAGTTTAATGTGAAGAATTTTCTGGGTGGTGTGGGGTTTTGAGGTAGAAATATGCAGGATTATTGGCATGTATGGCAACTTATTGGCTCTTCTTGAAGTAAAGTTTTTCCTTTCAAACTCTGCAAGTTCCTATTTAGTGGGACTTATATTTTCTTCCGATTCTTTTTAGTTTTCAGATCTTCCAAGTTTACTTTAAGTTCAGTAGTTCACACATCAGCTTGGTCACACGTAAGCATAAATTAAGAAAATCTCATAGGTTCCCTGGTCCTCCAAGAACTCTTCCAGCCTCTTTCTCTTTCTGTGAGGTGCTAGCAGTCGCACAAATCTTGTCTTTTTCACAATATATTTCTTTGTTCCCCATTTTTTGTTGTCTTTATTCTATTTCTAGAACTCTTTGCTCCTCCCTTTTTTGTGTATGATTTATGTGCATCATTGGTATCAATTGACATGATGACTTCAGGGTTATTTTCATCGCAGTAGTTGTTTCTGTTATTTTTAATACTACTAATTCTTCTATTGACAACAGATGATATCATTTTTAAATGCAAATGCTTCTTATGGAAGCAGAATTAATGACTTTTTAACGTCTTATGTTTAGATAACTATAGGACATATCATACATAAAATGTTAGGCATAGGAAGTAATCTGATATAACATTGTACAGTTTTCCCAAATATTGTACAGTTGTCCCAAATAATGCTCTTTAATCGGTAAATGGAAATGCTTACTTGGAAGAAGATGTAAATAAAGTAACTGTTCTGAGATTATGCATCTTATTCGGTTATTCCCTATACAGCTGTGATCCTATTCTATAGTCACCCTTCCACATGGAGGACAAGATAGTTTTAAGCTTCAACTGCAATGTGTATGCATCAGTCGTGACCTACATGTTGATCATTCCGTTGACAAAGAAATGGCTATTTAGAAACATTCTCTTATGCATAAGTTAATTTATTTATTTTGTATCTGTAAAATCGAATATAAACACTTACATATATGCTATTATTGTATTTCAGGGTTTTGTTCCCCAGAAGGCAGATGTCTTCCCTGCTCAGGACTGTCAGGGAGGACAATCACTTCTCATGGTGAGCATCAGCACTTTTCCAAGGTCAAGATTTTAAACATGAAATCTCCTTACAAGAGCACATCTTATATGTGTAATGCTAGTAGCTTCAGCAATCATAAAAGAAATCCAGATTTTTCGAGGCAAAACAAGCATGGGTTCTCCAGGGAGAGGAACAGGCAAAACGAAGACAGAGATGGTTATGACAATATAGAAGAATCTGAAATGGTATCTTCAAGAAATGGGCCACTGCTTACTACATCAAACACTTCGAAATTCCAAGCTACAGCCACTCCAGGTCCAAGGGAAAAGGAGATTGTTGAACTATTTAGAAAGGTCCAGGCTCAGCTTCGGGAAAGAGCTGCGAACAAGGAGGAGAAAAAGTCTGAAGAGTTGCAAGGAAAGGGTAAAGAGAGTGAAACTGTTGATTCCCTTCTCAAGCTTTTAAGGAAACACTCAGTTCAGAAAGGGAAGAAAACCAGTAGCAGTAGAAGTAGCAACTTTGTCCTTGACCAGCCAGATAAGAGCAATGTATTCTCTGAAGAGAGAGCTAGCAATCTCACTGAACTAAATAGCAATGTGAACCATGTGGCACAAGAAAGTGGGACCTCATTTGTTAACCGGCCTAAGTCAAACTTCCAACGTAGATCTCCAGTTCCACGAATCAAATTTCAGCCTATTTATCATGAGGGAGGTACTGATAACCCTGTTACCTCTACTGCTACAGATAAGATGGAAAAGGACATACATCTGGACCCTGAGCATGGCCAAATTCCCAGAAGTAAGGTTGATTCTGAGACTCAGCCTATTTTCTCAGATAAGCATGTCTTTGATGAGATGGCTGATGATGATACGGCCAAAATGTATGAAAGTATTGATGATAGTGATGATGAAGAACACAATCAAGTTGGACATGATGAATTAGCTGAAATGAAGCTAACAGAACTGCGAGCAATTGCAAAGTCCCGTGGTTTGAGGGGATACTCGAAACTGAAAAAGCTAGAGCTCATTGAGTTGCTAAGTGCTGATCAAGTCTGATATGGTTTACAAGTAAAATGAAGACATGATGTAGAATTTTGTTGCACAATCTTCGTTTGTGTTTTGCATAATGTCCAACTTACATAGTACTCTTTCTCTTGATGGCAGTTTCTGTGGTCGAATTGGACAATTTTGTTTACTTCATCTAGTAGCGATCTCTTCCCCTGATATACATATTTGACTAGCTTTTTAAAATCCTTTTTGTGTATCACATTATTCTTATGTTCATCATACTTATTGGTGATTCTGAATCTCTGCTAACTGTTAGTAGTCTATCTTGGACTTTTTTGACTTCAGCAAAATCTGCTGTTCAAATTAAAGAGACATCATCGCGCGTGCAGTAGTGCAGGTATGAGTGAGCATGTTATTGTTCTGAACTTTTCATTTTGGAGATTAAGATACTTGCTATGACTATAATGGGGTGTTATTTCCTCCCCTTTCGTAATTCTGGCAATTCAGCTCAAACAAATGTATGTGCTGCTTGGTATTGCTTACTTCTCCCTCAAGCTTGATGCTCTGCTATTCCATCCCTGGTGTTGAAATCTGCTATAAGAAGATTCAACTCTCTGTAAAATGTGATGTTAAGGTTACTAGTGCTATGTTTAGTGTTGTCTTGTTGCTGCTGGCTCATGACTTCTGGTGGGGTATTCGTTCTCATGTCCTTTTCTATTTCATCTAATTCCTCTTTCCAACTGATCTTCCCCGAATTATGTGTCACCTCGGTGACTATTATCAACATTTTAATGGTATTCATACTCTGTTTATATTTGTATGGAAGTCGAATGATGATTGCTAAAGTGTATACTATTGAATATAACTGAAGGTTACGTATACTTGACTCGGTTGACACTGTAAGATTGTGTTGATTTTATTTCTGGTTGTGGTTCAAGGTGTCTTTAATTGATAAATATATTCAACATCTAAGTTTTTTCAGCTATATATATATGTCCCTTCTGAACGAATTGATATATCTCCCGTATATAGTATGAAATTTCTTTGATTACACATACCTTTCAAATTAAATCTTCTACGATAATGTTTTTATCAAGGGAAAACTCAAACAATTACATACCCTTAGCATTATTTACTTGTCCAAATAGGATAAGTAAAAGTGAACGGAAGGAGTAGAAAAGTCTTATAAATACAATATAGGCACTATATACTTCTCTCCGCTGATTAAATGTTGATTGATTGAGTGTGTTTCCACCCAAATGTGCAACACATAACGTGATAACATTTTATTTCCTCAATCAATTGAGGACACTTCTGTTAGAATATGCACAGCGGAAGCATTATACAAGATCACGAACATACATAATAACATAATAATGTAAACTGAATTAATTGTGAAACTCTAACCCTTTAAAGCTTTCACATAACTCGTTCAGGAACTGGGACTCCGGGATTGCAGCCTTTTACTAATTCCTGACTAACTCTCTCAATCAAGTCTTGTGTGGGCAAGAATATTTTCAAAAAAAGGATCATCTTTCCTTGAAAACCACCACCCCTATTTATACTTTTCAGCAAAGGGGAAATGTTTGAAAGATGAAATGTTTCTGGTCATAATTAATAGCCATTAATAGTCATTAAATATCATTAAGGGTATTCAGACACGGTTAAATGTATCCAATAACCATAATCAATAGTTATCAACAACCACTAAATACCATTAAAGGTATTTAGACTGTCATCAAACACCAAGGTTATTCAACGTCCATTGAACATCATCAATTGTCATTAATAGCCATTAAACACTAACAATCCTTTTCTTTTCCGAACTCGATCAATTAGTCAGGCATAGCAGCGACCGCAAATTTATTAGCAGAGGCTTCCAATTATAATATTTAATTCGTAAAAGCATGAATTAATCATATCATAATAAATCACATATTATACCACTAAAAATCTGTAATTGTACTCCTCTATTTAATTTCAAAATTTTACCATTACAACTTATTTAACTCCCCATGTTAGAATTACCGACACCAATCAATTAAATCAAACTTCTGAAAAATTTAATCCATTGATTAATTTAATCCTTTATCTCTATGCTTAAATTAATTCACGTGACGGATATATATATAATCCACCTGCAGGGTTTTCACGTGACAACTTATAAGCAACCATAAAGGGGTATCTTCTTTCTCATATCCGAGACATGGTTCTATCAACTAATTATTATTTCACGAATATAATTTGTCATTACCCAATCCATTAGGAATATTTTGACTCATCATGGAGTCTCACCTTTTAATAGATTAAAATAACAAAACAAACTACACAGATCATAATAATTATATCAAGATTGAGAGTATAAGTACATGTAATAGCCTAGAGATATCGTTTATTGAAATTCAGAACCCAAACGAATATCTCAATTTGGTCCGTTCAATACATACAAAATGTACTAACACAAGAAGTTGGAATTTTATCATTCTCATAATTAAGATTGAATTATATTTAATCTTGTGCTACAATCATCAAGATGTTTGTCCAACTTCATCTTTGATTGTGAACATTTAATTTATAACTTATAAGAACCGACAATTTTAATCTTCCGCGTATGAGTTAAACAACTCCATACACAAAAATCGTCTACTATATAAGCAATGGACACACATATAAACAAAATGATCTATTCAAATAAAGACTTTATTATAATAATTGACATAAAATATGAAGTATTTACAAAGGATTAAATTCAATACTATAGCTCAACCATATGGTTAATAGTATATCCCAACAACTTCAACCCTTCGCACATCAAGAACTAAATATTTAAAACGTGAATAATATAGCATTGAGATTTGACATTGAGTAAACTAAAAATTAAAATTGAGAAGTAGTATCAAGAAGAATGAAAGTTGTGCCTTTTAACTTAACCTCAAAATCTAAATACCGAGTTGAGAATTGCTTAATTATAACCATAGAAGTAGACACAACAACCTATTTCATCAACAATGTGGGACATTTAACATCTTTTTTTGTAGAGCAAACAACTCTCATGGAAAATAAATGTGAATCTACATGATTAGATTGGTTCACGTACGATTGGCTTTATATATGTCGTGTAAGAGACAGATTCAGACCAAACAAGGGGACACTCTGCCCATGAGCTTATGCGTGGAATCTTTTAAACCTTTCGTACATATTATACTAGAATATGTTGCAGCAATTAAATTTCATTTAAAAAAAAATTCTTTTGCAACAATTATTATATATATCTCATTTTCAAATTCTTTAGATATCACAGCTTTTCAATGCTTAATTATATTACACTATTGTGGAGTATGCATGGTTGATAGAAAAGTTGGTACACGTTGAGACACAAATAAATTATTGTTTCGTTAGAAAATTATTTGTCATCGCTCAGAGTTTGTTAATTAATGACAAGTAAGGGCTGGCCGATCAAGACCCCACTTAATGAGATTTTACTGGGTATGTTGAGGAACTGACCGATCTACATACAAGTTATGAATTCAGAAGAATCAAGTAATTTTAATCCAAATCTAAAAATATATTTAATATGTATAAAAAATCTATCAAAGAGCTAATGAATTAAAAATAGGGTAAGTTACATAAACCACATAGTGTGAAGATGAAATTACTATCTATCTCTACTTTTTTTCTAATTACAATAATCCCTTAAAATTAACTCAATCCGGATACATTAATGAAAGCGCGGATACATTAATACATTAATACAGATACATTATTAAAATAAAAATTAACTCAATCCGGATACATTAATGAAAGCGCGGATACATTAACACAAGCACGGATACATTAATACATTAATACGGATACATTATTAAAATAAAAATTAACTCAATCCGGATACATTAATGAAAGCGCGGATACATTAATACAAGTACAGATAGAGGCCAAAAATATTTTTTATTATTATTAATTGCCTCATATTTATTATTTATATTTGTCCTTTTTTAGCATGAATTTTATGGATTGTGCTAAATAGTGTATTTTATTTGTAGGAGTAAATTGGTGTAAAGTTGAAGAAGTTAGGAGCTAAAATGAATTAAAAATGGAAGATTCTAGAAGGAAAATCAAGCAGGCAGCTTAGTAGAAAAGATTGTAATATAATATTAATATTTATATATATGTTAAAAGTCATGCGGCAAAGAGAGAAATTAAGGAAATTACCTGCAGCCTGCCACGTGTCACACAATGAAACAATGAGCAGTGCACAAATTCTTGTGGCGGCGCAGTTCCACGGATAAACCAATTCCTTTTGGTTTTGGATTCCTACTTTGTTTTGGACTCAATTATTTTACTCAGGGTTTTATACATCTATAAATAGTCCATAGAAATAATTATTTAGGGAGCTATTTTTTTTGGTGGGCAAGAGCAAGGGATTACAATTCATCTTTGGTTTCAATTCTCTACTTCTTCTTTAGATTTGAATTTTATGAAACTTATTATTTTTGAGTTTATGAATATTATGTGTGGCTAAACACCCTTGTTCTGGGGCTGTAGCTACGGATTATTGTTGAACGCCAAATTGCTTTGAATTAATTATTGGTTATCATATACATTACTTTTACATTCTTGTTTTAGTATTTTATGCTAGGCCATCATAGAAATAAATCTATTGTCTATTCTTTGACTCGAGAGATGAAGAGGTGGATAGACCAGAGAATGTAAAGAGCTTGTTCCAACTTTGATTAGATTCGTGTTTAGGAGTGACGCCCGAACGAACACCTAGCTTGGTTACGAAACAGGATGAAATATAAATGCTCGCCAATTAGGACTGCATATCCCGGCTCAACGATGTAGTTAGACAGCTAGTTGGAGTAGGTGATTAGAGGTCGAGAGATCATGATCATAAAATCAACCCTGTAAATCAGTAATGTGATAACTAAAATTGATTCTTTGCATGAGATGTGATACATGAAACCCAAAGCATGCTGCAGCCCTGAAATTGTCCCTTAATTGATTAAAATACCGAAATTATCGTTATCCTTGTCAGTTAGTTTATTATTTAAATTGTTCTTAGTAGTATTAGTAATCAAAACCATATCGTTAATACGTTCTTTAAATTATAGACTTAATTGAATTGATATACATTGATCATAAGTCCCTTGGGTACGACAACCCGGTCCTAAAAGAGCCATTTATTACTTCTGCGACCACGTACACTTGCGTGTGCATTTGGGAGCAACAAGTTTTTGGCGCCGCTGCCAGGGACTTAGAAATTAACTTATATTTAATTCTTTTGAGTCTACTAGTGATTGTTCGAAGTGCTAATAACTTGATCTTAGCCGTTCTGTATTGCAGGCAACTAGGATCTGAAGTCTAGCTCGCAAAGGTGATCTTGTTGAACCAGATGACGAACCTGAACGAGCCCTTCGACAATGAAGAAAACTGGCTAATCTCGGACGACAGCATGAATTAGGACTAGATCTCCCAGAAAATCAGGATGAAAACCCGGTTGACGATCGTGGAGAACACGTGGAAAAAGAACATATGGAGATACCTGCAGTAGTACCTCCGAGGCCAGTTCGTGACGTGGCAATCCCACTCACCACCAGTATGACCTCGAGCATACGAAAACCACCACCGGGTGGAAGATTTGAGTTGAAACAATCCATGGTACAACTCCTCCATAATAATGGGCAATTCACTGGCCTGCCCCATGAAGATCCCCAAGTGCACCTCAGAGGTTTTCTGGAGATAACCAGTACTTATATTCCACATGGGGTATCAACTGATTATGTGAGATTGACTTTGTTCCCATTCTCACTTTTGGAAGAAGCGAGACGATGGTTAGACTCTAAGTCTCCCAACTCTATCACCACATGGGATCAGTTAGCAAAGAAGTTCCTTAATCGATTCTTCCCCTCAGGCAGAACTGCAAAACTTAGAAGTGAAATATTGAGTTTCAAGCAGAGAAGCAGAGAAAACATGTACCAAGCCTGGGATAGATTTAAACAAATGTTGCTTGAGTGTCCACATCACTATCAGGCGAATGAGGTACTAGCTCATACCTTTATTGAAAGCCTTGAATATAATGCTAGAGTGCTATTGAATAATGCGGCAGGTGGGCAAGCTCTTGAGAAGACCTATGATAAGTTGGTTGTCACGACCCAAGCCTAGGGCCTAGGTGTGACCGGCGAATGGGGAACCCGAAGGAACCCCAAACAAGCCTCATAGAGTATCATTACACATTCTTGGTCGCAGAAGCAATTAAATGACCATAAGCGATAAGCATAATCAAGGGGAAAACGGGACTAAGGGAGCAAGAAAAAAAAATACATAAATACCATAGATGAGTCAAGCTCAAGCATAATACACAACTTGTCCAACACCACCTCTAAACATGAGTACTTAGCGGGGGCCAAGACAAACTACCGGGCTCACCCTCATAGTCAAAACATAACTAAAAAGGAAAAGTTTTATACATAACAAAAGATCATGAGCAACGTCCCCGAAATGGAGGACTCACCAATAACCACTATAGAAACTCGTACTAGCCACGCGGAGGAGGATGGTCAAGCGGTGCTCCGGTCCCTACATGGTGACATCATGTAGGCATAGAGTATGCGTTAGTACATTTGAATGTACTAAGTATATGGGATGCAATGCAATGCTACATTAGATGGACATCATAGGAAAAATGCGTAATCATACCCAATAGATAGCATATTAATAAAATAATATGTATAATGATGCTTACATAAAAATCATATTTAATGGGACGTAGTACATGTGTGGCGAGTGACCATCAATATAGTATTTCCAAGGCCTACCACCCCCTTGGAGAGGCGAAAGAGGTACAAACCCCTCAATATGGTTACACGGGCCTACCCCCCCCCGAGCTAGGGACCAAGGTACAAACCCCTCGATATGGTTATACGGGCCTACTACCCCCCGTACTAGGCAACCAAGGTACCAACCCCTCGATACGGTTATACGGGCCTACTACCCCCCGTACTAGGCTTGGTCGACTCACAACACTTATAGAGAAAATCATATACATGTATCCATTTCATCGTCATTTCAGTAATTACATAACCATCCGTCTCATAGGACGTACCTTGGACCTTCCCTTTCCTAAGAATTCTATAATGGGCATTTTATCAAACACAAGGTGGGCAATTGTTCATATAAATGAAATCATGTATTTCAAGAATACTAATTCCAACCAATTCCAAAATCCATATAAATCAGCCCCCCAACAACATACATATATATATCAACCTTCATAATTTGATCATGGAAGCATGTAAACCATAAACATCACATAAAAATTCCATTTCATGATAATATGCAAAAAGGACCATAATAGGGTGTGTAGTAGTAATTCCGTAATTCAAGAGTTCATAATTGATCATGAGGACCCATAAACTTGAAGTAGAATTAGAGGATAAATGGTTGGACTTGTGGAAAGGAAGGTTTCCACAATCAAACCCACATACCTCAACTTTGGAGAATCCTTGATGAAGATTGGAATGGAGAATCGAAGTTTGAGATTGAGTCTTGAATCCGGAATTAGAGCTTGAGATGTTTGAATTTGGTTGAAGATCTTGGTGTAATTTTTGGAGAGGGCTTAGAGAGTGTTTTTGGAGTTAAGAAAATGAATAAGTATGGACATATCCCCTTTTTATAAAAAAACACCTCCAACCCGCCTAGAAAATAGCTCACTGGAATTGAAAATTCTGCACAGACAGGTTTTACGAAAATGGTCATAACTCCCTCATCCTAACGCGGAATAAGGTGAAACCAAGTGCGTTGGAAAGCTAACTCAAAGAGCTTTAATTTGATAGGTTGCAGGCCTTCCAGTTCCTTGTGTGCTAAGAGATATGCCCCTTTAAAGTTGACCCTCAAAATCGCAATTTTTGCGATTTTTGAATTTTTATACGGTTGCTCTAAAATTCGGGTTAGACCCATTTTCCACTCAATTTGACCCCACAAATAAGAATATGAAGTCGAATTTCCGAAATCATGCACGGATTTTGAGATATATGGAAATTACAATTATAGGTGTTTCCGAAGCACATTTTCGGGCATTTGGATCGTTTCATTGGTGGAGCTCTTGGACAAAATGTCTGAAAGCAACCCGGATTGGAATGGTGATACGCAAAGGAGCACAACACCAAATGCTGCAGGTGTCTTGGAAGTGGATCAATTAACTGCACTGAATGCAAAGTTAGATGCGCTAGCAACTAACTTCACTACTCAGATCAAGAAGTTATCAGTCGGGCAGCAACAAGCACAGGTAAATGTTGTACACCAACCACCAGGATGGTGTGAAGTTTGCGGAAGTGGAGACCATGTGGCTGATTTTTGCGGTGAAAACCCAGACTCTGTGAACTATCTGGGAAATGCCCAAAGAGGTGGAGGTACGCAGAATTATGGAAACACGTATAACTCAAGTTGGAGGAACCACCCCAACTTCTCATGGGGTGGGAATCAGCCTCAACACCAAAATTAGGCTCAAGGGCAGAACTAATACCGAGCACAAAGTAATGGACAACAATTTCAACAGCCAAATAATCAAGGTGCGAAGCAAGGGGGCATGACTAATGAGAAGTTGTTCCAAAAGCTAAGTACAAAAATCAACAACAAAAATGAAGAACACTATAGGAAGTTGGGAGATGAGTTGAGAAGCACCCAGTTAGCGCAGAAAAATTTGGAAAGGCAGTTCGCACAATTGACTAGTGCAGTCAATGTGCGTCCTCCTGGACGTCTTCCGGGTGACACGGATCCTAACCCAAGGGAACTGAATGCGGTGAGCACAAGAAGTGGATTACAACTGGATGAACTAGCTCCAAAGAAGAGAAGTTCTGAGGCGGTGAGAAAAGAAAAGAAACCCGAAGAAGTGGTTCAAGATGCGAATGTTGAGAGGATTGTTCCTCAAATAAAACCACCCCCTCCGTTTCCCCAAAAGTTCAAAAAGCAGAACGAGGACGAATGCTTCGGTAAGTTTCTGTCTCTCATTAAACAAGTTCACATTAATCTCCCTTTGGTTGATATTTTGCAGGGAATTCCTAAGTACGCCAAGTATGTGAAAGAGATAGTGGCGAATAAGAGGAGATTGACTGAGTATGAAACAGTGGCACTCATGGAGGAGTGCAATTCGAGAATTCAGAATAGACTCCCCAAAAAGTTGAAAGATCCGGGCAGCTTCACGGTCCTAATCACCATTGGCCAAAGTGTTCATGCCCGCAGTTTGTGTGATTTGGGTGCTAGTATAAACCTCATGCCGGCATCTTTATACAATAAACTTGGGTTGGGTAGTCCAAAACCAACCACAATCATCCTCCAATTGGCCGATAGGTCGGTGGCAAGGTCGGAAGGACTAGTAGAAGATGTCTTGGTGCAAGTTGGGTCGCTGATCTTTCTTGTGGACTTTGTTGTCCTAAATTTTGAGCCCGACCCGGAAGTTCCATTTATTTTGGGATGACCATTCCTAGCTACAGGGCGAGCATTGATTGGTGTAGCAGCTGGGCAGTTGACTATGAGAGCTCATGATAAGGTGGAGGTGCTTGATGTCTATCGCGCCTTGAAGTTGTCTTCGGTTTATGAAGAGTTGTCTGCCATTACAGTAGTAGACCTTGCTGTAGAATCGCATTGCATAACTCCCAAAGATCCCTTGGAAAGAGTTTTGGCGGGGCATGGCATAGATGAAGATGCAGAAGCGCAAAAACTGGCTACTTGTCTTAATGTAGCGCTAGTTGGTTCACGAAATGGTGTAGTGGAACCATTAGATCGAGTGTTGGGTCCTCCTCCCAAACCTTCAATAGAAGAAGCACCAAAACTGGAGTTAAAATCTCTTTCGTCGCACTTGAGGTATGCATATCTTGGCGCTAATGAAACTTTACCGATTATACTTTCTACGGAATTGTCTGAAGCACAGCTTGATGCGGCGTTGGAGATATTGAAGAAAAGGAAGAAAGCAATAGGCTGGCAAATGTCGGATATCTATGGAATTAGTCCGGCATTGTGCATGCACCGAATCTACATGGAGGAAGACCATAAATCGAGTGCATAACACCAACGTCGATTAAATCCGTTGATGAAAGAGGTTGTGAAAAAAGAAGTAATCAAGTGGTTAGATGCAGGAATTGTGTATCCTATCTCTGACAGCAAATGGGTAAGTCCTGTGCAGTGTGTACCAAAGAAAGGGGGGATGGCAGTAGTGAAGAATGACAAGAATGAGACCCCACAAGAACTGTCACCGGATGGAGAATCTGCATGGATTACCGGAAGTTGAACGATGCCACAAGGAAGGATCACTACCATGCCCCTTTTATTGATCAAATGCTTGACCATTTAGCAGGGCAGGAGTATTATTGCTTTTTAGATGGGTATTCCAGGTATAATCAGATCTTGATTGCACCTGAGGATCAAGAGAAGACTACTTTCACATGTCCCTATGACACATATGCATTCAAGCGCATGCCATTTGGGCTTCGCAATGCTCCTGCCACATTCCAGAGGTGCATGATGGCTATATTCCATGATATGGTGGAGGACTTTGTAGAAGTATTCATGGATGACTTCTCCGTTTTTGGGAATTCTTTTGAGGTATGTCTTCGAAACCTTGATAAAGTACTTGCTCGCTGTGAAGACACTAACCTTGTGCTTAGTTGGGAAAAGTGTCACTTCTTGGTCCGAGAAGGCATTGTTTTGGGTCATAAAGTGTCTAAGCAGGGACTCGAAGTAGATAGAGCGAAGGTGGAAGTTATTGAAAAATTGCCCCCTCCTATTTCTGTAAAAGGGGTAAGAAGTTTCCTTGGGCATGCTGGTTTTTACCGGAGATTCATCAAGGATTTTTTCAAGATTGCTAGACCCATGTGCAGTCTTTTGGAAAAGGAGGTGAGATTCGAGTTCGATGAAAGTTGCTTAAAGGCGTTTGAGGAGCTGAAACGGAACTTAATAGAAGCTCCTATCTTGATTGCTCTTAATTGGGAGCTGCCATTTGAACTCATGTGTGATGCGAGCGATGTAGCAGTGGGTGCAGTATTGGGACAGAGACAAGGCAAAGTGTTCCATTCAATCTATTATGCGAGCAAGACCCTTGATACTGCTCAAGCTAATTACACAGTAACTGAGAAAGAGATGCTTGGTTTAGTGTTCTCCTTCGACAAGTTCAGATCATATTTGGTAGGTACCAAAGTTATTGTTTATACTGACCATGTAGCTATTAGGTACCTATTCAACAAGAAGGATGCTAAGCCGAGACTAATTCGGTGGATATTGCTTCTCCAAGAGTTCGATCTTGAGATCAAAGACCGAAAAGGTTCTGAAAATCAGATCGCTGATCATCTGTCAAGGTTAGAAGATTTCTCTCATGTGCATGAAGGGGAGCAAATATGCAAGGAGTTTCCGGATGAGCAGTTGATGGCTTTGGATATCTCCCAAGTGCCTTGGTATGCGGACATTGTGAATTTCTTGGTGAGTGGAGTGTTTCCACCTAGCGCAACAACCCAACAAAGAAAGAAGCTGATGCATGATGCTAAATTCTATGTATGGGACGAGCCATTCTTGTTCAAACAAGGAGTGGACCAAGTAGTGAAGCGATGCATTCTGGAGAATGAGGTCAAGCAAGTGCTCCAGAGTTGTCATGCAAGTCCTTATGGAGGACACCATGGAGGAGAACGCATGGCTCACAAGGTATTGCAATCTGGCTTCTTTTGGCCCTCTCTTTTTAAAGATTCTATGGTTTATGTGAAGGGGTGTGATAATTGCCAAAGGTTGGGCACGATATCAAGAAGACATGAAATGCCCTTAAATAATACTCTTGAGGTGGAAATCTTTGATGTGGGTATTGACTTCATGGGTCCCTTCCCACCATCTAGTGGAAACCAATATATTCTTGTGGCTGTTGATTATGTGTCTAAATGGGTTGAGGTTGTCGCTCTTCCCACGAATGACTCAAGAGTGGTGATGAAATTCATCAAGAAGCACATTTTCACGCGTTTTGGTACTCCAAGGGCAATCATAAGTGATGGAGGTAAGCACTTCATTAACCATCTTGTGAAGAATCTTCTGGCTAAGTATGGTATACGGCATAAAGTAGCTACAGCTTATCACCCTCAAACTAGTGGTCAAGTGGAAGTTTCGAATCGTGAGGTGAAGCAAATACTGCAGAAAATAGTGAATGCGCAGCGCAAAGATTGGTCTGAGAAGCTAGATGATGCATTATGGGCATATCGGACTGCATACAAAATACCTATAGGGACTTCTCCCTATCACATGGTGTTCGGCAAAGCATGTCATCTTCCGGCAGAGTACCAAGCATATTGGGCTAGAAAGAAGTTGAATCTTGATCCTGAGCTAGCCGGTAATAGGAGAATTGGTCAATTGCATGAACTTGAAGAGTTTAGGCTCCATGCTTATGAGAATGCAAAAATTTACAAAGAGAAGACCAAGAGATGGCATGATAAACACATAATCCCTCGCACTTTCACTCCGGGGCAAAAGGTATTGTTGACACCCAATTTTGGCCTAACATTTTTCAAAATTCATAATTTTTATGTTTTATTTATTAAATTGTTCAAAATACATTTTTTATAATTTTAAATAAATCTATCAATAGTTATTCTTATTTTTCAAAATATAAAGATTTTTATTAGTTAATTTTGAATTTTAGTTAATTTTGATTATATTATTTTTATCACAATTAGTTAAATATGTTGTGAATATTGTGTCAGTTTTATTAAATTACAAATTTCTGTTGAATTGCATTTTTTGCATGCCATGAATTTTATTCGTGACATTTGTTAATATTTATTTTTATTTGTTACTTTTCATTTTGATATTTTTCGCAGTCTAGAAATTCATTCAAATATATATTAGATTTATTTAAATGGATTTTAGAGCATTTTTTGGTTCCATCTATGATACTTTTGCTTTAATTATCCCTTGATTTTGCTCTTGTTGGAACTAGTTTATTATTTTTATTATGATTAAAGAACAATTTTGATGGCTTGAATTATTATTTTTAGCAAACTTTAATATTGTCGTGGTTGCCGTATGTATTTGTGTTTATTGTTGGTTATACTATTGTCTCATTGAGGTGATTTTGCAAACTTTACTTTATTAATTATTTTTCTTGTTAGGTTTTCATATATTAATTATTTTATTGTTAGGTTCTCTCATATGTATTTATTATTCAATTTGTTACCAGAATGTACCAGTGTGTGGTCTCGATCTCTAGTGATTCATTATTGCCATGTTAGTACTATTACATTGCCACTTTTGTTTTAAATGATTATTTCCTCTTATGTTTTTGTCTTCCCTAGCAATTCTTAAATAATTTCGTACGTTAAAATTGGCCAATGAAAAAATCTCTCCATTGGTTTTCGAGGCCTCCCCATTGTAAAAAACGGAAATTTAGTTTAAGTATTGTAAAAAACGGAAATTTAGTTTAAGTTTATATATATTTTACATTAAAATGGCCGATGAAGAAATTACCGTCGATTTCCAAGGCCTCCCATGTTAATAAGACGGATTTTTTTTTTTAGGTTATTATTAAATTCATACTTATTTATTACTAACACTTTTACTAAGTGTCTTTACAGGTACACCCCGGAGTCGCTTCCCATTGAAGCTATTCCAATGGAGTTCAAATTATATTTCATATTCATTATTTTGTATATATTGACGTTAGGCAAACATTAGGTCGTTTTCTTATATTATCGCTTTGTTTTATTATTTGTTTATATTTCATATTCATTATACTTGTATATTATATTTTATCTCCTCAATTTTAAAAAATGAGTTCAGACGGGACCCACAATTGTGGATTTCGAAGGATGCCTAACACCTTCCCTTCGGAATAACTTGAACCCCCTACCTAGAATCTATTGGTTTCGTGGACTATTTTTGTTAGTTAATTAATTGGTTTCCTAGTTTTCCTAAAATTAGGTGGCGACTCCTTAAAAATTGTTTTATTCTTTTAAAATTGTTTATTTTTTGAGTTACCCCGACGTTTCTCCTTATTTGAATAAAGTTGGGATGTAAATAGGTATTACTTTTTAACTCTATACTTCGGTTGTTCCCCGGAAAACTAAGAACTAAATGGAGTGGACCCTTTCAAGTGGTGAGGATGACTCAACATGGCGCGGTACAACTTAGAGACAAAACTGACCCCTCGTTCTTGGTGAATGGGCAAAGGGTCAAACATTATTTTGGAGAGGATACGGATCGAGATCAAGAAGCTCTTGAGCTAAATGATGAATGATCCAAGCTGTGTCGTGCCGCGACATTAAATTAGGCGCTTATTGGGAGGCAACCCAATTGGTAGTGTAGCTTCTTATTTTATTTTATTTTTAATTTTATAGTGTCATTTTTTCTTTTGGTCTTGTCTTTATAGGTTTTGGAGAAGTTTGAGTATCCAAAATTTGGAGCTAAGGAGCACGTTTGAGCTTAAGTGTGGGGTGTCGATCCTTGATGAAAATTAAGAGAACATGCTACTAGCTAGGCCTAGAGGCCTCAGGGAGTTTTCCTAACCCTTGTTTTAAATTTTATTTGATGCTTTGGGGACATAACATCTTTTTAAGTGTGGGGTGGAGGAATGAATTCCTAGTTTTTACTGCTTTATCCAGTTTTTTTTGTATATTTTAGGATGGGTTCCTTGGCTTTTGGTTTCGGTTCTTTTCCTGAGGATAGTCCCTTTGAACCGATAGGGAGTAAATTTTTATTTATTTATTATTATTATTATTTTAGAGAAAAGAAAAGACTCTTTTGAGTTGTGTAATACTTGCTATTTAGGCCTAATTTTGAGTAGTACTTTCTTGTGAATGCTTGATTGCTAATGAAATTGCAAACTCTTTGACACTTAGGCTCATGGTTGTGACTTTGTATATAGCTTATTTTATTTTGTAGTTTGTTATGACCCTGTCTCTCATAGAAGTAGAATTGATCCATCTTGATTGATACTTGTGCCATGTGTGATGAGAATTTGCTTATTCCATGTTTTGCATCTTAGTCTAGAACTTGCCCTGCATGCTATTGAAGCGAAATAAGAAGTGTTGCTCTGTTTAGGAGATGATAATAGGCTTTCTTTGATTTGTCTTGTAAATTTTAGCCTTTTCAGATATTATATCACTAGTTAGCCCTTTTGAGCCTGTAGCCTTTTGTTGGTAGCCATATTTTGCCCTTAACTATTTTGTTGAATCCCTAGTTTTTGCATCTTGCTTCCTTGAGCACTGTAGCATTGACTGATTATAATTGTTATATCTGAAAAAAGAAAAGGGATGATTGAGTGAAAAAAAAGAAATCAATGATAGCTACAAAGTGGTGAAAAAAGCCCTTTCCGAAAGAATGTGACATGAAAAAGAAAAAAAAATTATTACTGTGAAAGAAAAAAAATGATTGAAGCATTCTTGAGATGATGAGAATTACTTGTGAAATAATTGTTGAAGAGAAGGCTGAAAATAAAGAGAAGAAAATAATGGGTAATGAAGTCTAAAAATACAAAGTGCTTAGGGAAGTGTGAATCACTATTATATAGTTTTCCTACCCGTCCCCTAGCCTACATTACAACCCGTTAAAGTCCTATTTGATTCTATTCAAGCATGCTTAATTAGTGGAGATGTACATAATGGACAAGCATATGGTTCTTTGAGCATACATGTGAATTTGGTGAGTGTGAGATTTGATCTTTGATGTGAAGTCCGTAATTTATATTCAGTCTTTTGAATTGAGTGTGTGGACTATTTATTCTTGTGAGGGCACTTGTTTCATGATAGATATGTGATTTTATTAGCTTTTTTTGACGAGAGTAGGTGAGCAAACTTAAATTTGATGAGTTCAGAGTCCTTCTTTGAGGTTAGGAGGTTAGAGGTTTGTTGTTTATTTGGATATCTTGCATAATGATTGAGAAGTGTACTTGATGTTTTGAAATTTGTGGATGGCCTAATTGTTTTGTATCAACCAAAGTGATGACATTCCTAGTATGATTTTTGAGATGAGCTTTAATGTTTGCTCGAGGACGAACAAAAGTTTAAGTGTGGGGTGTTGATCTGAGGCCAAAAATATATTTTCTTATCATTAATTGCCTCATATTTATTATTTATATTTGTCCTTTTTGAGCATGAATTTTATGGATTGTGCTAATTAGTGTATTTTATTTGTAGAAGTAAATTGGTGTAAAGTTGAAGAAGTTTGGAGCTAAAACGAACTAAAAATGGAAGATTCTAGAAGGAAAATCAAGCAGACAGCTTAATGGAAAGATTGTAATATAATATTAATATTTATATATATGTTAAAAGTCATGCGGCAAAGAGAGAAATTAAGGAAATTACCTGCAGCCTGCCACGTGACACACAATGAAACAATGAGCAGTGCACAAATTCTTGTGGCGGCTCAGTTCCACGCATAAACCAATTCTTTTTGGTTTTGGATTCCTACTTTGTTTTGGACTCAATTATTTTACTCAGGGTTTTCTACATCTATAAATAGTCCGTAGAAATAATTATTTAGGGAGCTATTTTTTTTGGTGGGCAAGAGCAAGGGATTACAATTCATCTTTGGTTTCAATTCTCTACTTCTTCTTTAGGTTTGAATTTTATGAAACTTATTATTTTTGAGTTTATGAATATTATGTGTGGCTAAACACCCTTGTTCTGGGGCTGTAGCTACGGGTTATTGTTGAACGTCAAATTGCTTTGAATTAATTATTGGTTATCATATACATTACTTTTACATTCTTGTTTTAGTATTTCATGCTAGGCCATCATAGAAATAAATCCATTGTCTATTCTTGGAATCGAGAGATGAAGAGGTAGATAGACTAGAGAATGTAAAGAGCTTGTTCCAACTTTGATTAGATTCGTGTTTAGGAGTGACGCCCGGACGAACACCTAGCTTGGTTATGAAACAGGATGAAATATAAATGCTCGCCAATTAGGATTACCTATCCCCTCTCAACGATGTAGTTAGACAGCTAGTTGGAGTAGGCGATTAGAGGTCGAGAGATCATGATCATAAAATCAACCCTGTAAATCAGTAATGTGATAACTAAAATTGATTCTTTGCATGAGATGTGATACATGAAACCCAAAGCATGCTGCAACCCTGAAATTGTCCCTTAATTGATTAAAATACCGAAATTATCGTTATCCTTGTCAGTTAGTTTATTATTTAAATTGTTCTTAGTAGTATTAGTAATCAAAACCATATCGTTAATACGTTCTTTAAATTATAGACTTAATTGAATTGATATACATTGATCATAAGTCCCTTGGGTACGACAACCCGGTCCTAAAAGAGCCATTTATTACTTCTGCGACCACGTACACTTGCGTGTGCATTTGGGAGCAACAGATACAATAATACATTAATACAGATACATTATTAAAATAAGGAATTTTAGTTATTTTAAAAGATATAGGGACAAATGGAAAATAATATACTTAAAAGTGTGTACTTTAGTAATTTTTCCTTAAAAGTAACAATATAATAGAAAATTGGGAAACTTACATAAACTTCACTAGTTTAGAAGCTAATTACTTCTTTTTTTTTTTTTGGTAAATAAACTGATTTTATTACCAAATTGAGAATTACGAAACAAGATAAGACAAACAACCTAGACATCCCCAGGACTTCATACTTCCATCATCTATCTAAACCTACTCCTAACCATTGCGTAACCTTTCCGAAACTACTAATTAGACAGGGTACCAATCTAGTAGCTGCAGTTTCGTGCTCAGTTTCAGTTTCATTCCCCCTCTTATGTGTACTTCTTGAACAATCTTCTAGATTAGATCATCACAACTTCTATTTCTCTTCTGAAAAATCTGATGGTTCCTCTCTTGCCATATGTAATAGACACTGGCTGCAAGTGTGATTCGAAATATTTCAGCTGCTGATAGTTTCCCTTTGTAGTGATCTTGTGCCCATCTCTGCTCTTCATTCCACCATGCTGCCTGCTTTTGGATAGTTTGCCACCTTAAAACCTTTTGCCAGACCTGACTTGAGTAGGGGCAATTGAAAAATAAATGCTCAATGTTCTCATTTTCAGTATCACACAGTATACACTTGATGCTATCTACACTACCCCAAGTGATTAGTCTTTCCTTTGTCAGGAGTCTCCCAAGTAATGTTAAAAGTAAGATAAAACTTCATTTTGGGCATGCATTAGTATTGCATATGAGTTTTCTCCACTCCACTTTTGGGCATTCCCCTCTCAGCAGTTGATACACTTGTTTAATTGAGAAATGCTCCATTTGTATTACTTGTGCTTCTTTCCACCCCGCAACCTCCAAGTATTTATGTGCTTGTAATATCTTCCTAACCATCCATGAGGCCTGATTTGCTTGGATGTTCCACATTGTTCCTTGTTTCCCATAATACATGTGCACCCATTGTACCCATAACTTGTCCTTTTTTCTTGCTCAGATTCCATAGAAGTATGCAAATGGCTGCCTTGTTCCACTCCTGAATACTTATAATATTTAAGTCTCCTGTAGTCCTTGGCTTGCAAAGTTGATCCCATGCAATCAATGCTTTCTTTTATATATCTGCCCCTCCAGTCTATAGAAAATTTCTATGTAGCCCTTCAATGCATTTGATCACTTTCTTTGGTAAGATAAACACCTGCGACCAGAACACTTGGACAGAGAACAACACATTTTTGATGAGTTGGACCCTACCTGCATAGGAGAGAAACCTAGAGGTCCAGTTCTGTATCCTTCCTACAATCTTATCAATCAGTGGTTGGCATTGCACAATAATTACTCTCTTAGTGCTTAAAGGGACTCCCAAGTATCTAAATGGCATTGTACCCTGTGAGAAGCCTAGTTCCTGTAGTATAGCCAATTGTATTTCAGGTGGTACTCCTCCAAAATAAATGGAGCTTTTATCTACATTTGCTTCCAGTCCAAAAGCTGCTGAGAATACTTTGAAAATCTCATAAACCTGTTTAACAGATGTGAGATCACCTTTACTCAATAGGAGCAGATCATCAGCAAAACTTAGTTGGACCAGACGCATTTTAACACATCTTGGGTGGTACTTGAAGCTTGGGGACTTTTTCAATTGTTTCAATAATCTTGTGAAATACTCCATGGCTAAAACAAAAAGGTAAGGAGATAGTGGATCTCCTTGTGTTAGCCCCTTCTTTGCCTCAAAGGGTGCACTGGGATAACCATAAATCAGGACAGTGCAAGTCATTGTGCTTATGCATTGGAGAATCCAATCCACAAAAACACTAGGAAATAATAATTGGATCAGCACATGTTTCAAGAATTTCCATTACACTGAATCATACGCTTTCCTCATATCAACTTTCAGCATGTATCTAGGGGAGACCCCTTTCCTCCCATATCCCTTGACCAATTCAGTTCTCAAAATGATGGTATGATTGATCAATCTTCCGGCACAAAAGCTGACTGCCCTTTATCTATTAGACTATCCATCACACTCTGCATTCTATTAGTAAGTACTTTCGAAATGATTTTGTACACAACCGTACAACATGAGATTGGCCTATACTCTGATATTTTTGATGTATATTATATTTTAGGAATTAGGGTCACAGTGGTACAATTTATGGCTTTTATTTTCCCTGATACGAAGAACTCCCGAATAGCCTCAATAATCTCTTCTCCTACAATTGCCCATACTGTCTTGAAGAAATATGTATTAAAACCATCACATCCTAGAGCTTTATTATCATTTATCCCCTGTAGAGCCTGTACTATTTCATCTCTAGTTACAGGTGCTATCAGTTGTGCTTGTTGTCCTCTATCTAATATAGGTCCATCTCTCATTGCTTGTTGATTCACTGCTAGTAGTTGATTTGCACAAGTCCCCAGTAGCTTTTGCTAATATCCAATAACCTCATCTTCTATATCATTACTGCTTGTCACTATGTTCCCATTAGTACTGATTAAATTGGTTATCTTGTTTTGAGCTAGACTATTTCTCAGACTAGCATGGAAGTAAGCTGTATTTTCATCTCCCAATTTCAACCATTGTACTCTTGACTTTTGCCTCATGAGGTTTTCTTCTACATGTAACCATTTCTCTAAGTTTAGCTTGGCCTTCCTTTCTACTTCAATCAAGCTTGTGGGTTGTCCTGGTTGCCTCATAGAACTTTGTACATCTTGCAACTGTTGTCTGTACATTTTGATTTTAGTTTCCACTCCCTGAAATTCAGCTGTAATTAAAGTCTTTAGAGCTTGCTTCACTCTTTTTAGTTTCTGCCACACCCTCAACATACCCTTACCTTTATTGGTATCCTGTCATGCTTTTTTCACAATATCCTGAAACTGTACATGTTTTGCTAGATGATTTAAGAATTTAAAAGGTCTGGATCTCATCTCAACCTGTTGAAAAAAATTGATACTGAGTGGTGAATGATCAGAACAGCCCGGATCCATAATCTGCACCTCAATGTTAGGCATATTCAACATCCATCTTGTGTTAGCTAGAGCCCAGTCTATTCTACTGTATGTGTGCCCATTAGTCCATGTATATTCTCTACCAGTATGTTTTAGAATTGTCATACTTGTGTCCCTCAGATACACATCAAAATCTCTTATCTCTGCATCTTGTACAGGAGCTCCCACCATTCTATCTTCCGCTCTATGAAAGGTATTATAATCTCCCATTGCCAGCCAAGGAGTCTGTTGATTGCTATGTATATTCCTTAGTTTCTCCCACAAACTTCTTCTATCTGCTATGGTATGTAAACCATATAGCTGTGAAATTAAAACTCACATTTATCCCTCTACATGCCACCTCTATATGAATATATTGTTCAGTTTGCTCTACTTGATTGCAGCTAATTACTTGAGGATCCCACATTATCCAGATTCTTCCTTTATTGCTGACAACAGAATTAGTTAAACTTTCCCATTCAGGTGCAACTTTCTTCAAGATATGGCCTTCATGGTGAACTTTTATTTTATGCTCTAATAAAGCTATAATACTAACTTTAGTAGTCTTTATAAACAGTGCAACTTCCTTCTGCTTATAGACTTTATTTAGCCCTCTTATGTTCCAAGTAATTAACTTCATTTAGGGTGTAATAGTGTGTTACCTTTCCCCATCACCTTTACTGCTCCTCCTACCCTTTTACCTATACCAACTACATGTCTGGTATCATGATCATGAAGCAGGCTAAATTCATTTGATGTGGATATCTTGGCCTTACCCATGTGTTGTGTTTGCCCCTTTGTTGTTGATTCGCCTCTTGCTTCCTCCCAGTTCTCAACATTTTCCTGAACTTGTAGTTGTTCTCCTTCTTTATGCCCATGTGAGTTTGAGTTTGTGTCCTTCTTGCTGGTTCACCCTTTCCAGCCTTAAGTTTACCATATCATCCCCAGGTTCTGTTAGTCCACTGCTCTCAATTACATTGTTTGATTCTGCTTTATTCTCATCTTTCTTCTGCTGCCACTCTGTCATCCCTCTCACAACCTTATCTTTTGGCTTATGTGCTTCCCCTTTTGGCTGGCATTTATGCCCAATGGTCAGACACCTAGGACAATAAGCCGGCACCCATTCATACACCACCTTATGAGTGAATTCTCTTCCATTGTGGTCTTCCACTTTGATATCTGCTGGAAAATTCTGACTGATGTCCATCTCAACTAGGACTCTAGCATAAGATACTCTGTCTATTTGTGTAGTGCATTCATCAGCAAACAGAGGAATTCCCAAACCACTACTAAATCTGCTTAATGAATGCATTCCCCAGCAATTCAAAGGAAGATTCGGCAATTTAACCCATACATGAATAGTTTGCATAATCTCCTTACTGAGATCAAACTCTGGCGACCAAATCTTCACTATTATTTGCTTATTCCCAAGCATATGAGGCCCTGAATACAACACTTTATCCCTATCTTTAAAACTACTAAATCGCACAAGAAAGTATCCATCATTATGGTAAAATACCTTAGGCTTTGCTATGTAGTTCCACTGCGCCGCAATGTATCGTTCTACTGCAGCAATAGTTGGGTCAGCTCCCACCACATAAAGAATTAAAGCATGTTTCCATCTCATGGTCTCCAGCTCTACCTCGTCTTTGCACAATTCTACAATTTTCTCTCCATTACGAATCGTAGGAGCTACATAATTCAACTTCACGCCCTGCGCAGCCATACTGTTCCCTTGAAATAGATTTACCCATTTTTTCTGCTCAGGTTCCTCCCCCTCCTCTTCTTGTTCTGAGAGTAACTTCGTTGGTACCTTGTTGTTGCTCTGGGATCCTTGAACTTGTGGCGTAGGTATGCCACTAGATTGTATTCCCCGATCTCCTTGTGTTCCCCTCTCCTCCGATCTAATCGCAACTAGCGGCGTATTGGTCAGAAATAGGGTTTTGCCTGTCAATTCCGGCCACTGCTCAGCTGATTTCATCCCCATATTATGAATCTCCCCTGTCTTCATGGTGTTACAAATTCCAGTGTTCGTTTGCCCTCCGATAACCATCTTCTTCAGTCCTCTCACCATTGTAGGGTAGGCGCACGTTAGCTCACCTAATATGCGCCCTTTTTTCTTCTTTTTTTTCAACTAAGTCTTATTATTATTAGAAGTTAATTACTTAAATACACTCTAATTTGAAATATTACTTATCTTACCAGAATTTGGTGCCTCCAGATACGTCTAGATACATGTATCTCGGATACATGGGGTCAAATTTAGGTGTAATTTGTTCTAGACACATTGTATCCAAGTGGATTCGCATGTATCTAGGATACATAGGAAATCTCACTCGTCTCTCTCCCATCTCACTCGCCACTCTCCGATGTATCTGGTATCCCAGATACATGTGAATCACTCCAAATACATGCAGATACATGTATCTAGTGTAATTCACATGTATCGTGCGATATATACGAATCTCGCTCGCATCCCTCCTTAATCTCATTTGCCCTCTCTCCCTATTTTTATGTATTTGGTAGCAAAAATACATGTATCTAAGGATAATATACGTAGGAAACTCTTAATTAGTGGTAAGATAAGTAATATGATAGTAAAATATATCAAATTATGTAATTTTATATAAAATTTATAACTTAAAATCCTAGATATGTTCCCTATGATATCTATTTTCTCGTACACAAATGCGACGCACTTCTTATTTACAGAATAATAAGTAAAATTTAATTATAATACGCATTTTACTCCGCAAATATATTATTTCCTAGAAAACAAGGTAGCATTACTTAAACGACACATGTTCCACTATTATTAAAAACTATAATGTCACTAAAACCCATGTGGTTACAGAGTCTAGAAAGGATTAAAATTTGGCAGCTACTCAGACGCATCTGGTGGAGCTGAAATTCATATATATGTGATTTATTTATTTTTTAAAACAAAATATCAGTCTTATCCTCGATTTGTTAGAATCAAAATAATCAGGTGTATATGAAAGTTAATTAAGCGAACTTTGAAAAATGATAAATCAAACAACAAAAGAGACAATTTTCCTCCCAAACAATTTTTTTTTTTAGCCTAATAGAGAAAACTTATACTCCCTTATATTGTCCTTACTAAAAATAGTTGTTCCTTAATACTTGTCATTTTTACAAAATCAATACATAAATAACACTATTATTTCTATTTTACCCTGATGAGTCATTAGTCTTGAAAGTATGAATTTGACCAATATAAGAAAACTAAATGATTAATTCATATTCATTAGTCAATTTAATTAATCAAAATAAATTAATATATGTTCATTTATTGAAAACATGACTTCAACATAACATTAAATAAGGGTAAAATGATAAACTTATCTAGTTTCTTAAGGGACGTAAAATCTAAAATGATGACATATAAATAGGAACGAAGGGAGTAATTTTCTTTAAGATAAGAAAACTCAATTACAATTAAAAAATCATAGCAAACACCTAATAAAATTCGCGAACTTTGAAAAATTATCTAACAAAGTTATTGAATTTTATTTTGTATCGATAAAATCACTCAACTTAAGTTTAAGTTTATTATTAAAATAAATTTGACATGACAATTTTTTTTTGTTGGGTATCCGGAGTCCACATTGGAGTTCCGACTAAATCCGGATCGCGCACTGCAGGGCCCATTCGGGAGTGGCACTCCCAACAAGATTTTCTCCATACCCAAGGCTCGAACCCGAGACCTCTAGTTGAGGGTGAAACACTCCCACCAGTGCACCACAACTCATGTTGATGACAAAATCATTTTTAAATCATGCTAATTTCACTTGTAAAGATAAAAAAAAAAAATTAAAATAAATTAAGCTCTTTCTTTTTCATTAAAGAAAGTCAATTCTGATTCCAAAATCGTGTATCTGATCTATTCAACTTGTTGTTGTGGACTCTGATTACAATAAAATCATCCAACAAAAATTGGATGGATTATTACAGAAAGTTCGCATATTTATAGATTATTTTTCTCTAGTTCTTTAACTACTCCTAATTTTCCCTTCTAAATAATATATCTAAAAAATCATAACAAATTACAGTAGTTGATTTACATAGATAATAGGATTTTTTTACATAAATAAAAACATTTAAATTAATTATTATTCTTTTTGGGTACTTTTATTAGATTAATCATAATGAAGTAGTAATTTTGAGTTATTTGTTTATTATTTTAATAATGAATATGACATAAAAAATAATTTATTTTGTCATGCATTTAGGATTTTAGTTGAATGATTTTATTAATAAAAAATAAAGTTTAATGACTTTACTAGATAATTTCTCAAAGTTGAGTGACCTTTTGAGATATTAACTCAATTAGTTGTATAATATATGGTCCATAGAAGTTGATAACAGAACAATTTTTTTTAAATTTTGTTCCTTTACAGATAACAAATAATTATTTATGACACAATAAGAAAGTGTTGATTTCAATACAAAGTAAAATATTTGAGCTTACCAAATAAAGATGTGCAAAATTAATTTGAAGGAGCTCAACCTATATATAAATCTATATACTGACAATAAAGTTGGTATAACCAAACAATAATTCGAACCCAAATTTCATAACATTTTTCTTCTTTCACATTATTATTATTTTATTATTTTTCGTGGCACGCATACATTTTATTTTGTCGTGTTAATATTGCAGCTGCAAGTGAGTTGGCATTGTTGACTCAATTAAAAGTTTGATGGGTTTCTTCTTTTTTTTTTTTCTTTGAAACATAATAAAATCTTGTCATGTCCATAATTGTTAGTAATTTAATTTGTTATCGAATCTTTTTGACGCATTTGTGTTTAATAGGTTTAAGTATCTTCCTAATTCTTTTTAACATATGCTTAAACTAACAAATAGATATACATACATATTCGTTTTGAATATTTACAAACATTGAGTTACATGATTGTATATTAATTTATACTAAAATGACAGAAAATTATCATTACTAAGTAATGAACTGAGGTAAGAAAATCAATGGATGTGATGCAGCGGGAGCTGCACCTCTCTTCACTTGACTGAGCGAATCACGTCGTCCTTATAGAAAATACAATTTATCAACAAAAATCAATTTCCTTTTTTAGAATCTCTTTTTTTTCATAAACTTGTAACACTACATATATTCAAACAATATATACATATGTGAAAGATGAAACATCATGAAAACGATTATGGCATAATATCACCCACAGTGTTTATGCAACCTCTATAACAATAACATGAGAGGAAATGTCAAATGACAAAGGCCCCAATTATACCCAAAATATAAAAGGTAAAATTTAAATACATCAAAAGTACTTGAGTGTTGTAATACTCCATCTGTCCAACAATAGTTGTCCACTATACTATTTTGGGATGTCCAACAATACTTGTCCATTTTATGAAATCAATGGATAATTTTACACTAAGTTACTAATTTACCCTTATCATTAGTTATAGTCATTTCCCTATTACATTTTTCAAGACATTGTATTTATTATATATTCAAAGGGTGATATAATAAAATTACTCTTCTATTTATAGTCTGTTAAGAAGTGTGCAAAATCAATAATGGACAAGTATTGTTAGACCGAGGGAGTAGCATTTTTAGCTTATTTGTATAGTCTTTTGATACTCTAGTTGTAACATCTCGAATTTGAAAAAGGCTAAAAAGGGAAAGCAGGAAAAGTTCATGAACCCAAATTGGACCATGGACCCTTCACGGCAACCTAGACGGTCCGTGAAGGGGACCACGGCCCGTTAAGGGCCTCGTGAACTCATTCCAGAAGCTGCCCATGAAGGGGTCACCGTCAGACAGCTCGTGGTGGACTTGACGGCCCGTCAAGTGGGTCGTACAAGTCACCTAGTTGTTGGGGAGTGACCCAAGGTCACTGGAAAAGGGCCACAGACGTCTAAACGGCCCGTGAGGCTTCACACGAACCGTGAAGTCGTCCGTGAAGGAGACTTATCAGGTTTTGAGTTTTGGGCTAACTTCAAACGATCATATCTTTTAGCACAAATTGAATTAAGTGGCCCATCACCTATCAAATTAAAGGTCTTTAAGTCCTTTTTCCAACGCCACCGAGTTTGCCCCATTTAAAGTGAGGAGTAAGAAGTTATGTCTGTTTTAGTGGAGCCCTGTTGGGCAGGCGAAGCTTCACGACCAGGTTGACGGCCCCTGAAGCCTGTCTTGGAGTCACTTCGTCAGCTTTTAAGTCAGGGTCGTACTGGTCTTCTCTCCTATGCGTTGGGCACTTAAACTACGTCGTTTGATGCCTAAACTATATCATTTTACTTAGTCTAATCCTAATAATCTAGTCAGAAACTACCTAGAACCCTCATTCTCCCAAAATCATCCAACTTAGAAAGAAAAGAAGAGAAAGAGGCGACAGTTTCTCCCAAGAACAAGCAGAGGTATTCTTCGAAGTTCAGCCCCGAAATCCAAAGGATTTCTCCATAGTTTTCGTCACCAGGTATGTGGGATTTCACTAGTGGGTTCCTTTCACCCATTAGGTCATTCAGTCAGTCCTTCAATTTCTCATAAATTGTTCAGACCTAGGGTTTCCAAAACCTTGTAGATTCGTTGTGATTTTAGCTGCTATAGTTTCCATGATATAAATAATATGTTTTCTTGGAAAATCTGCATAGTCCTATGTATAGAACTCCGAACTCTAGCTTGTATTAATTATCAGTATTTCATGAATTATACTTGCTAGACAGATCAATCAGAAAATCATGATCCAGTATTTGAATGCCATATCTTTCAGTATATTTATGTGCATTCCCAGATAGCATGTCAGTATTTTGAGCTACTCAGTATATCAGTTGCATTTTAGCTTTGCATATTCAGTTGGGAGTAGACTTAGCACCGAGTTGGACGGGTACCCACAAAGTCCCAGAACCACGTGCCAACGTAGGTTCAGAAGTCCCCTCTGTTGGGCATCAGTTTTAGTGATCACGCCACAATCATGCCTTTATACCCTGGCAAGGTATATTGGGTCCTCTTGATGGGGCATATACATCGGATCCTCCACGTTTAGCTCACGTGGTTTATGTTGGTTAACAGTAGCTCCCACAGTCATACTCTTATTGCATTGACCATGTTATCAACATTTACTTCAGTATACAGTTCAGCATGTTATCTTCATGATTAGTACTTGGTAATTACATCTGGTCCAGTTTTCAGTTATACTTCAGTACAGCCTATTTCCATGTTCAGTTTATATTGTTCAGCTTAGTACCTATATCTTGCATGCTCAGGACATTCAAGGTACTAACACATACTTTTACACTACATCGTTTCATGATGTAGGTTCAGGCGCTCAGCATCCAGACCGCGTTTAGCTCGACTTCTAGTCCTTACTCAGCAGCTTTAGTGGTGAGTCCTCATAGTTCGAGGACGTTTCTTTATGCTTTTGACTCAGTTAGTTCATTATTTAGTTATCAGTATTATTAGAGTCCCCAACTGCTCATCAGTTTTAGAGGCTTTCAGACATAGAGTCAGTATTCAGTATTTGGGTTGTTCCACATTTGAAATCAGTTATATTCTCAGTTGAACTCTTTAAAATTTATTCAACTTTCAGTTATGCTTCCGCTTACATAGAATTATTCCAGTATGCTTCTGATATGCCAGATTCAAGATTGGCTTGGGGTTACTTGTGATCCTAGGTCCCGTGTTACGCCTAGGGGGTAGCCTCGGGGCGTGACAAACTTGGTATCAGAGCATCAGGTTCAAGAGTTCTAGGGTGTCTGAAAGTCGCACTATGTAGAGTCTCTTTCATGGGTGTGAAGCGTGTCACATCTATGGGGGAGAGGCTACTAGGTGTTCTAAGAAAAACTTCCCTTCTTTCTTTTCCAACTCGTGCTCTAAGTATAAACTCTCTTTAATCTCCTTCAAACTCCTGCTCTTCGCATTTTTAGAAAATGCCCCCAGAAGAGCTAACGCCGGGAATCAACCAGCAGCTCTAGCAGACCCATTGAATGAGCAAGTCACGCATGCCGAGTTAAGGGCTTCTTTCCGAGTGCTTGCTCAGGCCATGACTGCCCAGGTCAATCTGCAGGCTATGGCCCTAGCTTTGTCGCAGACTAACACTGCTGCTGCAAGAATTCAGGACTTCACTCTGATAAACCCTCCAGAGTTTCATGGGTCTAAATCAGGAGATGATCCATAAGAGTTTCTCGACGACATCAAGAAACTAACAGACATTATGAGTGTCACTCCAGTCGAAACTCTCCCAGAACCCTTCTCAGTCTCTACTCTAGTTGGCAGAAAATCTTCCTAGAGTTCCTTCCGAAAGGGATCAATCGACTTCGGAATAGATCTCCTTCCAGATACCCAGCCCATTTCAATTCCTCCTTACAGAATGGCTCCAGCTGAGCTTAAGAAATTGAAAGAATAGTTGAAAGACCTTCTAGACAAAGGCTTCATCAGACCCAACATCTCTCCATGGGGTGCTCCAATATTATTCGTGCGTAAGAAAGACAGTTCTCTCAGGATGTGCATTGATTATCGTCAGTTGAACAAAGTCACAATCAAGAATAAATATCCCATCCCAAGGATTGATGACTTGCTCGACCAGCTTCAGGGTGCTATTGCTTTTCTAAGATAGACCTCAGATCCGGCTATCATCAGCTCAGAGTCAGAGATAGTGACATCCCAAAGACAGCCTTCAGGACTCGGTATGGTCACTATGAATTTATAGTTTTGTCTTTTGAACTAACAAATGCTCTTGCAGCTTTCATGGACTTAATGAACAAGGTGTTCAAGTAGTATTTGGACGACTTGTTCGTAATCGTCTTTACTGATGATATCCTCGTTTATTCTCTGAATGAGGAAGAGCATGCGACTCATCTGAGGGTGGTGATAAGAAAAAAAGGGGATAACTGAAAGAAATAAGAAAACATATGTGAAATTATCGAAATCTAATCGAATTTATGAGCAACAAAGGACTTTATACCTTCATCTCTCAATTGAATCCGATCAAACAACAATAACCCAAATTCAATCAAAAATGAGAAAACCAAATTGAATCCACAAAGAGGGTAACTCGATGATCGATTAAGCTAGAAGAAGTTAACACAAGCAATATCGGGAATCCACCGTAATCACTCAACTACAATTACCAACTATGAACTATACTAATGCTAGCTACACCTAAAAACTACAAGCTTCAAAGCTTTCAAATATTTAATTCATCATAATATTCATAGTCTAAGTCTTCCAAAATAATAAAACTACTATTTATACTAAGGAGATAAAGAAGACACTTCTTTGAAAATTTTATCCTTAATGAGATAAGAGCCTTGTTTGGTTGTCTTCTTTTGTGAAATCTTGAATTCATGAGATGACCGTTTGCACACATGGCCACTTTCTTCCTTCTTTTCACTTTGATGGACCTTTAACACATTTTATGTCTTTATTTGGTGTCCATCAAGCTCCTCTAAAGCTATTATATGATCTTTGCTACCCATGTCGTTATCAAGTGGTTTTGCAACCCTCAAAGATTGCCAGCTATTCGCTAAGTTCAGCAAATGTGAATTCTGGTTACAATCGGTCGCTTTCCCTGGTCATGTGGTAGCCAGCGAAGGGATTCGAGTGGATTCTCAGAAAATTTAGGCAGTAAAGCACTGGCCCAGACACACCTCTCCGATTGATATAAAAAGTTTCTTGGGTTTGGATAGTTACTACAGGAGATTTGTTGAAAGGTTTTCATCTATAGCTGCCCAATTGACCAAGTTGACTCAGAAGAAGGTCAAATTTCAGTGGTCAGATGAGTTTGAGAAAAGCTTCTTAGAATTGAAAACCATGTTGACTACAACTCCTGTCTTGACTCTACGAGAGGGTTCAGACAGTTATGCAGTTTATTGTGATGCATCCAGGGTCGGCCTAGGTTGTGTGTTGATGCAGCAGGGTAATGTCATAGCTTATGCTTCTAGACAACTTAAGGTCCATGAGAAGAACTACCCGACTCATGACCTCGAGCGTGCAGTCGTAGTGTTCGCCCTAAATATTTGGAGGCACTACTTGTATGGTGTTATGTGTTCACAGATCATAAGAGCCTTCAGTATATGTTCACCCAGAAAGAGTTGAATCTTCGTCAGAGGAGATGACTCGAATTCCTCAAAGACTATGACATGAATGTGCTCTACCATCCAGGCAAGGCCAATGTAGTGGCTGACGCCCTCAGCAGACTATCTATGGGTAGTGTGGCTTATGTTGAGGAACAGAAGAAAGAATTAGCCAGAGATGTTCACCGGCTTGCTCGCTTAGGAGTTTGCTTGATGGACACGTCAGATGGTGGTGTGATAGTGTAGAATGGATCAGAATCTTCATTGGTAGCGGAGGTTAAGGAGAAACAAGATAGTTATCCTATATTGCTTCAGTTGAAATATGCAGTTCATCAGCAGAGAGTTGAGGTTTTCGCCCAAGTTAACAATTATCGCAATTAAACTAAAATATCAATGATATGAAGAGTTAACAAGCAATCCAAGAGTGTGGGGATTGGAAATCGATGTCACATAGGGGTAATTGTGTTGCTCTATAATGATGAATATTCATGAATATGCTAAGTCATCTTCATTGATGCTAATCATCTTTCGATCTCAAAGCATCTATGCATAGAATATCCTTTCGGTCTCATCTAAATGTCAATCCTAAACAACCCAATACCTTACTCTATTCTCTCTTTTAAGAACAGGGAAAATAGATTCGATCTATGATCTCTTATTCAAGAAAGGTACATGCATCAAACCTAAATTGATAGTATTGAACTAATTACCCACTCCAATCAATCTCTTTCGAGCATCAATTGGAGATCAGAAGTAGGAATTAAGTTTGCAACCTTAACCCTTAAGTTAACTCCATTGTAATTAGACCAAATTCATGTATGTAAAGCAACAAAACAGAGCATAACACAATACCCACGACATTAAATCAACACCCAACCCCATTTAAGCACCCCAAGATCTTGGGGTTTTAGCCACCCATCACAAAAAGTAAAGAGATTATACCTTCCATGAAAGCATCCATGGGTAACTTGAAATCAAGCAATTACAAGTAAACCCAATTTGGATTCAACTTCAATTTATCAAATTCAAACACCAAGTTATAAAACCCAAAAGCTAGAAAAATGTTCTTTAAAGGTAAAGTGTTCTAAAACTCTCAAGCTCTTCTCAAAAGAGAAGTTTTGGATCCCCTAAAAACTGCATCCTTTGGGCTATTTATACTTTTCCAAAATCTAGCCAAAAATGCACATCGTGACTAACTTGGCGACATTAGTCAGGCTCGCCAAACCTGTTCGGTGAATCACCCTTCTCTCCTCAGCTCACCTAATGATGCTCTAGGCTTCAGGCGTTTGAACCTCAGTTGGCGAACTTGATCTAGTCAGCTTTCACATTTGGTGAATAGCCGAGTATCAGCTTAGTTTGCCTTTCGAGCATTCAGTCTTTGCTTTGCACACTGTCCTTTGGGCGATGTACATCAGAATCACCATTCTCATTCGACGCATCGCCGTCTCTATTGGAGTTCATCGACCTTCTTTGATAGACACAAGTGCAATGCACTGTCAATTTGGGTAAGGTCGTGCTCAGTTAGCGATATTCCTTTCATGTTTGGCGATCAACAATGTTAGCACTTTATTTTTGTATTTTTGGCCATTTTTTCAAACATCAGTCCTTGCCTTGTCCAATTACCTTCAGAGCTACAAATCATCCACATTCTATCAGAATAGGAAACCATTAGGCATTGAGGACAACAATTACTAACCTAAATGGACCTTATATGAGTGCAAATCTACCACTCATCACTCAATTTCTCTAAACTTTCCCATGACTCAATTATACGACTCGTAAAAGTTACTATAGCTCGTCATTAGCTTCCGTCATTTTACACTTAGCTCTAGAAATCAACTCTCCAAACCACGAATCAATCCTACGGCTCGTAGAAAAGTCTACGGCTCATAGGATGACTCATCAAACATCAGAAACTATTGTTGCTTCACTCTTCTCATCCGACTACTCCAAAACCTATTTTCCTGCAAAATACAAGCAAAAGACTGTTAAATCTACTAGCAAATGCTTAAGACACATGCAAAACTCCAAGTTTAAAGCATTATAAATATTGCAAATCCACGGTACATCAACACCCTCAACTTAAAATCGTTGCTTCTCCTCAAGTGACAAAACTAACTCTAAAAAACACGGTGCAAAAATAAACCCAAATCTCAAGCGATCCCATGACATTATTCTCAAAATTCAACACTCCTTATTCCTTTTCAACATAGTGAAATCATTAAGTTGACATAGACCTACCAATAGACATATTCACATACAAAGAGAACAATCACCAAGATACCAACTCTTTAATAATGTAACTTGTGCCCTCACCACAAAGAAATCCCATTCTTCACACATAATTTGAGTTATAGTTCAATTTTAGGGACTCAGTATACGCTCACGCTCAAAATTGAATTCAATACAGTACATGCACAATACCATTGGCTTGCCCTTATCTTCTATGCTTAGACTCTCAATACTATTAAATTACGACCACTATAGGAATTTTCTACCTTGTAATATAGGCTCAGGGTCAGGTATGGTATATTTGTATTTTAAGTGAATTTTCTGCCCTCATTGATATTACATTGGCTCTTTTCCTCTTTTATATCTAATCCTAGCCTCGCCTTAATTTTGCTTTTTCTCCGTATTTTCTTTTATCTTTGTTTTTTCTTTATTCTGCCACACCATTTCACATATTTTTACATATTGTTCATCTTTTCTCAACACACAACTCTTTTCATACCCCTTACTTTTCTTGTTTTCCTCTATAGTAGCAACCTTAAACTTAGGTGCTTAGCACAACTTGAAGTGCACAATGTCCCAGAAAGGACCAGGGCAAAAACCAAGGTTAACAATTTTCCTTTGAAGTAGTCACCCTCAACTTAGGCTTTTAGCCTGATTTGAGGTGCATGATGTCCAAGGAGGGACCAAGGCCAAAAAGAAGGCAAACTATTTTCACGGGGAAGGTAAATTAGGTGAATTGAAAGAATGGTCTAGTTAAGGCTTAGCACCTGGATCTAACAAGGCATATACATCAAAATGGAAAACTTCCAACGTACCGGTGACCACATCGGGTGAGCTCTCTTCAGTTAGATATATGTTTCTAATACTCAATTGGTAGGGATTGCAGCTCTTTCCCTCCAAATTTAGCTTGCTTAGTCTTCATTCGAGGACGAATGATCCCAAGGGGGAGATATTGTAAGATCTCGAATTTGAAAAATGCTAAAAAAGGAAAGCGAGAAAGGTTTATGAACCCAAATTGGACCATGGACCCTTCACGTCACCCTAGACAATTCGTGAAGAGGACCACGGCCCGTTAAGGGCCTCATGAACTCATTCCAGAAGCTGCCCCATGTAGGGGTCACCTTGACGGTGACCCAGACGGCTCGTGGTTGACTTGATGGCCCGTCAAGTGGGTCATACAAGTCACTTAGTTGGTGGAGAGTGACCCAAGGTCACTGGAAAAAGGCCACAGACGTCTAAAAGGCCCGTAAAGCTTCACACGGACCGTGTAGTCGTCTGTGAAGGAGACTTATCAGGTTTTGAGTTTTGGGCTAACTTCAAATGGTCATATCTTTTAGCATAAATTGAATTAGGTGGCTCATGACCTATCAAATTAAAGGTCTTTAAGTCCTTTTTCCAACGCCACCGAGTTTGCCCCATTTGAAGTTAGGAGTAAGAAGTTATATCTGTTTTAGTGGAGCCCTGTTGGGCAGGTGAAGCTTCACGACCAGCTTGACGGCCCTTGAAGTGCTTCACGGCCCGTGAAGCCTGTCTTGAAGTCACTTCGTCAGCTTTTAAGTCAGGGTCGTATTGGTCTTTTCTCCTATGCGTTGGGCACTTAAACTACATCGTTTAATGCCTAAACTATATCATTTTACTTAGTCTAAGCCTAATAATCTAGTCAGAAACTACCTAGAATCCTCATTCTCTCAAAATCATCCAACTTAGAAAGAAAAGAAGAGAAAGAGGCGACAGTTTCTCCCAAGAACAAGCAGAGGTGTTCTTCGAAGTTCACTAGTGGGTTCCTTTCACCCATTAGGTCATTCAGTCAGTCCTTCAATTTCTCATAAATTATTCAGACCTAGGGTTTCCAAAACCTTGTAGATTCGTTGTGATTTTAGCTGCTATAGTTTCCATCATCTAAATAATATGTTTTCTTGGAAAATCTGCATAGTCCCATGTATAGAACTCAGAACTCTAGCTTGTATTAATTATCAGTATTTCATGAATTATACTTGCTAGACAGATCAATCAGAAAATCATGCTCCAGTATTTGAATGCCATATCTTTCAGTATATTTATGTGCATTCCCAGATAGCATATCAGTATTTTGAGCTACTCAGTATATCAGTTGCATTTTAGCTTTGCATATTCAGTTGGGAGTAGACTTAGCACCGAGTTGGACGGGTACCCACAAAGTCCCAGAACCACGTGCCAACGTAGGTTCAGAAGTCCCCTCTGTTGGGCATCAATTTTAGTGATCACGCCACAATCATGCCTTTATACCCTGGAAAGGTATATTGGGTTCTCTTGATGGGGCGTATACATCGGATCCTCCACGTTTAGCTCACGTGGTTTATGTCGGTTAACAGTAGCTCCCATAATCATACTCTTATTACATTGACCATGTTATCAGCATTTACTTCAGTATATAGTTTATCATGTTATCTTCATGATTAGTACTTGGTCATTGCATCTAGTCCAGTTTTCAGTTATACTTTAGTACAACCTATTTCCATGTTCAATTTATATTTTTCAATTTATATTGTTCAGTTATATTGTTCAGCTTAGTACCTATAACTTGCATGCTCAGTACATTCAAAGTACTGACACGTACTTTTGCGCTACATTATTTCATGATGTAGGTTCAGGTGCTCAACATCCAGACCGCGCTTAGCTCGACTTCTAGTCCTTACTCAATAGCTTCAGTGGTGAGTCCTCATAGTTCGAGGACATTTCTTTATTCTTTTGACTCAGTTAGTTCATTATTTAGTTATCAGTATTATTAGAGTTAACTGGGGACTTGTCCCAGTAGCTTATCAATTTTAGAGGCTTTCAGACATAGAGTCAGTATTCAGTATTTGAGTTGTTCCACATTTGGACTCAGTTATATTCTTAGTTGAACTCCTTAAAATTTATTCAACTTTTAGTTGTGCTTCCACTTACATAGAATTATTCAAGTATGCTTCTGATATGCCAGATTCAGAGTTGGCTTGGGGTTACTTATGACCCTAGGTCCCGTGTTACGCCTAGGGGGTACCCTCAGGGCGTGACACTAGCATAGACTTGGCTTTTTGGCTCATAAATAAGTCATCGCTCAAAAGAGAGAGGGCATCTGGATCTTCATGATATTAATCAAGAAACACCATTGTAGAGTTCTAATAGTCAAAGACCCTCCATTTGCTCCTTACTATTACCTCTATCTCAATTTAAAGAGGATGGTATAGAAAACACTCATAAACTCGGCGTGAATTATTAGTTTCGTCCTCGAATTAGCCTAAAAAACACTTCTTTACTTGGCTAACTAAGCTTAAATATATCTGTAGACATTGAAATTTTGTGGGATTCTAGCTACCAGACGTGTTTAATTCCATTTAGGATTCTTGAAAGACTACTCTATCATAGACCCTAGTTTATGCCTATATAAGGTATTATATTCCTTTAAGAGGCATCTCGAAAAATTCATAATAAATTCGTGGGATATTCATAAAGAGATCAAAATATGACCTCCTACATTCGAGAAATACATTAACAGCCCTCGAATTATGAGGAAATCCAAATCATCATAGTTTGAGAAATATGCCATTAACGGCCCTCGAATCATGGAGAAATCTTAAGAGAAAATAATCAAGGAGAAATCTTAAGAATGAATAATTAAGGGAGGAACAGATTTGTACCCACAATGTTTATCAATAAAACTAGGTTTCTTCATGTTTTATTTGTAATTGCAATTTATTTTCTGTCACTTTAAAATTTGTGGCAAACAACATCATCTATATGTTTTTTTGTATGTCATTGTGATTATTCAAAGTCAGTATAGTTGTATTAGTATTAGTTTAGGTGTTTTTAATTAGTCGTGGTTGAGATTCCCATAATATTTTTGGTGTTTTATCTCTCCCCCTACCTAACCAACATTTAACAAAAAATATTGCATAATTTCGACCTAATATGGGACAGCCTGAGACAAATTGCCCTTTTATCTCTATCCTAAATCCTATTTTCAAAACCTTAATTCATAATGTAGATAATGTTTCATTCACAAATGCTTCGCCTAATCATCATTGACCATCATTATTTTAAATATTTCATTAGTCTCCTGCTTATCCATATAACCAATAACTATTGCTGCCCTCTATTTCAGTTTATGCGATCCATTTTCTATTTAATTTAATATAAGACGTTCTTTAATCGACAAACAAGGGTGAAGTCTGCCACACCAATTCTTTAAGAGATAGGGACTCCAACGCAACGTAAGAAAAAGTCACTCAGTGGATCACACACTTGGAGACAGCTATAGGGGCATCTTTAGAAAGTATACAAATATTGAAAAAGTGAAGTTTGACGACAACGGTAAATATAATGAATGACACCTTTGCCATACTAAAAAAGTTTGCAAGTGTTTTATCATTGCATATTTTCCGTACATGCCAAACACCTACCTTTCTAATTTTCCGATCTAAATTTAAAAATAACTAACTTAATGTTTACCTTTGATGCCAAACTTTATAGGAAAACAAATATTATTACATGTCCAAGGTCATAAATTTCCTTGAGAAAAAAATATGCCATAGTTGGGGTTTTATGTTACTTTTTGAGCTTTTGTTTTTGCATGTAACACCTGAATTGCAAAGCTGGACAAGGAGTTAAATCAAAGCACTTACTCACAAGTCACAGCTCATCAAAATAAAATAAAATAAAAAAGGGATAAGGACAAAGAGTGGAGGCCCCTACTATCAAAATCAAACAATCTATTTATAGTACCTATGGCTTACTACTGCCCAAAGTTGGTAAGCAACTTGATTAGGGCCCTTCTATTCTAGGATAAATTATTTATCAAAATTCATTTTAAATTATTCGAAATATATCAATTTTACCTTTCATTATATTTTGGTACAAAATACTCTTACCTAATTAGACAATTAGTTCAGAAGTGCCCTTCAACTATTCAAGTAGTTCAATATATATATATATATAGTAAAATAACTCACGTAATTAATGTTATTAAGTTACTTTTTAATGGATGTGTAAATATCATTTAGAAGAGAATAGAGGGTGTATTGAAGTTTAAATAGAAGGGAAGAAAGGAAAATTGTTCTAACTAAATTCTATTGTAAGGTTTAGCTACCACTCAAGAAATTAAATAGTTGAGGTGAATTCACCATTTGCATTTGATGAGCTCAATATTTAAGTTTCTTAGCACTGAATTTAGTGTACTTTAAAAATTACTCTCTTTGTCCAACAATTGTTATCCACTATTGACTTGAGACACCCCTTAAGACACAATAAATAATAGGGGTAATATTACTATATTATCCTTTGACTTTATTAAATTTAATTCTTTGAGAAATGTGTTAGATGATAAATAATATTTAATAGCAAGGGTAAAATAGACACAAAAGATAAATTATCTCTTAATCTTTTAAATTGGACAAGTATTATTGTACAACTATTTTTAGTATAGTGAACAACTATTATTAGACATAGAAAATATAAATTTTTATTTCATACTTGATGAAACTTTAACAAATTTTTACATCATAACTGAAAATATTTGATTCAGACAAACTCAATGTGAATCACACCATAGATGAACAGAGTAAAGATACACTAGATCTTTGATAATAAACTCATACTATGTTCAATTTATTCTTCTTATTATATAAATAACAAAATATTATCTTTCAAGAAAATAATCTAAAAATTGTAGTCAGTTCAAAAATGTGAAGAAAAAAAACTGTAAAAACACAGGTTGCCAAAAGGTGAAAATTTATGACAAACAGATTTCATTGTCATAGACCTATTCGTATTATATGGGACCATATTGTATGATATCAATTTATTTAATTTATATTTATGTCCCTACTGCCAACTTTAGGGCAGTTTTGATTTGACATTAGCAAAAGCCAACTTGTTATTATTGGGTTTCTAATTTGGTAGTAATACTAGTAAAGTGCATATATAGATTTAATACTTCAATTATGATGTTTGCAGTAAATCTCAACATGTCCTTGCTCTAAATTTAATATCCACAACTTCTTTTTGTTTGAGAAAAGGGTGTTTGTGGTATGGTCAGCCACAAAAAATAGATAATTAAAGGCTGTCATCTCCTTATATTTAAAATAAATATAACTTATACTATACTATGGTTTATTTATTGTGGTTCAGAATAAGTAAACTGTTTTCTTGTAAATAAATAAACTCCACACAACAAATATACTTTGACCTCTGTCAAAATTTGACTTCTTTCTTGCACGTTCAGTTTCAACAGAAAAGTACTTTATTTATGTAATTAAAAAATATATAAATATGCTATAAAATATAGTCTGATTCAAAGTATTTTACAAAATCATTTTTACACGTGATCAATTATAATTTGACCGCATCATTAATTAAAATTTTAAATTTAAAGAGAAAATATTCAAATATGCCATCCAACTTTGATAAAAGGCTCATAAAATCTTCCGTTAAAAGTTTGGTTCATCTATGTCATTTCAATTACTCCCTCCGTTTCTTTTTATATGTCACCTTTTTAGATTGCGCTTGCATTAAGAAATTAAGTAACTTTACCCTCTTACCCTTATTTAATTTTTTTTAAGTCAACTATTCAATAAATGATGAATATGCTAGATTTCAAAAATTAAAATGCATTTGAATGATTATTTAATTTTTTGAGTTTATTTTTGGAGCCAAATTTTTTCACAAATTGATCCAAAATTCTAAAAAATTGTTGAAGCTTTAACTTTCAAGATTATTTTTGAATTTTTCTTCATCTTTTATTTTAAATTTGTTTGTTGAGATTTCTTTTTCAAAAATTAGATTTTATAGAATAGTGTATGGAGAGAGTAATTAATCAATGTATGAAGTACTCCAGTGAATATTAATTACTTATTAGTTTTTCTAGGTTGGTCAAAGTATATATTTTCAAGATTAATTAACTATTCTATCAAGGGTATAATAGGAAGAATATGATAATTTATGCATTGATTTTATGAAATGACAAGTATTATGGACCAATTATTTATAGAAAGATATGACATGTAAAAAGGAACGGAGAGAGTAACAAATAATGACATGAATAAGTCTTTTCTCAAACAATAATGACATAGATGAACTAAACTTTCTTTTCTCAAAGTCCGGTCATATTTGACCCTTTTCCCTCTAAAGAATGATGTAAATTGAAATTAAAGAATAGTAAGTAAAAAAGTTATAATATAATACAGAAATTTTAAATAGATAAGAAAATAAAATAAATAAATAAATGACGCTTTTGACTCGGTGGAGAAAAATAAGAAGATTTGAGACCTTTTAACTCGTCATAGAGGAATGTTGTGGTTTTTGACAATTTCTTAAAGTGACGACACTTTCATATTAGCCACATATTGTTGCCAACGATTACTTACTATAATCTTTTCATTTAATATTCTTTCTGCTTACTTTTATTTATTTATTATTTTAAATATAAATTTTACTTTTATTTATTATTTTTAACATATTTTAAAAAATTACTGTAACTTTTTTTAAATTTCAATAAAGTTCAAAGTGAACCAGTACTAAAAGTGAATTGTGGAGTAAATAACAATTAATAAAATGCAATTGGTGCATTTATCGTTTGGTAGAGTGTATAAAAATAATGCTCAATAGAGTGTATTAGTAATGTTTGCATTAATAATGCTTGTATTAGTTATGATTGCATTGGTTATGTATAGATTATCTTAATGCATTGTTTGGTTTGGTGTATTAAAAATAGTATGCATTGTGTAAAAATATTTATTTACAAAATTATCCTCCACAATTATGGCGGAAAAGATGCAAAAGTGCTTTTGAGGGGTAATTGAGTCTTTAACCATTTAATGCATGCATTAAATTCTTTTGCATTACTAATACCTAGAAATCCATGGTATTAGTAATACACTCCTTAATACACAATCGAGTGTATTAGTTATACATAGGATGAAAAAGTGTATCAAACAAGGGATTACTAATACACAAAGCTAATGTATGCATTATTTTTGCTAATACACTCTACCAAACGACCCCGTAGTGTTTGACTTCTTATTTTGTGGCTAAGCTGGAATTGTTGGACCACAACTAGTATAGCTTGAATATTATTATCACATTTGGTAATAATAATTTGTAAAGAGATAAATATTTTCTTAAAACCTCAACACATTTAATAATAATAATAATTAATAATTTTTTTTAAAAAAATCATCCTGTAGGGTGAACAAGTCATTAAAAAATACTGGTGAGTGGTCATTTCTGGAAAGTAAATTGATGACACTCACTGCAATTATTCCTCCCTTCATCAGTTCATGTTTAGAGATTCTTAATTAACCCATAGTTTAATCCTTTAATCACAGTTCTTCCCTCCATTAATCAATCATTAATTACTATAATAAATTTCACAACTCACAAGCATCACCAACAAATCTGCAGCTATAAAGGGTCCCACTAATTTTACTATTGTTTTCCTTTTCTCCCTTTTGCTGCTCTGTTAATTACAGCCCCTTCATAGTTCATAGTTCCCATTCTCTCTCTCTAAACAAATGAAGCACTGGCAAGAGGGTTGGCAAGTATTGTTGGGAAAAAGGGGGTCACTGATTCTTCAACTTTATTCCAAATGAAAATTCTTTACTTTTGAACCTCCATTGTTTCTTCAAGATCTGGGGTTTTTGTTTTTTTTCTTAATTATCTAAGCTCCAGGTATAACCCAAAGCTGCTTTCTTTGCTTTTCAATTCAATATGCTAATTGGGTTTTGAGTTTTGGGTTTTTTGCTTTTGTTTCTTCCAATTTGTTAAAGAAAACTCTGTTTTCAGATTTTGTTTGTTAACGTAGCTGAAAATTGTAGTTATGTTTCTTTCTTAGGAGTTGGGGATCGCCAATAACTGTTATGTGTTAAAAATATCTAATTTTTGCAGATTCTTTTTTACAGGAAGCTAAACTTGGTTGGGTATGTGTATTTTTCACAACATGAAGCCGAAATTTGTTTGCTTGTTTGTTTACTTTTTCCTACCCTGCAACTATGAAGACAATATGGCAAGCTTGAAATAAATATTTAGGAAAATTTTTGGCTTTGTTGTTTTCAATATATCTAAATTTTGGAGAGTGGAAGTGAAAAGGGAAAGGATTTGTTTGAACCCATTTAAGGAAATAGGTTATGCTATTAAATTTGATGGTAATTCATGACTAGTGTTGTTTGTTGCAGCTCAGGGTACTCCATATTTTAATTTTGTGATTATGTTGTCCAAATATGGTTGAAGTAGTAGCTTTTGACTTCTAAGGAGTTGTAAAATAAAATTTTGACATGAAGTAATTGTGTATTTCATACTGTTTTCCGTCTAAGCGTATGATAGCTACATCAGAATGTATGAAGATAGTGGATTTCTACTTTGTGGTTCATTGAAAAGATAATAATATTGATTTCTGGACTTGTTGTCATGAGCTTAGATCACCTATAGATGTCTTAACTGCGTGTTTGTTTGTTGTATTGCATTGGTTTCTCTCTTGATCTCTTGTTCTTGTTAACATTGCTGTTGGATAATTCTTATAGAACATGCAAGAAGCAGGGTATGAGAGAGGTAGTTGTTCCATTCAATCATCACAACCACATCTAACCTGCATCTTTCCACCCCTAATCTTGGCTTTCTGTTGCAAGTCACTGTGTAGATAATATGTTTTTAGATTTGTGTATGACAGGTTAATGGAGTTGACATCTGTAAGGTGCCTTATAAACAGTATCTCTCGATTCATTCACCTTGTGACATGTCTAACATCAAAGAGTATGCCTGGTCAAAAGAACTACAAAAATATTGCAACTTTGTTGAAGCTTTTAAAACCAGTACTTGATGATGTTGCTCAACAAAAAGCTCCTTCAGATGAAACCATATGCAGGCAGTGTGAAGAACTTGATGTAGCCATTAATGAAGCTAGGGAATTACTGGAAGAATGGTCTCCTAAGAAGAGCAAGATTCTCTGGGTAATTTTAGTTCTCATCTTTCTGATGTAGACATATGCTCACGAATTGAAGGGAAACCGCATGCAAAATTTAGGAACTTATGCAGGTGTCTGGGTGCAGTTTTGACTGTCTATCGCTCTGACTGTTGTTCCCTTATTAAATATACACCTTCTCTGTTTCAACTTCCAAACAGTTTGTGCTAAAGTATTTTCTGTTGCTTTTATTTATTCAAACTTAATTTGTTCCAAAATATCATCAGAGTACAAACTAAAGGATTTACCATGCCTTTAGTAAATTTTATACTGTCAATGCTACATCAATTAAGCACCAGCACATGAAGTTACCTCTTATTGTTTAGGATCTGAGTTCCAATGCCATTCCTTTTCCATTCTTTGTTTTTGGTAATAACTGTGAATATTGCCATTGTTTACAACTTTAAAGAGCACCTAGTACTACGACCACCTTCCAGGAATGGTGTTGCAATCTCCTAGGCCTCAAACAGAAAAAACCAAAAGAAACAGCTAGTTACACAATTGTTGCATCAGATATTTACTACATAATGCTCTCTTGAAACTATGCAAAACATCTAATCTATCCCTCATCTCTCGTTGAATCTTCCTAATAACAAAACTGGTATTTACTCTTCCGTTCCTGAAAACTGTCCTGTTTCTGGCTTGCCAAGTATAATAGATCATAGCTCCCCACACTGCTGTAAGTAGCTCGTTCTTCAGTTGACTCCAGTGCCTTCTTTTGAACCACCTTATGCTTTGTGATACTCGTTGTTTCTTGAACCAGAAACCTGTCCAATCCAATAGCTCATTTCTAACCTCAGTTACCCAAGAACACTCAGCAAACAAATGAGTTCCGATCTCTGGTTGATTCCTTTTCCATTCTTGTAAGTTTGCTTTCGTCTGTTTGAGACTAATCATTGTGGATAATTCTGAGGAATGGTCTTGCTCTCCAAAAATAACAGAAATCTTGGTTTGCCCATGCACGGTGCGCTCAAATTCTGGCCACCTTCAAAATTCATCACAAAAATTACAAATTTCCTATCAACTCTACAATTTGATCTACATCCACTATACATAATTGTTTACACCAAAAAAGTAAAGATACTAAACAATTCCATTGTACTTTGTGAATGGAATTGGATCTATCTTCAAAACATCTTCCATTCCTTTCTCTCCACAGAGACTACCATATACAAGATGGTATCAACTGCCACCATCTCTTTTGAGTCTTGCTTCCCCCTCTTCTGCTCCAACTACTGAATAGATTAGCTGTTTGCTCTGGCATGGTCCAACTTTGACCGGTGATGTTGAGAAAAAGTTCCCAGTAATTGAAGTTGTGCATTACACAATCAGGCCTGCTTACGGCAGATCATGTAATGCACAACTCCAATTACTCTCTTACAGTGCAGAAACACTGAAGTGGCATTATCACATAAATAGATTGAATTTATGTATCTAGTATTCTGATTTAGGACGAATTCTCTGCAGGCTTTTTATGTGATATCCTTGTTGAGTAACTCTTGGTTACATTTATAAAGCTGTTCTAAATGGGGTTAAATATAATAGATCAATATGACAATAACTACTTCAAATGGTCATGCTTAAGTTCATGATTCATGAGAGTGATGTTCTTATCAGTTCTCCTACACATCTGTCTCCCTTCTTGGAGGAGAAGGGCGACCTTTATTGATATCCGAATATACAATCAATCTGTTACTTTACTTCCTCATTTGTAAAATCTGTGAAAAATCAACCTGCGTGCCTGGCCTCATTCTACTGTAAAATATCCAGTTTTCTTCCTTCTCTCTGAAAGGTTTTCATCTAGTTCTATTTAATTAGCACAAAGTAATGAAAAATGATAACTAGCCTATCACAAGCTTTTCCATTTCTATTTTCTTGAAAGAACTTATTAGATATTCGATGTTCCAGGTTTTGCAGAGTGAACCAGAGTTGCTGAAAATCCAGAGCATTGCACTCGAGCTATCTCACATTTTATGTCAATTACTAGAATCATCACCGCCTTCTCTGGGTCCTTCTGAAATTAAGGTCTGGTTTAATACACGAGTTCTAACAGATTTTGTAGTTGTATATTTTTGTTTCCCACACTTCCTTTTCTTATTGATATTGTGTTAAAGCTAGTGCAATAAGTATGTGATCTTGACAGTAGCTCAACTGATTCCATTTTCCTGTACTTCAGCCCTTCAAACAGGAGATTCAAAAGTTTGAAGTGGGGCAAATGTCAAAACAGACAAATATGGCTCCCGAAGTAGGAAAGATTCTTGTCTCAGAAAGTCTGACAGAAATGATTCACTCTCTTAATTTTGTATCTCATGAAGAATTATTGAATGAATGTATTGCATTAGAGAAGGAGCGAATGAAGGCTAAAGGTAATGAAACGAGAGGAGATTTAGATAAGATCACCCTTTCCATAGATCTCTTCTCTGATATTCGTGATTGTATGCTTGAACTTGACAACTTCAAGGCCATAGATGGTATTAAGATCCCTTCTTATTTCCGGTGTCCCTTGTCTTTGGAACTGATGGTGAATCCAGTCATTATTGCTTCAGGCCAAACTTATGAGAAGGCTTCCATTCAAAAATGGCTGGATCATGGACTAACTACATGCCCAAGAACCAACCAAGCACTCGCACATTCAAATCTTATCCCAAATTACACTGTTAAAGCTCTGATAGAAAATTGGTGTGAGGTAAACAAAGTGAGGCTTGAAGGGAACCCTGAGTCCACTCATGATGGAGTCACATCTAATCCTGTACACCTTACTAATATGGACGATGTGCGAGGTTCCTCAGATCCCAGCAATTCAACGTCAAGACTTTGTCATCAAGGTGGACAAGTTTTTGAAAGTCAGAAGGTTGATTGCACATCCGAATTAAGTGAAGAAGAATTTAGTGCATGCCGTATCAGGGAGGTTGAAAAATCTGGCCACACATCCCCAGGGATTTCCTACATACACAGCAGGAGTGAATCGGTATCAAGTGCTGTTTCCAGTATTGAATATCTTCCCTCAGCGTCAACTGATGTCTCAAGGATATTAAGCAAACATGATAATGTAAATGATACATCTGGAGAGGTACAATGTGATTACCGCATATCTTCTCCGTGCAACAAGAATGTTGGGAATTCTCCTAATTTGTCTGCAAGGCAATATCACAGCTCCAAAACAATGAGTGAAATGGCTGTGAACGGACTTCACAACCATGCTAGACAACTTTCCTTACAAACAAAGTCGGCATCTGATGATCTGACCACGAGTTCTCATGTTGAAAAGCTTATTAGAGACTTGGAAAGTCAATCAACTGAGGTGCAAATGGCAGCTGCAGCTGAATTTCGATTTCTTGCAAAGCACAACATGGAAAACCGAGCTATTATAGGCTGCTGTGGGGCTATTGCTCCACTTATCTCTTTGCTAAACTCTGATGTGAAACCAACTCAAGAGCATGCTGTGACAGCATTACTAAACTTATCAATAAATGAAGACATCAAGGCCATGATTGCAGAGCAAGGGGCACTTGAACCCCTCATCCATGTCCTGAGAACAGGAAATGCTGGAGCGAAAGAGAATGCTGCTGCAGCTCTTTTCAGTCTGTCTCTTTTGGAAGAGTACAGAAAAAAGATTGGGCGTTCTGGAGCAGTGAAAGCGTTGGTCGATCTTCTTGGTTTAGGTACCATCAGAGGGAAAAAAGACGCTGCTACAGCGTTGTTTAACCTGTCAATATTTCATGAAAATAAGGCTCGCATCATTCAGGTTGGAGCCGTGAAGCATCTCATTAGGTTGTTGGACCCTTCAAATGAAATGGTTGATAAGGCTGTTGCTCTTCTTGCAAATTTGTCTACCACTTCAGAGGGCTGCTTAGCTATTGCCCGAGAGGAAGGTATACCATCACTAGTCGAGATTGTTGAAACCGGATCTCAGCGGGGAAAGGAAAATGCTGCCTCAATACTGCTGCAACTGTGTCTCAACAGTCCCAAGTATTGTCGATTAGTGTTGCAAGAAGGTGCTGTCCCACCACTTGTTGCATTGTCTCAGTCGGGCTCTCCAAGAGCAAAGGAGAAGGTACATAGCTTTGTCTTCTTTAAAAAGTTCCCATTTTACATTATCCACTTCAATCTTGCTGTTCTTCCTAGATATCATCTGCTTACTAAACGAAGTGCCTGAGAAATTAAAGGGCAGGTCTATAATTTAAATGAAAGACTATCTGTTAAAATGAACTCTACTTTCTTCATCTGGATCCAATAACTAGGACAAACATTTATATAGGAAAAGATTCTACTAAGTCTTAGAGGGTTTATACAGTTTCGGTGTGCATCACATCTTGCCCTCCCGATACTCAATAAACCCCCACCATGATGAGTGTGGGCAACGGGAAGCCATAACACAATTTTTCTCCCTTTCTTTATCCTTGTTTTAAAGTTAATTTTCCTAGCTTCCGGATGATAAATTTTGTATTTTCTCTTTATGACGGAGCAGGCACAACAACTTCTCAGTCATTTCCGGAGCCAACGTGAAGGAGCCACGGGGAGGGGAAAGTCATGATGACTAAGTTTGGCTCATTGAATCATGTTGCTTTGCCATTGTATTCAATATTCAGAGAGTCGTCATTCTTTCCAGTAGCAATATTGTTTTTTGAAAAATCATCTGTAGCTTCTCCATTCTTGTTTGTTTTACCATTAGGAAGTTGTTTGCTACTGGTTAGGACTGTGATATGTATATGGTAGTAGATTCTTGTGTTATAGCTTTCAGGATTGGCAACAAATGCTAATAAGGTTTTGTTCCTATGGTTGCTTTTTGTGTCTAGAAGGCCATTTGTTAGCTAGTAGATATTGTATATGTGACAAGTTGTTGTGAATACTTATGTTAGAGTAAGTAAACTCCATCTATCTTCTTACCCTATGTTCTTGAAATTGGAAAAAAGGTGGTTGAAATTGCTATGTGAGAGTGTTTTTCATTCTTTGATGGTTAGAAATTAATTGAGAATGATATTTGTATTTACCATCACAGATTTGTGTATTAAAGTGAACAATCCAAAATTCTGTTGTTGAGTTTTTAAAAGCTTGAAAACTCAGGAATGAATTTTGTGATTTGTTGAAACTTTTGGTAAATTGATGATTGAGTTTCGTTAGGGATGTCATTTTGAAGTCGGGATTAAAATTTGAAGCCATTTGTGATGTCATTTTCGGATGAAGTTTCATGTTGGAGACAAAAAAGAATGTTTATATTATTTTGTATAATAGTGTAAAAATGTATTGCCTCTCACAGGTAGGGGTAAGGTTTTATTGTTGTAGTATAAAAGTGTATATAAACACATCTTATACATTATTATTAACTTTTACACAGAGTTCATACATTATTTCTATCAAGTGTATCAATATATAAGGATGTGTATATCGACTATGCAGATATAAACTTAAAGCATTGTTGCGTAGGTGAAATGTGTTTTGGTGAGCTTACTACACTCTTGCAAGAAATTCTTGAATCTATATTTTCAAAAAATAATACAAAATCAACTTAAAACTTTTGAAATTTGTGGCTTTAAGCCTTTAAGTCCCTAGATGTTCTCCTAGGCCCGAAATAATGAAGGTAAGGCTTTAAGTCCCCTTCATTTTTGTATTTTTCTTTGATTAATACACATGGTAGGGGTCCTTGCTAAATCCCCTCCATTCTAATTTATATGATGTAATTTTATTTGGCGCAGAATTTAAGAAAGAAAAACTTTTGAAATTTGTGGTCTAAAATAAGTTATAAAGGTTTGTGGTAACTATAAATTATTTTATTAAGGATAAGATAATCATTTTAAAGTTAAATTGTTATTAAGATTTAGAAATTTGTTATTTTTTATATTAATTAACTATTTTAATTAAGCTTACATATGATTATTCGGTAATATTCATATTTTCGAACATACACTACATTGTCAAGAACATTTTATCTTAAGGTAAAACGTTCCTCCGAAATCTTAAGTGCTATATTTTTTAAAATTTTCATTTTTGTAATACAAAAATTATGAGTCATAGAGAGATTTTAAGTATAAGAAAGAAGTCTAAGAAAATCTCCATGGAAATAGTTGGTCAGAAATAACGAAATTTTCTAAATTTCAAAAAGTTATAAAGAACAACATCAGACGTTAAAGAAGAGATCAAAAAGCCTCGAACAACAACACTCTCAAGTAAAGTGGAACATCACGTCCATACAAGAACATAATTAACTAAATTCAAATGGAGGACCTTCGACTCCTTTCTTATGAACCTCCATCAATCTCTTTTTTACTATAGTATGTCGTATCATATGTATGTTAAAAATGACCCTAAAATTGTTAGTATCATAAAGGTTTTTCCTCATTGTTTCAGAATAGTCATTACTATTGCTTATGTTTCATATCACCGGCCCCAACTTATTTGAAATTGAACCATAGTTATTGTTATGGCTATAGTATGCAGTTACAAAGAATTAATGCAATGATAAACCAAGTAGTAGGTGACATCTAAATGGAACTGTTCATAACTGAATATTCTAAACCAAAATTTTGATACATAACTTATTAAAATCTCATAGCATAATTTTGTGAGCACTTGAACTCACAAATAATAATAAAGACGACCTTACTTTCCTAAAAATCAAGAAGAAAATTAAAAGGCATGTTGCTTAACATATTTTTCAAAAAGATAGTCTAACGGGCTGTATCCAAGTTTACAGTTCACAAATTTAATTGAAAGAAGCCAAAAAAAGAGTTATTACTATAGCAAAAATGATCTTTAACGGCAATTAATAGTTTAATTGCCGCTAAATATGAATTTTCAAAGGCAATCAGTACTCTCTATAAATGTCCCTAAAGTTTATAGTGACATTGAATCTAATGACAATTAATTAATGTCGGTAAAGGCTCTAGCACTCTTCGTTAATGTGCATATTTATTGCCGATAAAATTTGTTTTTATTATAGTGTGTTTTGAGCATATGTTAGTTTCAAGAAAGCTTTATATCTTATTATTCCGAAAAAGAAGAGAGGAAGAAATTTGACAAATTAGTCAACTTGCGATCAAAGAAGTGGACTAATTGTCTCTTTACTAATATTCTAGGAAGAGTGCAATGGCATACAAAGTGTTTGTACCTAAGATAAAACAATCGAAATAATATACTAACTGTGGCAAGCAAGAGAGCAATCTGTTTGGTTCTTTTAACAAATTTCACCATTTGTTCCATATTAGTTATGATATATTTATTGTTGTGTGATATCAAATATAGCACAACCCACAAGCAATTTTCACAAAAAGTATATGAAAAAACCTGTAGAAAGGGACAAAAGAGAAGATTAATTTTCAATCATCCTTGTTGGAATTTTTAACAGAGTTAAAAAAAAGTCACCAAAATAGCAAAAAGAAATTGCAATAGTTACATGAATCACTATAACTTACCGTAAAAGATTAAGTTTCATGAAATAGGAGGAAGAAAACTTTGAGGAATGAAACACACTTCATAAGAAGGTTAATTAATGTATTTGAATTAGACTCTCCTATAGCGGAAAAAAACCAACAAATAATAGTGACAGAAACATAAGTTTTGTTTACTAAAGAATTAAATGTAATGAATTCAACCACTCAAATAGTGTTATTAGTTGTGGACTGAGGGGTGCAAGAGTAGTAATGTCGCATTGCAATTGAAATCAATTTTCTTTGTTTATTCTTTCTTCTTTGGGTGCCTTGGAATTAAGTGGTTGGTTTTAAAAGGTGTGAATGAAAAATGAAGAGTTGAGACTTTTGTGAAAAGTTGTGACTTTTATGAAGAGTTGTGACTTTTCATAAGAGTTGTGACTTTTATGAAAAGTTGTGACTTTTTCGTAAGGTTGTGACTTTTAAAAGGTGTGAATCAAAAATGAAGAGTTGTGACTTTTGTGAAACGTTGTGACTTTTATGAAGAGTTGCGACTTTTTCCAACTTTTCCGTAAGGTTGTGACTTTTAAGAAGGGAAGTTTTGGAAATAAATTTAAAAAAAGAGAATCATTGCTTCTGGTGGCGCCACGTCATCGGGTTGAGGGTTCTCTTTTATATAAATACTAGTAAAATTACCCGCGCCTCGCGCGGAAATTTAATATCACATAATTTATAAAATAATACTTAAAATCTATCAATCATTAAAACTAAAAACACTATATTATCTTACATACAAGATTATGTAGTAACGGACATTTTACCTTCTTAAAACTCACAAACTTACGGAAAAGTCACAACATTTCATAAAAGTCGTAACTCTTTAGAAAAGTCAGAACTCTTAATAAAGTCACAACTTAATCTTAGACCTGCCTATGTGACACCCTTACAGATCAGGATTCTTATTTAACCTTTCTTAAAAGTCACAACCTTACGATAAAGTCACAACTTTTAATTAAAGTCAGAACTCTTTAGAAAAGTCAGAACTCTTCATAAAAATTATAACTTTTCATAAAAGTCACAACTTTTCACAAAAGTTACAACTTTTCACAAAGTCACAACTTTTCTCAAAAGTCACAACTTTTCACGAAAAGTCACAACTCTTCATTTTTCATTCACACTTTCTAAAACCCGACAGTTAATTCCAAGGCACCAAAAGAAGAAAGAATAAACAAAGAAAATTGATTTCAATTGCAATGCAACATTACTACTCTTGTGCTTCTGACTCCATAACTCATAACGCTGCTGGAATGGTTGAATTAAACTAGCATGAATACTCAATTAACGTGTGTTATATAATCTGTACTAACAAATACTTATAACAATAACTTTGCAGAAACATAAACAACAAAGTTTAAAACATGTACTCAAAAACAACAATTAATAACATAAGAATAAATTATTAGCTGTAAAAATACATACTAGGATTTGTAACAATAGAATGAAACAACAAGGAAAAGAATTGAGGATAGTGTCCCCTAAATTAAGAAAATTATTCCCCTCTAGTACACGTTTAAAGGAATAGATCCTCTTAGGATAGAACGATTCTATTCACCAGTGTATTAATACAAAAATAACGGTGTCAGTGAGCTACTCAACTGGAGCAAAGTACGTGAATATTTGATTGTGCAGAAGAAGAAGTTCAGAATTTTCGTTGTTTTAAAATTAAAATGAGAGGAAATCCCTATATTTATAGACAACAAAGGGTAGTGTGAACAAATGTTTATTGTGCCTTCGGAAAGGTTACAACCCTTCGGAAAGGTTACAACCTTTCGGAAAGGTCACAACCTTTCATAAAAGTCACAACTTTTTATAAAAGTCGCAACTTTTCATAAAAGTCGCAACTTTTTTCATGAAAGGCTAGTTTTGAAAATAAATAAATTAAAAGGGAATCCTGAGTTTGTGGTGGCGCCACGTAGGCGGGCCTAGGGTTCTCTTTTATATATATGATATGATATGATATGATATGATAATGTATATTTATATGTATGATTAAAAAGAAAATAAGTCATATAAATTAGAATAAATTAGAACGGAATGAATATTATACATTTACAAATATTTTCGTGTAAATGCATATACGTCTTAGAATCTTGTTAATTACTAATTAAATGTGAAAATCGGTACTATATATTATAACTATGACTCTTAGAAATTTGTTGCACTTTCACATTATTGTTGCCATGACAACTAAGTATGTGCGCAGTTTGAACCAAATGACCGACATATTCACTAAAGCATTATCTAAAAACTCTCTCTGTCCAACAATACTTGTCCACTATTGAGTTGGCACACCCCTTAAGAAACAATAAATAGAAAGGTGATTTTATTATATTACCCTTTGAATATAATAAATACAATATATTGAAAAATGTAGTAGGGAGATGACTATAATTAATGATAAGGGTAAATTAGGAACTAATTGTAAAATTATCCATTGATTTCATAAAGTGGACAAGTATTGTTGGACATCCCAAAATAGTATAGTGGACAAGTATTGTTGGACGGAGGGAGTATCTTTAAATGTTTTGAAACTTGTAACTTTAAATATTGGGAAAAGGCTCAAATATGACATTACATTTTGAGAAAAAGCTCATCTATATCGGTCGTTAAAAATTTGGCTCATCTATGTCATTTTTGTTTGAAAAAAGATTCATCAATGCTATTAGTTGTTAACTGAAATGTCATATATAAGCCTTTTCATAAAGTTTAATAATATATTTGAGGAGAAAATGGTCTAAAACCCCCCAATCTATACTCGAAATCCTAACTACACACTCCAACTTCACGGGTGTCCTATTACCCCCTTGAACATTTTACAAGTGAAATATATACCCCCTTAAAAAGGCATACCCAGATTTGTATTGGGCAGTGATCTGCACGCTCCTGCCACATCACATCACCTTTTTTAATATTAAAAAAAATTTTTTTTTTCTTTATTTTACAGCCATAGCATCATCAACCTCGTGCTAAATTATTTTTCATCAGTTTTCTTCTAAATTCCTCTCAATTCAATCTTCGAAAATTTCTAATTTTCTTTTAATAATCGTTGATTCAACCCTCAAATTCTCTATTTGTTTGCATAATCTCCTGTTTTTTCTCTTTTGATTGATGAAATTTTCACCCAAAATCATAACAATTCAATGCCCAAAAATTCCTTTTTATCAATTTTAGGGTTTAAGTTTTTAGCCATAGTTAGTTTAGTAGGAATATTGAAAAATGAAGATTTTGTATGACTTTTGTATAATATAATGTTCATGGTAGATTTGATAACCAAAACCTTTTTAGATCTGAAAAAAAAAAGGATAAAGAATGCATCTGACTTTTAAAATTTGTATTTGAGCTTGAATTTGCATGTCAAGTGTTGACACCGGATTAGGTTTGACCTTCCTTCTCAATGTCCGGATGAACATGCATTCTTTTCTCTACAGTATGGTAGAGTATGGTAGACTTATAACCAATCCAATCGGAAACCTTAATTCGAGAGATCAAACTAGCAAGGATAATATCGTAAAGTCGGAGAGGAAGAAGAATGCCATCATAGAGGGATCAGCGTGTAAACTTGAAGGGCTAGGGAACTCCTTTAGCTCAATAATGAAAGTTAGGGTCGATCGGAGGAGGCCTTACCTCTTAGATGACCCAAGCAAGTCATTAAGCTATTGGATGGATCCTCCTAACTGTAGTTACTTAAGGTCGAGTAGTAGACGGGTGAGGCCCACAGTTCTAATAGGTTTTCACTTGAGCTTTCCTTGGAGCGATAAAAACAAAGTATGTGGTGATGGTGATTTAAGTGGCAGTTTACATCGGTACTGGTTGTTAATGGGTTAATAACATAGATTATTTCCGATAAATTTTTAGTAGAGCTACTATGAGAAGTGTGTGATTTGAAAATGAGAGGGAGCTTAGTGATGGAAGAACTATGGGGGCGGAGACCTGGTAGTGGAGGAGCCAAGCTCACTTGGCGAATCAAAGATGCCATCACTGCCGGTCTGTTAAAGAGAAGAAGAATGAAGAAAAAAAACGTAAAAAGTGACCAATAATTAAATAAAAGGAAACATAAAAGTTGTTTTCTAAAAAGCAAAAAATAAATATGAAATAAGGAAAATATTAAAGTTTTAATTAGTTTTTTTTCCTCTCACTCTCTCAAAGAGAGTGATTTGAGAGTGAACTACACCTTCTTTGTCACCTCAACATTTAGGGATCAAATAATTTCTCTTTAAAATAGTTTAAGGGGGTGATAGGACACCCGTGAAGTTGGAGTGTGTAGTTGAAATTTCGGGTATAGATTGGGGGGATTTTAGACCATTTTCTCTATATTTGAGACTTTTCCATTTAAAAAAGGTGGTTGAATCATAATTGACCATGCGTAATGGTTTGCAAAATAAAAACTTTTTCAAGTTATCAAATAATGGCATGAATTAGGTTTTTTCTCAAAGGAAAATGATATAAATGAATTAAATTTTTAATGAATTATATAAAGAGCCTTTTTAAAAAATTAAATGACATATTTAAGCATTTTTCTATAAATATATCATAACCTTTGTGTGATTATACACAGACCTGAATGAAAGGAGTAATTATTTCCTTACACTAGAATTTAGTCGTACTACTTAGATAACTTTTTTTCTTTAAAAGTACATAAAAGAAGTTAGAAAAAACAAAAAAAAATTAGTCATGAAGTAATTAATTAAGGGGTGTTGTAGAGTCAGAAGTGTGCATGGAGCTGTCATTCAAGCAGAGAGTGGGTGAATATATATTGCTCCCTTTTTATATGGCCCCCATGTTTTCTAACTTTTTCACTGTCTCTATCTTAACCTGCTGTCTTATAGCTACCCTATAGTGAGGGAGTCCAATTTCGGAAAATAATACCGTATATATAAGTAAAATGATAGTGATTAAATAACATATTTTGGACACTCTTGACACAATAAGGTGTTGTAACCTAGTGATTTTACATGTCTTGAAAGAGCCCTAAGTGCTCATGTGTTTGAATCTTAGAGAAAATGGCCAAATGACCCCCCAACCTATTACCGATTTTCCAACTACACACTTATATTTCACGGGGGTCCTATCACCCCCGGGCTATTTTAAAGTGAAATTATTTCCTCCCTAAATCGTCATTACCAGGCATGTGTCTTGTGGTGAAATATACGCACTTGACACGTGTATTTCATCATTTAATCAGTTTTTTTAAAAAAAAAAACTCTCCTCCTTCCTCCTCCTTTCTTCCTCAATCATTTCTTCAACCCTAACTATAATAAACACCATTTTTGACCTCAATATATTTCTATATCTCTAACAATTTATAAGAACGAAAATTCAAGTCAACTTTTCATTCACTCCGAATCTCTAGAGCCTCGAAGATAGCGATCCTAATCAAATCTTTCATTCAACCAATTCAACAATCTTTTCATATTTTTTAATTCAATTTTCTTCATTAAACAATTCTAGATACACATTGAATGAGTCATGAAAATTCGAGATCAGATTTAACCTTTGACGATTCCATCGACGGTTCAAAACCACCGCGGATGAGAAGACCAATTTGAGAAACCTCTCTCTCTCTTCCCCAATCTTTCTCCCTCTAAAATTTTCATGATTAATTTATAATTTAAGTTTTTGACTTTGATTCTTCATGGATTTTAGGAGAACATGTGGGATCCTTCTTTAATAAATGTAGAAGAAATTGTTTTGTTTCAGTTCCTTCTAATAAGTTTGAAAATATTTTTTAAAAATAAAATTAATTCACTTTGACTTTGTCACTCTCGAGTCCATGACTTGAAAAAAAAATCAATTAATAGGTATGTTTTTTTTAAAAATGAATTTAATTTGTTAGATATGTTCTAAATAAGTCTATTGAAAAATTATTTATTCATAAAATGGATTAATTGTCGATAATTTTTATACCAAATATCCATTGATAAAGCTTCAATAATGGTAATGGTGAAGAAGATATAGTTGTTTAGATAAATAAGAAGAAAGAAAGAGAAAGAAAAAAGAAAAAGAGAAAAAAAAAACGGAAATTAAAAAAAAAAGGTATTTCACTCTCTCAAAGAGAGTGAAATACACTATCTATGCCAACTCATCACTTAAGAGGTTATTTATTCCATTTTAAAGTAGTCCAGGGGGTAATAAGACTTTCGTGGAGTATAGGTGTGTAGTTGGAAATTCGGTAATAGGTTGGGGGTCATTTGACCATTTTCTCTTTAAATCTTACTAGCAACAATTTTTTTTCTTTTTTTTTGGACGCCCTTCATGAAATTTCTGGCTCTGCCACTAGCGATCTAACAATCACCCTACTCCACATTTGATTATTTTCCTCAAAAAACCCTATTCACTCCCTTTTTCTCTCTCCTTTTCATCCAAAACAACCACAATGAAAATTGCATTAATTAAGAGAGGATTTAGTACTTTGCTTCCCCTCTTTTGAGAAAAAACCAATCTTTCATCATTTTCAGAATTCAAAGCAACCAAATCAACTAACAGGACAGTCTTCCAAGATTTTCTACTATTGCTCAAACAAAGAAACTCCAACATGACCATTCAACAGAAATACTATATCGAAAATGATTTTTATCAGTAACTAATTAACGATAATAACTTAATATTAACAGACTAACAGTACTCTTTACAAATGTTTTTAAAAATTATAGCAATATTGGATCTAATAATAATTAACTAATATCGATAAAGACTTTAACCCTCTTGGTTAATGTGTATATATATTGTTGTTAAAAGCTGTTCTGATTGAGTAGTTAAATGAAACTGATACAAAGAGAGAGAAAAAGGAATCCTTTCATTCACTCTCCCATCAATCTCTTCATCAAACTCTTCCTCTTTTTGCCTCTCCAATTTTCTTTCTTTCTTTAGTCTCTATCTTGTATTTTACAAATATGGAAATCTTTTGATATTTCAATCAACAATTAACTCAACATCCACACCATGTCCTTCTTTTCATATCAATTCCCTCCTCTTATAAAACCCTAAATATTAAAGATCTCAAACAAGCAAAAAAATAAATAAAATAATGGATTCCTTTGCAGAAGTAGGGAGTTCTAATAATACCAACAACGGCAACAACAACAATAATATTACGTCATCATCATCTACATCAAGTCGGTATGAGAATCAGAAACGTCGTGATTGGAACACTTTCGGTCAGTACCTTAAAAACCATAGACCACCCCTCTCTCTCTCCCGTTGTAGCGGAGCTCACGTCCTTGAATTCCTCCGTTACCTCGATCAATTCGGGAAGACTAAAATCCACTCACCAATATGTCCATTTTACGGTCTTCCAAATCCTCCAGCACCTTGTCCATGTCCACTTCGTCAAGCTTGGGGTAGCCTTGATGCACTTATTGGTCGTCTTAGAGCTGCTCATGAAGAAAATGGAGGAAAACCAGAAATGAACCCTTTTGGTGCTCGTGCTGTTAGGCTTTACCTTCGTGAAGTTCGCGATTTGCAGTCGAAAGCCAGAGGTGTTAGTTATGAGAAGAAGAAAAGGAAACGACCTCCACAACCACCACCACAGCCGTTACCGTTATCTCATCTTCCTCCGCCATCGGAATCAGGTGAAGCTTAAATTATTAGCTAATTAATATATAAAGTAACATTATTAGTCATGTATTTTAGTTTAAAAGTTCATGGTTTCTAGTAATTATTAGTAGTTGTTTTGAGGATCTATTCTTAATTAATTATGCCACTACTTAGGGTTTGTTTATTAATAATAAAAAAATTAAATATTTATATGTTGTGTGTAACTGTCAATTTCTCTTTGTAGTTCTATCATGGATTCAAAGCATAGATTTGTGATGTACAGTTTTAGCGTTTAATAATTAATTAGTAAGAGTAGTAGTTTGAAGTACTAGCACGAGCATATATAGTTCTTGTACTGATTGCATTCTTTATATGTCTCTTCACGTGCGAGCTTGATTGTGAAAATTCTTTTTGATATGGGTGACGGTGAAATTTGATCTTAGGAGCTCTGCCTTCTCTGATACCCTGTAAAGATTTTATGAATACAATAAGACTAGGTTGTATTTCACAAATGAGTTCTTCCTCAATATATACTCTCCAGAAGATAACTAAACTATAAACATGGATTTTAATAAAATACAACTATTATAGTTACTGTTGTCTGTGATGCTGTCCTAACAAGGACAATACTTTGGAATTAGGTTGTACCTATTATTCATATTTAGCAATATTAAATGGAACGTACTTTGATGCTCTCTTGATATGTTATCATATTGTCATTATAACTTCATTTTCATGGTTTTTTGGGTTGTTTTTCATCACTCAATGTGACTTCACATTTCTTTTCGGGCTTGTTTGACAGAAGAGATAAGGGTTAAAGGGATAGGGAATAACTAATCTTGAGATTGTAGAGTTATTTTTATCCTACATTGAGGGTGGAATAACGAACCATGACGGGATAATTAATCTTGAAATAACTTGTTTCTAACCAAATGAACTCTTAGTGCTAGTAGTACACCGTGTCAAATCCCTGCTGATCATTTCCCATAATTATGACTCCCACTATTTCAATTTGTTTGTCATATTTTGACTTGACACGAGATTTAAAATAATAAAGAAGAATTTTGAATCTTGTGGTCATAAACTAAAGATATATCAAATGTACTAAAATATTTTTTAATTTTATGATCTTAAACATATCACGTAGAAAATTAGAATTAAAGAATTATGTGGCCTATTACAAGTAAAATTATAAGTTTGAGTTGCTATGGTACTCCTTTTCTTAATTTTGCTTTTTAGCCTCCAACTTTTACAACTTTATTTGGTATTTAAATATTGATTTAACAAGTATTTCTTCCGTGAGGGTTCTCATAGATAGACTGACTGAGCTCAAGCAATAATGAAAGCTCATAATTAATGTTTTTAGTGGTAAATTAAACATCTATTAATTTTAAAGTAATTAGATTTCTTAATGGTGAATTATATAAGCCTCTATTAACTTGATTGGTGCTAGTGCTGTCACTTCACTACGGGTTTTGATGAAATTGGCAGACAAGGGTGATTCCTTATGTCTTCTAAGACCTATTGGGTAGCTATTTTATACAACACTTACTTTATATATATCTCAAATTATGCTTATTACTAGTATCTATATCGAGTTTAAGTTTTCTACACCGACAATATAAAAAATGGAGTATTCAATAAGCATTCATTATTGATAATCTATAATAAACGATAGGTGATCGATTAAAATACATTGGTAATATAAATATTTATTACACCATTAGTAATATAAATATATAACTTAAATCAATAGAGTGATAACTAAAATACTTGACAACCTTTTTATACTTGTCAAAGTTATTCGTGGGGTATGCAATTAGCACTTTAACCTATAAAGAAAATATTCCAATTCCCACCACTAATCTTTTTCAGATTATCATAGGATGGTTTATTAGGAATGGTAAATATCAGTGAAAGGGACCCATAAATAATACTCCCTCCGTCCATTTTTGGTTGTGATGGTTCCTTTTTTTAGAGTTAAACGATAAGAACTTTGACTAGTATTTTACGATGTATTTTTTCATCATATTGATGTGTAAAAAATTACAATTTATAATACTTTTCGTATAATTTTTGAATATCTAAATTTTTTATTTGAAAATTAGTCAAATTGACTTTCGAAAAGCATAACATGACAATTAAAAATATCCGGAGGGAGTAATAAATTAAAATTGGCGAATTCTTTGCAGAATAATGTTCAGTTAATAAAATGATTGGATGATTTTGTTGTGAGAATATATCTCTGTGGACAGTTTTTCTACTAAAGATGTTGAAATTAAAGCAGCCGATTAGACTAAAGTTTATCACTCCATTAGTCAGTATTCCTAAATATAAATTCCTTACATTTGCTCTTAACTCTAAAGATGTGTTGAATGTATATTCCATCAATTCAGATCACTTTTGGCAAATCATGACATCCTTTAATTCTGTTGTTTTTAGTTTTCTTTCATCTCTCCTAAACTTCAAAGTTGCACTTCTTTTTTTTGAATTATTATGGCTTACCCTTGGAAATTTTGTTTGAATGGTAATTTAGAACCTGAAAGCCGTTGTGCTTAGGTCACTCTATCTAACGAGACCTTAACTGTTCTTCCCATGCGTATGCCACTCAGAATGTTGAGTGTTGTTACGTTAGTTGGTGACGGAGGTGTATCCAAGATTTCGAGATGAGGGGTGCACTATTGTAAAAAGGTGGATCTAAGATGTAAATTTGATCGGATATATCTATACATATATAAGATTCAGGTTTCTAACCTCACTTAGAGAGGTGCACCCAATTATCGTCACATAATATGATACTCCGAGTATGGGTTCACACATCTATATTTCAATATTTTTAAAAAAATATAACACTATTATATATGATCTCGGGAGGGGAGCATGGGTTCACGTGAACCCGGTGACCCCCTTAGATACGCCCCTGGCTGGTGTAACTGATTAAATGGACATAATGCATTAACACATGAAATATGGACTTAGATTTAAGACTCAAAGTCTATGTCCCGCCACCCTCGCCCCTATCTCTTAAATCACTAACTTGGGTACCCGGCCTGGGGCATTTCCCTCATATGTTGAAGCAAGAAAACACCTGTTTTTCTTACGACAATTATAAAAAAAAGTGGTTTGAAATAACATCAGTTAGAACTCGAGGGTTTCTTTTACTAATTTAGAGCATATTAATCTCAAAAACTAATTAAGCAGTCAATGCGCGCAAACAAAGCTGAAAAGAAAAGGAAGACACATGCAATAATGTTATATACTTTTGGTCAGTTTTAGTTCAACAAAACCCGCACCTTTATAAATCCCTAGCTAGGCTCCAAATTAAAGTTGTTAAACTTTTTGTTTCTCACCTTTTTCATGCAGACTAAGTCCGCAATATCGCCTATTGTCGATACACGATTGCATGACATGCTTGAGATTATATATTTTTAAATTCTATATATGTCCAATCAAATATCGTCAGATGAATCAAATTAAATGTGGTAATGGTTGTGTTTGTCTGTGATATATTCATGTATCTTTGTGTGGTCTCTATCAACTCGAACCATTTCTATCGACAAGTAAATCCAACTAAATCCTGCAAATTGACGATATATTCTCCAAATTGTTCATATCGGGTTTGGAGGATTTCGGCTCAAGTGTACTAATTAATTACCACTTCATCCGTCCATTTCATATATAGTTTTTTCTCTTTTATAAATTACACGTCACTTAAGAAACATTAATAAAAGATAATTTGGCAAAACTTCAGGTTTAAAATTCAGCGGAGACAAAAAAACATTAGATGATTTTTCTCATATGACCTATCATTGGTGGACAAAGTTACTTGGTACCTGTTGCTGGTGGGAGGTGACAGATGTCCCGTGAAATTAGTTTGGGTGCTTGAAAGTTGGCCCGGACACCACGATCATAAAAAACATTAATTAAAAGATAGTCTGACTAAGTCTCAGGTTCAAAACTAAGCAAATATAAAAAACATTAGATGATTCTTCTAATTTGTCCTAATCATGGTGGACAGAGTTACGTGGTACATGTTGCTGGTGGCAGGGTGACAAGTATCCCATGGAATTAGTTGAGGTACACGAAAGGTTGTTCCGAACACCCTGATCATTAAAAAAAAAAGCGATAGACTGACTAAATTATTCTAATGTTAAGAATATGTAGATAGGAGATTATGTAGGTTTAGACTATACATTAATCCGTAAAGATAATTTTGGGTTAAACTTAACCCCAAAAGCTAGTTCATGAGGGGAAGATTGCCCAATTCTATATAAGGGGACAGAATTTCCATCCATTTTCCGACGTGGAATTCTTAACATAATCTATATAGACAATGAAAACAATTAAGGATTTTCATGAATATACTGACCGTTCTTTCCTGTCACTAAATCTTGTAATAGTAACCTGTAACTTAGTAGTCATGATTCTTGAATATATTATAATATCCTTCAACGGAACATCCTTAAACTCATCCTGTTCATATTTGGTTCAAAAAACTATAGGTCAAAACATGCTTCCATGTTCCCATTGAAATGATGAAGGCTCTCCACTATGCTTGTACAGGTTGTACAGTACCAATTAGGACACGCTACGCTAATAGGCTTTCTTAGGTACTTAAATTTATTTTTACATTGGAGATATTAATTAGACTATATATTATATTAAGCAAAATGTAAGGTTTATACGTACGTACTTTTTAGGCACGTACAACCTGAAAACACGAACCAAAGTTTCAATGTTTACACCCAAGTTGGAAATTTGCAGATAGAAATTTGCCAAAGACTTTTCGTTTTTCCTTTTTATCTCAGGATTTTCATTAAAGAGTTCAAAATATGAAGAAGTAAACATATAAAAAAAATCGAAGGATGTTCAACATCTACTATAAATATATACATAAACGATAATTTTAATAATGTATAAATGATATAATTTTCCATCGAAGGGGTTCAGATGAATTTCCAGAGCCCTTACTAGCTTCACCCCAGCTCATTTCTATGCCTGCAGCTGCAATATCCACTCTACTATACGCAAAACACTGTCCATTTCACATTTCCAAATCTAATACATAAACCTTTCAAGTGTTTCAAAATGATAATTGTCAGATAATGAAACCTAGTAATGGCACGTTAGTAACAAGCTATTCCCAACTATCTTTTGTATTTACCTATGAAACCCTAGTATATTTAATTTTTGCTTAAATTTATCCTTTGATGATTTAACTAATTTTTGCACTTTGAACCAATATTACTTTCGTGCATTCTCTGTATAGTGTATACATATGATTTTGCAAAAACAGTGTACACTTCTGGATATGAGGTTGTGGGATACTAAAACTTACTAATAAATTAAAACATGTATCCAACATTGATGTTAATTTTACATCATTTTCAAAGGTGATAATCTATTGTTTGTGTGTGAGTATATTTTATATAATTTTTAAAAATATATATATATTTATATGCATCCTCTTTATTCCAATTTATATGATTATTTTATAGTCAGTCTTAAAAAGAATAATATCTTTCCAAATTTAGTAGTAATTAAAAGATAATTAAAGGAGCAAGAATTGTGTACCTTATAGTTGCAGCGGAATTTGTTGATCTTACTACCAAAATAATCAGCCCAAAGTCTACTTTCAAATCACTAGGAAACAAAACATTTTTCCACAAACTAGATACCTTTCTCTTTGTTTTTTGTGTTGTGAGAATTCTTAATTTTTTTTATCCTCTTACTTTCTTTATTGAAAGGTCGATATATAGACAAAAGAGATCGTACCGTTGTTTCATAACGATAGTAAACCTCCTCTTATCTTATCTAACTAAAAATCTAAATGGGCTAGGTCAGTCCACATGGGCGACCCAAAACTCAAACTATTTATCCAATAATAATAATTTAACTTTATACTTTTCATTTTATTCATAATGACATGATTTATAGTCAAGTTATCCCATATCCTTGGTGTTTGGTTTTTTTTTTTAATAGCCAAGATTTCTTAACTTTATTGTGAATGATTTGATATCAATTAAATTCTTGGTACTTGGCAGCTTTCCTTAATGATCATGGACGTCTTCCTTGATCTTTATAGCATTTGTTTTGACTGAATTTTCCTGCAAAATTAATTTAGTTATCATTAAAATCTTAGCCCTATTATATAATATATAGTGTCGACTCATATTAGTTAAGTTCATTGAAATAACATGATTGATGATGATTCATATATTAGATTCTAACTTATTTAACACTAAACATTATAAATTGAGATAAACATAATGTATTAATTAAGTTTGTTTAAGGTAAAACTTTATGTGAAATATGCTCTAATTTTATTTTAGGTAGGATTGCCGTTTGGAGAGTCGAACAATTATTTTTGACAACTATTTTTTATGTAACTTTTAGCTATTTATTTCTCTCGTCTCAATTTATGTGACACATATTTCTTTTTAATCCGTCTCAAAAAGAATGTCATCTTTCCATAATTGAATACAATTACAGTTTAATTTTTTTTTATTCTTAATAAAATGATTTATAACTACAGACATGGCCAATGACTATTTTAGATCATAAATTTTAAAAAAATTATTTTTTTCTTAAATTTTTATTAAATGAAAAAGAATATCACATGCATTGAAATGGATAAAGTAAATTATATGAATAAATTTTCTGTACTCAATTATTTCATTCTTTTTAAAAGTAGATAAAGTAACATAATGTAGTACTCCTACTACTTTTTTTTTAGTATAAACATCACCTTAAAGTAGGTTTTGTTTTAGCAAAATTCCTTGGACAAGAGTTTTCTACAGTCAATTGAGTGGGACGATAGATTTGACTAATGAATAGGACCTACAAGTTGGACCAACTCCATGTATGTCGGCTACAGTAAACCAAACCCGACTCAAAACTTTTTGGGTAGTAGGGCCCCTTCCGGCTATTCCTTCTGTTTCAATTTATTTGACATATTTTAAATTTTGTAATCTTATACATGTCATATATAAAGTTGAAATTTAAGAATTGTTAGATGAAATCAAAAAAAAAAAAAAGTCAAATAAATTGAAATGCAGTGAGTATTTGATTTGACAGAGGTATTAAAAGCACCCTTAAACTCGGGTTAGATTATTAATTTGAGCTCCGAATTATTAATAGCCTTAAAAGCACCCCTTAACTTAAGTAACTGAACTTATATATACCTCATGATCATGCAAAATGAGTGAAATATACTCTTAAATTTTCGTCAAGTTTTGAGGGTGTTTTCAACACTTCTTTCGACTTTTTATTAAGAACATCATTCTCCTACAAAGAGTTTGAGAATACTTGTTATATCGTGTGGCAGATCGAGGATATATCTGAGTTTAGTTAGTCAAGTAGATGGATATTTTTAAAACTGTCAATAGTTCAAAAATAAAACTAATTATTTACATCAAATTCAGATATATTTTCAATACTTGTTATCGTTTGGTTTTTGTGCAATCAAATCCAATGTACCATATTTAGGGTGTAACAACTCTTAACTTGAGTCCAAAATCCGAGGCCCCACGGCTAAGCAGACCGTACAAACAAACCCGTTGTGTCGTCCACATCAAAACTAGCCAAACCCCAAACGGGTCAGATTGCTAACACACTCAGGTCCGTGGGCCTCACTGCTCCTATCGCTTTAGACGTTCGTAGTATTTTCTCCGTCCACTTTTACTTATCATCTTTAATATATTAAAAAAAATTCCATGTTTTTCTCTTACTATTAATTATTTATTTTGAAATTATTTTTCATAATTTAATACTAAACATTAATTCGTATGAATATTATAGTAAAATACACATATTAATCAATGTTTTCTAAGGAACGTGAAAAGTGATCCAAAATGGACAAGTAAAAGTGAAAGGACAATACTTTTTTTATTCATGAATATTTTTCTTCAAAAATTGGAAATAATTTTTTTAAACAATCCGTACATTAATTTATGTGTTGTTAACTTCAAAAATAATAGAACTAATTATGTTAAAATTATTTGCTTCGTGAATAGAGTTATACGTGAATTATGTTCTTACACCCCTAAGTTATCCCTATTGAGTTCGGTATAAGTATTTCTGAAGTTCTCGTATAAACAAAATTATAAAATAATAACGAATTTTCTATTGATATATTTCTAATCTTTCAAGCCATCCCTATGTTCTGCTTTTTATTTATTTATTCTTTAACATAGTAAGAATATTTTAAACTTTTTATAACATGTTATTCAACTTATCTTTTCGAGTTAGCAATTTCAATTATTATGCACGATTACATAAAACTATCTTTAAGTGTTTTTTTCTAAATCTAAAATAAAAAGACAAAGGATGGTATACAATGTATCATATTTGAAGAAATCACACTTAACTGTCATGAAATAATTAATGTGTGCCTCTTAATCAAAACTATTTTACACCTTAACTATAATGAAGTTAAACTGTTTAGTAAATTTTCCAATATTTTAATTTGTTTATGCATATCATAGAGTTAATTTCTCACGTGGCAACTCAATTGTCACGACCCAAAAAACGAGGTCATGGTTGCACACATCCCAAAACCACCCTGATGTGTAAGCCGAACAATAAAACACATACGAGACTTCCAAAGAGGAAGTCAGGCCACAATTGAAAAGAAGAGAATAACAACGAAGAATTTCCCAAAACCTGGTGTCATAAGTGTAGAGAGCATCTAAAACAGTCCTTGAATATAAGTACATCATAAGTCTCCGAATAATAGTAAAGATTGAAATGGAAGATGGAGTTAATGGTGATCCGGAGCACAGGATCTCGCCACTACTCCGAAATGAGCCTGCTCGCTAGATAATCAACCGCCACGAGGAGTACCCTGACTAGATACTGCATCAAATGGGATACAAAAGTAGAGGTGAGTACAATTCACATGTACTCAGTAGGTTTGACCGACTGAGTATAAGAAATTAATCAAACTTATGAAATAAACTAAGGAACGCTTCCACCTACATACAGAAAAGTCTCACTCCGGCATCGGTGCCGCCAGTTTATATAGAACAACGCGAGTAAAGTAAACATATAATTAAGTCATAGTAATATCAAAGATCATCAGATATGACACAAACACAAAGATCGATGCAATGCAATGAGATGATGCAATGATGTGATGGTACGGTAGAATCCAGGCTGTCGCACAACTTGTCGTATACACCCTGTCGAGCTAAGGCTTCAAGACAAGGACCCATGGGGGAATCGCAGTCCATATACCGAATCACAATCTCAAAATCTCATCAACTTGCCACCTAGTTCGTGGTCAAGGATATAAAAAGTATCTCATTTTCTTTCTCAAAAAGAATCTCCACATTTCTCAACTTCCCAAGATCAATGATATGATGAATGAGGATGAATGCATCACAACACATATGGCATGGAGGCAATAATCAACTCAACATGTAATGAAAGGTTCAAAGTGGAAGAGACATACTCTCTCTTGAATTGATTTGGCTCTCGGTGCACGATTAGCTTAACGTGCACCGTGGAGGTTGGCCATGGCTAAAGGACGTGGAGGAGGTAGAGGACGATCAAGAAAGGTTCCCATAACAACATTTGGCAGCTCAGTGGGAGCGCGTATTCAAGTGGAGAATGCTACATCTTCATATGTACTGGTGAGGGTGAAGAAGCTATCCCGGAGATGGTGCGGCCAGAGATGAGTTCATCGTCAAAGACCCCGGGGTACCTAAAAGGCTCGATCTGAGTTCCCCTTCTCCAAATAACTTCATTGGTCCGCAGGACTCACTCAAAATCAATGGAACAGTAATTGTATCTGAAGGTCGCAGAGGTGAAATCGTGCAGGAATCTCTGAGTAACGTTGAGGTTCTTGTGCAAACCCAAAGAGTACCGTGGACAAATCTGTTCCAAAAAAATAGATTAGCTGCCAACAGATTAACCCTAAACTATATTCCCCCCTCCCCAACTGTTTGATGGAAAGCCAATTGCAAAGCTTGAAAAGATGGAAGTTGATAAAGAGATCTTAAAGTGGGAATGTGCACTCATAGGGTATATGATTACGGATAACCCTGGATATAATGCTATGCATTGCTATGTCTCTCAAAATTGGTCTCATGTAGCTGCTCCGGAGATATTTATGCATGAGGAAGGGTACTATGTCATTAAATTTCAGTCACTGATTGATATGCATGAGATATACTATGCTGGCCCGTACACTATTAACAACAGACCCTTGATTCTTAAACCCTGGACCCCAAATTTTGACTTTAGTGTAGAATTTCCATCAGTGATTCCTCTATGGGTGAAATTTTATAATCTGCCAATGTCTTGTTGGGGAGTGGACTCGTTGAGTCGTATTGCTAGTGTGATTGGTAATCCTGTCTACGCTGATGAATGTACATCCAAACAAACACGAATATCATATGCTAAAATGTTGATTGAGGCGAATGTCACCAAACCATTACCCTCTGAGATCACTGTCATGGATCAAGATGGTAAGCCATTCACGCAGGCTGTCTCCTATGACGAGAAACCTTTATTCTGTGAGGTCTGTCTAGTTATTGGCCATAAATGTGAAGTTACTGAGCAACATAGACCACAAAAGAGGAAACCCCATCCTAAGAGGACAACACAAGAGAGGAAATCAAAACCAATAACCATAAATGGAGAAAGAGATTCATCATCCTACGACACAAACATACCAGTAGCTAGTCGATATAAATCATGGAAGTCTGAAACATAGTAATAAAAGTAATATGAGCTGTAACATACAAAGCCATCAGGGAGTTGAAAATAGCAGGCCTATGAAACTAGGGACACAATCTGTGGGCAAGCACAACTCACAGTACGATGAAGCTTCGAGACTAACTAAAGGTAAGATGGTACATCATAGTCTAGACCTTAATTTGACAAATTTTCCTACGTTGGGTAGCACACCAATAAGGAACTCATTTGAGATACTAAGTAAGGAACATGGCATCAAACAAAATCCCCCGGAGGTTGGAGGGGGTGATCCCATAACTTTTTAATGAATTGGTTGTTTTGGAATGTTCGAGGGATCAATAAGAGATATAAGCAAAAGGAGTTGAGGAATTATATCAATAATAATCACTTTACTCTAGTGGGTATTGTTGAAACTAGAGTTAAAGTCCACAAAATGGAGAAATAGTGAGTTCATTAGCATATAATTGGGAAGTGTTGACTAACTACCAATATGCAGTAAATGGGAGAATCTGGTTGATGTGGGACAACACTCAATACCATGTCGCTCTTATTAAGAGAGGTGATCAGCTCATACATTGCCACATAAAAGATATTAGCAAGAGTTTTGAAGTTGTCTTCACTGTTGTGTACGGATTCAACTCCCAAGAACAAAGAAGGTCCTTATGGGACAATTTAGTCGACATTGGGAAAAGTACCACACTACCTTGGCTTCTTACAGGGGACTTCAATGTTGTAACTGTATCCGGGAGACAGACTATTGGGCAACCCTGTAGTATACTCTGAGATCCAAGAGTTTGCATAATGCCTACACCAATTGTCCCTCTCTAAATTACCTTGGCATGGGGAATACTACACCTGGTCAAATAAGCAACAAGGGGCATATAGAGTACAAAGTAGAATTGACAGAGCCTTTGGCAACTATGAATGGATGATGGCCTGGGGACATGTGGAAACAAGATATGGGCTCCCCCACATTTCAGATCATGCTCCAATGTTGATCTCTTTACTCCCAAGTGTTTGGAAAGGTGAAGTTCCATTTAGATTCATTAATGTTTGGGCTGGACATGCTAGTTTCTTATCTATGGTCCAGGAGCATTGGACTCAGGTAGGCACAAAAGGGATGATAAAGAATGTTTGGAATAAACTTAAGGGTCTTCAACCACAGTTTAAGCAGTTGAACATGAGGGAATTCAGAGGTGTTAGTCATAGAATTATCCAAGCAAGAACTGATTTGGTAAATGTCCAACAGAGCATGGCATCCTCCTACTCTGACTCACTACAAGAACTTGAAAAAATATTGGTGCAAAACTTGGAAAAAAGGTCACTTATAGAAGAGAGTATTGTACAACAGAAGGCCAGAGCACATTGGATTAGATTAGGAGACTTCAATACGAAGTATTTCTCAGCAATAGTGAAAGAAAGAGCTCATAAGAAGCAAATTTTAGAGCTTATTGCCTTAGTTGGAAATATAATCACTGATCCTGAGGAAATTAAAATTGATATCATAAAATTTTACAAATCCCTGATGGGTTCCTTAATATCGGTATTGCCTGCTATCAACAAAAGAGTAATGCCAAATGGACCAACCCTTACTCAGCAACAAAAATTGGAGTTATGTGCACCAGTGACAACACAAGAGGTTAATACGAGTCTTCAAGCCATTGGAGATGACAAAGCTCCAGGTATTGATGGGTATAGTGCAATTTTTTTTTAAAGAAATCATGGTCAATTATTCAACATGATGTGGTTGCTGCTGTTCAGGATTTCTTTGTTACCGGAAAGATGTTCAAAGTTGTCAATTGTGCCACCATTACTCTTATTCCCAAGATTGATAAACCAAAGATTGTAAAGGATTTTAGACCTATTGCTTCTTGTACTATCTTGTACAAGTTAATATCTAAGATCTTGGCAAATAGGTTACAGAAAGTGATGAGCTATATCATTAGTGAAGCTCAGGCTGGGTTTATTCTTGGCAGAAAGCTTGGTGATAATGTCATATTAGCTCATGAGCTAGTCCAAGGCTATACTAGAAAATACATATCGGCAAGGTGCGTGGTTAAAATTGACCTCCAAAAGGCATATGAATCTGTAGAGTGGATATACTTGCAGCAGGTCATGGAGGAAATTGGTTTCCCCAACAAATTTATTTTTTGGATCCTTGAACGCATCAAGAAAGTCAACTATACCATATTGATCAATGGTGAAACTACCAAACCCTTCGATGTAGCTAAAGGGTTGAGGCAGGGAGACCCTATGTCTCCTTTTCTCTTTGCTATTGACATGGAGTATCTTAGTAGAAGTCTAGGATGTCTAAAGAATGATTCTAGTTTCCAATTTCATCCTCGATATGCAAAGCTGGGAATTACTCACTTGAGTTTTACTGATGACCTTCTATTATTTGCAAAGGGGGATCTAACATCTACTAAAGCTTTGCATAGATGTTCTCAGGACTTTTCTAAAACCTCTGGTTTGCAAGCAAATTTGGGGAAAAGTGTTGTGTATTTTGGTGGGGTCCCGCGAGTTACGCAAGAAAATATCCTTAATCATTTAGGGATTGGTCTAGGTGATTTGCCTTTCAAGTATCTCGGAATACCATTATCAACTAAAAAGGTTACTATAATGCAATGGAAGCCCCTCATTGAGAACATTATAGCCAAAATTTCATCTTGGACTACAATAAAACTCTCTTATGCAGGGAGAGTTCAATTGGTCCAAACTGTTTTGTTTGGTATTCAAGCATTTTGGGCTCAACTATACATCATCCCTACTAAGATTCTTAAGTTGATTGAAGGCTATTGTAGAAGTTATGTGTGGTCTGGTTCAAATGAGATTACGAAAAAGTCACTGATAGTATGGTCTAGAATATGTCTACCTAAGGCATCTGGAGGGCTCAATATAATTAGTCTAGCAGTATGGAACAAAGCTGCTATTACCAAGACATGCTGGGACCTCTCTCATAAGCTGGATAAAATATGAATCAGGTGGATTCATACATATTATATAAAAGGCCAAGAACTACATGATATGAATATTCCAACTCAGCCATGTTGGATGGTGAGGATGATCCTTTTTGCCACCATTCCAACTCAGGCATGGTGGATTCATGCATATTATATAAAAGGCCAAGAGCTACATGATATGAATATTCCAACTCAAGCATGTTGGATGGTGAGGATGATCCTTGCTGCCAGGGAAACACTTACGCAGGTTCACACTGAGTTCAAGCCTGGACATAGTGTGATCAGGCAAATATATTTGCAGCTTCTTGGGGTGACATCGAGGATGGCTTCGAAATGTCTAATGTTTCAGAACAAAGCAAGGCCAAAAGCTGTGTTTACTATGTGGCTACATCTTCATGACAGATTGCTAGCAGCTGACATGTTACTTAAATGGGGTATAGTAGTGGAACCTAATTGTGTTTTGTGTAGCCAAAGGGACGAAATAAGGAACATTTGTTTGTCAGTTGCCCTTTTACGATTCAAATCTGGAGTAAAATCTTTACTTGGCTAGAATGGAATGGACAAAGTTGGAGAAGCTGGGATCAATATATGGAATGGACTATAGCCCATGCTAAAGGAAAGTCTCAAAAAGTTATTTTATTCAGAATAGTCTTTGCTGAACTGATACATGCTGTGTGGATAGAGAGGAACTTGAGATCTTTGAAAAAAGATTTAGAGATTGGGAAGAAATTTCCAAAGAAATTGCATATGTTTGTAATGTTAGAAGTCCTACTGAGTGTAGCCACCTTTTGCATAGTTTATGCATATGTTTGTAATGTTAGAAGTCCTACTGAGTGTAGCCACCTTTTGCATAGTTTATGCTTAGTATACTTAGTATGCTTGGACGTACATTAGTCTTTTTGTTTTACTTTTGAGATAACCAACATGGTGTGTTGTTTGGTTATGGTTCTGTAATTGAAGCCACTTGGTGATTAATACAAGGATTAATTACCAAAAATAAAAAAGGTTCAAAGTTCTCAAAACTCGACCAAATCATGTTAAACACCCTCATATAAAAATAATGGGAAAGAGTTCATTTGAAATAAGTGAGCACCATTTAAAAAAGCATTTCATTTCTCAAAGTATGCTAAAATCCCCAACTCAATCTCTCTCTCGGGCATTACAAGTCAAATAATGTTACAAGCCTCTCTCACATGCAACTCATGAATCACATGCTCACAAAGCAAATAGAGTAACAAATAAGGCCTCCACACGGGCTAAATAGTATAAATAAGCCCTCACACGGATAACATAATATAATCAAGCCCCCACACGGGCATCACAATATACTCAAGCCCCCCACGGGCATCACAATATACTCAAGTCCCCACAAGGGCATCACAATATAATCAACAATCTCAAATCATATTATGATCCCATCCCAAAGCCTATGACATAAGAATAATTAATTACCCAATCCCAGCCTCAAAGAAGGATAGCCAAACCTACCTCGAAGGCCAAAAACTTCACTCGAACACTCTACTAGAGCTTTAACCTCAAATACCAACCTCGAAATGATCCCTAACTATCAAGAATGGAAAGAACTCATCAAAAGGAGTTCAACGTTGCAAAGTTTAAGAACCGGGGTTAAAATCGTCCAAAAATCACCTCGAAAATAAAAAGGGCAAAACTTAAATTTAGTTGAAGATCAGGTTCTACACAACAATAGGAGTTCGTGGTTGAAAAATTCATTAAAATCGAGTAGGAAACAGATTCGAAATCATAAAATTACTAGTTTTGAAATTTGGAGGAAAAACCCCAAAACCCACATCGAGATCTTGAATTTTAAAGAGTTTTGGAAGATAAAATTGTTAGGAAATGATAAAGAGACTTACTCCAACGAATTTCCTCAAAAGATTACTTCAAAATTCGTCTCTCCTAAGCTCCAATTGTGTAAAAATGGTGGAAATGAGAAAAAGTAGAAAGAAACCCAAAATATGAGCTATTTTCAGCCAAAAAGGGTCTGTTGACCGCGGTCAACTTGCACCAACACCATCAAAACATGTTTTTAACCCTCGAAACTCATTCAGAACCCTATAAACATGAACCAATAGTGCAATTTAATCAGAAAACATGTTTCGGAGCCAATGGAGTGGTCGGATTTCTGAAAAAAGATTGTAATGACCAAAATACCCATACAGACCTCTTTTAGGCCTAAAACTCAACTTTTAGCCTAAATGTCCAAAACGAATTATAAGGTCTCGAGGCTCTAACCAACCACTCTACTAGACCAAACTCGACGTTTCGGACGCAACGGATTTGACAGAATCACCATTCGACGCTCGGATCTCGGAATGTTGACCAAAGTCAACTATCTCCTTAAAAACTCCACTCAAGGTCTCAAAATCACTAAAATCCCTCCCGATTGCATCGGGACCATACCAACCACTCCCGGAACACAAACAAAGCATGAAAGCGCTATGGGAAAATGCCAAAATGGTCATTTCACACAAAAAGATAATTTCACAAGAATTGAGACATTACATCAATTAAGAATTATTTATCTAAAAAGTTACTCCACTTTTCTTTGTTTTAGAACTTAAAAATTATTATTAATATATATATATATATATACACACACACACTGAAAGGCAGCCTAATTCGAATTCCGCTTATTAGACTTCAATTCTTAACATATTTAAGATTTAAAGTTTATAATTTTTATAACGATTTTAAGATAATATTACTATAATAAATGGGTTGATGATGAAATATTTAATAATTTTTTTTAATATGTATAAAATTTTAACATTCTCAAAATTGTAGTTTTTTAATATACTTATTCAATGGTAACTAAAAAAATTAATAGTTAATTTTTGAAAAATTACATATATACAATTTATTCAATTTTTTAGCTTCTTAACTATATTATGTATAAATTCTTACATCCCTAAAATATATCTCCTAGTTATGAGAAAATATTCTCTCACCTAGGATTATTACCATATAATTTTTCTAAAAATATCCAAGAATTTCTTATCCATCCACTGCATAGTTCTTCCATAAATTTCAAGAATCTCTCAAATATTTCACTTCTCTATCTTAAAAAATAGTGAACATGATAATATAATAAATATTGAACAAAATATATCATATATTAACACTATGCAATATAATAGTGAAAATGAAATAAAGTATTAATAGAATATATAATTAACATGATATACTATATATTAAATATACCCATAATTTTTTTTAATTAATAGATAGTATTTTTAGTAGAAGAGAAAAATTGTAGGGATTAATTAATTTTATTAAATATTTTTCGTATTGAATTGATTTAATAATAAGAAAAATACATATGTGCGTATCATTGAACAAATACTTCAAAAATTATAATTAGCATATCAAAGCTATTATTATTTATTTATATAGAGCAATTTAAATAAAAGTGTGTAGCATATTTATCTCAATCCATAATATAACTTGACCCGAAATATATCAAATAACCTGTTGCGTCATCCCTCGTCAAATCATCCTCAACCATAATGTTCATGACCTATTATTAAAGCAAATCAGTAAAAACAGTAATATATCAAAGGATTTCAAATTTATCCCTTTGATATAATTTTATTATTTGACTTACGTCACGTATAATAGTAATAACACGATCTAAATTCAGTATCCTATAATAATGGATAGAAAGAGCAAGATGAGCCCTAATCGGGCAGGATGATGTGGTACAAGATCATTAACTTGATCCTGAAAAACTTGAAAGAATAATTTTTTTATGCCTAAGAGATTAAACGAATTAAAATAGAAACTCATGACGTTGTCATTTGAAGGAGAAATGGCAGACACAAAATTTAGTTATAACGAATTACACATAAAAAGAGAAAAAAAGTATCAAGTGTGAAGAAATGACAAATATATTGGGTTTAAGCTAAAGAATAAAAGTGATTCTACTAGTATTTTTTATTTAATCAATAATGAAAGGGTTTTTATTTTATTTCTAGGTAGAGTGAAATGGCTAGGCTCCCCTATCACCTATCCTTTTAGTGATATATTTTATCTTAACACTTACGAAATAGACATTATTTATTGAATTAAAGTGAAGTCTTTTCGTTTTCGATTCGATTATAGTTGTTCTCGCTAAAGCCCAATCTGATCCCGCTTTAAAAATTATTTAAATTAATTTTAAAAGTAAAATAAGTCATTAAATAAATATTGTCTTTTTAATATAGCTTTTATTTCTATTATATTTTCACTTTTTATTTTCACATAACTTACAAATCACGATTCTAATGAACATTTTTATTAAAATGAGATTAATTTTTTAAATTTATTTATAAAAACAGATTCAGAAGTGATTATAGAGTTGACCAGTGTTACTAAGTAATAAATAAAAAAAACACTATATAATCCATTACAGTGCAAATTGAAGTACCAAGTATCATATTGGATACACAATCTTACACTTCAATCCTAAACATTTCAACATCTTAAATTCACAGCCAACTAAATCTTCATCCAAACATCTTACCTCACTGAATAAAAGTTCATAACTACATTAAGACAGAAACTGTAATCACTAAATTTCAAGCCTAAATCCCACCAATTCTTTGCTATGAAATACAATTTATCTTCGTCATAACCAAAGTATATGATTAGTATGTCCATATGCAACGAAATTAGACATATCCTCAATGCGAACAACATAAAAATAATCATTGAAAACGAATATTGTTATACTTATATAATAAATTGAATCTATTATAGGATACAACCTCAACGTTGCCATCACATCATCTCCATTTAAAGTTCACCATCCATCAACATTTATTTTTCGACCATTGATAGTCAGAAAGATATTCACACTAATATAAATATGATGTCATTGGATAATGATATAAAGTATGCAAGTCTTTCTCCATAATATATGGAAAGCAGTTTTGACAATTCATTGTTAATCAAGTTCCAAGAACACAATCATACAAATTTTGTACAGAAAAAGGCAATGTGAAGATGGGATCGCCAGATCATCCTCAATAATAATGTTTATGGCTTATCATTAAAGCATATCAATAAAAAGAGTAATATGTCAGCATTTCAAACTTACCCCTTTGATATGATTTAATCATTTGATTTACGTCGCGTGCAATAGTAATAACACGATTATAATTCAATAACCTATGATAATTGGTTGAAAGGGGAAGAATAAGGCCTTAATTAGGCAGCATGATGTTGTACAAGACCACTAGCTTGATCTTGAAAAAGCATAGAAAAACAATTTCATTATGCCTAAGAGGTTAAACGAATTAAAATAGAAATTCACAACTTCATCATTTGAAAACAAAAAAATAGACACAAAATTTAGTAACAACGAATAACACATGAAAAGAGAAAAAGAGGTATCAAGCGTGAAGAAAATGATAAGTATAATGGGTTTAAGCTAAAGAATCAATGTATATTTATTAATATTTTTATTTAATCGATTGTGAGGGGATTTCCACTTTATTATTCATGTAGAGTGAAATGGTTAGGCTCTCCTATCACCTTTTATTTCGATGATACATTTTAGCGTAGCACTTACTCATTAGACTTCATTTATTGAGTTGAGTGAAGTCTTTTCGATCTCAATTTAATTATAGTTGTCGCTAAAGCTCGATCTGATCCCGCTTTAAAAATTATTTTAATTAATTTTAAAAGCAAAATAAGTTATTAAATATATATTGCTTTTTTAATATTTAATATAGTTATATTTTCACTTTTTACTTTCACATATTTACAAATCACAATTAAAATAAACATTTTTTAAAATGAGATTACAAAGTTTTTTTTTTATGGAGATAACAAGAGAAAATATTTATAAATTATTAAATAAGATTCTTAATTTTTTTTTATTTAAGAAAACATTATAGTATAGATTTTAAAGGGGTTATAAAGCTGAACAATGCTATTAAGTGATAAATTAAAAAACACTATATAATTCATTATAATGCAAACTAAAAGCAAATATGTCAACAAAAAAAATTGAGCTCAAACATATATAGTTTTACCAAAGTACCAAAATATTTTACTATGATTTTGGATACACAATCTCATACTTCAATCGTAATCATTTCAATATCTTAAATTCAGAACCAACTACATCTTCATCCAAACGACTGACCCCACTAAACAAAAGCTCATAAAACTACAGATAATATTCTAGGCATCAAGTTTAAAAATAGTACCACGAAAGACTACTTAATTTTTCTTCTATATATCTAATAGGTCCAATGAGCCAAGCAAGCACTTTACATAGACACACAATTTCAAATCTGATTAGCAAAACTTCCACTTATAACTTATGTTGGAAGTATATGGACACATCTCTCAGACTTTCAAGTCACATTTTCTTTGACATAAAGGTTAAATACACTTCAGACTTTCCCAACCAATTCAAAAACCATGTAAAACGTTATCCAAAGAATTTAATTAAGAAAGTTAAAGCAAATATCAATATGTGGGAGTTTTAAATATTAAATCAAAGACATGAGACTGCACTATGATTATGATTACCTTTGCAAATTTACTATCCACTTGGGCAAACAATCTAGGCACATCACATCTTTAAAAAAGAAATTTCACAATATGTGGAATATCTTTTTTCTCCTTTTTGAAATAATATTTGATCCATTTAATAACAATTTGGATCTAAAATTTAAAATATTAAAAAAAATCGATAAAAAACTTGTATATCGTCATGTTTCCTACCACAATTACACCCATGTTATTAGGGATACATAAGTTTTCATAGAATTACCCGTGAATTTAATGGTTGATAACGAATTCTATCTTCATCTTAGGAGCACGACAAAATTAACTCAAGTACATCATTTTTTGCTTTCTCAAATTGAAGTGAAGTAAATGTTAACTACAAAAGAAAAAGATTATCATAATTAGCTGAAAAAACTAAACCAAAAATGAGGAATAAACAACGATTATATATAGTTAAAAGAAATAACCTGTTGAGCAATTCTAGCCATCATCTTGATCACTTATAACATTGTGTGCTTACAGTTGGCAAAGAAATTATAAGTGATGTTGGAACTTAAAGATAGCCTGGTGGCCAGAAATAAAAAGGAAAAAAAAATGTTATGTATTATTTAAGCAATATATTATTATATGCAGGTTGAAAAGAAAGGTTAAGTTGAAATTGCTATTGTTGACATTTTTTTCAAATAAGCATGTCTCGTGATAAAAAAATCATTCTATTCAATTTAATTAGTTTAAAAGGAATTTTAAGGAGTCATAACTCTAAAATTAGAAAATTCCTTAAAGATGCTATACTACCATCTCTTGAAGAAAAATTCAAATTTGATATGCCATTGTATACATAAAGATCTTAGAAACCTTATCGCACCTTGATGTGCGAAGTGAACCAGGTAAAGAAGACAAGAATTAATAAACTTTTGACATGGCTTCAAGGATGTTGTGCCGGATGACCTATAGAGGAATATGACTAGACTGGAGCCTCTTTTAATCGCAAAGACATAGATAACTATACAATAAATTAGTTGCTCATATTCAATATGAAGTATTGATAGATTCTCAAGTTTACTGCAAGTTATAAATACTTTTCTTGAAGTAATAGATGTGTTTCTCGACACTACGTTTGGAATAGAAGTGTAGTTTCAAATTGAACTCTAACATTTAAATGGGGAACTTTAAAATAATATATGTAAAGCAAAAGGTAGGGCTGAACTTTCTACAAGTTAAAATTAGAATATTTGTTCACTTTTTTCAGCCTTTTAAAATTTATCTATCCCTTCACCAATGATTATTTATTTATTAGAAAAATTAATATCTCAGGTTGATGTTCATTTGATTCCCCAAAAATTTCAATTAGTAATACTTTCGGGAAGTAAAAGGATAAATTATAAAATCAAATTAAAGATGATTGATTGAACGATAAATGATAAGATGTTATAATTATTACTTTCCTTTACATTATTAATGTTCGTTATTACGTAATCTTGTATGTAAGTTTTACTTTTAATGACTGATAGGTTTTAAGTATTATTTTATACATTTCGTGATATTAAATTCCTGCACGAGGCACGGATAATTTTAGTAGTATATAATATATGTGAACTTTAAATTAAAATTTTCGTCTTTTAAAATGGGGTGGTCTCTAAAATTGATGTAGAAATTTTTTCACGGGGCAATAAAATTATCTAACAATATACTATAGGGAAAAAATAATTAAAATAATTTCTAGGCAATTGTGGCTACACTAACGAGTAAGATATGGTTCTTAAAATCCAGCGATAACAAATCTATTACCCAACAAAACACTAGTAAATACTAAATTAAATTAATATTAACAATAAAGATGACCGATTAAATTAAGTACAAAACTCTTACAGTATGTAACAGAATGACTTCACCATATTGTTAATGGAAAATATCGAAAATAAAATGAAAATAAGAACTACAAGTTTTATTTAACAAACAAATAAAATAATCAAAACTAAACGTAAATTACAAAACAACCAATTATAAATACATCATAGTATATATTTCAAAAGGAATTATAAAATTGAACACAACTACTTAGTGATACGATTCACTTTCGTCATAATCAAAGCATATGATTAGCAACGCATGTCCACACCCAATAAAATCAAACATATATCCTCAATGCTAGTAACATAAAAATAACTATAGGAAACGAGTATCTTAATATTAGTATAATAAATTGAATCTTTTATAGTGTGCAACCTCAGCATAGCCAACCCCTCATTAGAAATAGCTATCTTTCGGCCAATGAAGATTCAGAAATATATTCACACTGATATGATTATGATGCCATTGGATAACGATATAAAATATGCAAATCTCTCTCCATAATATATAAAAAACAGTTTTAAAAATTCATTGTTAATCAAGTTTTAGGCAAACAATCGTACAAGTTTTGTACAGAAAAAGGCATTGCCAAGATGTGGTTATGAACGATAGATTATCAATATCTTTTCACACATAGTGCCTCTACGACTCCTGCCTCGACCCCTACCTCGATATGGAGTTGTACCATTATGAGCCCTTATCTCAATTATGCATCATTATTGAATATTTCGCAAAAATGCAATTACAAACAGCAAAGGGTAGACAAGTCAAAATTTTTTTTAGAAAAGACAGAATCATGAACTCTAAACTATCCAAGATTTTTCAGCATTTGTAGAAACAGTAACTCCAAATGAGATTAATGTAGCTCATTTTTAGAAAGAAAAAGAATTAAACAAATATTTTCTTAAAAAATTCACTACTACCCACAAACAAAAAAAGTTGACTAAAAAAAATTAATGGGCTGAAGTTAATTCCTATAAGAGGTTTTACTCATACTTTTTATTTATAGCATAATTTTTTTAAATCATAAAGTCTTTAACTTTATATGATAATATTATTGCTAATATTTATATTACTCAAGATTATTTTAAATTAATAATCAAGATGTTAGTCATTTGTTTGTAATACAATTTATTGGATAATGTTATATAAAATTTTATTTACAATATGATGACGTGTTTATTTTAATTCAAAATTTTAAAATATTTTCAAATATTAAACAAATAAGAACAAAATTTAACAGGTGTTTTGACTTAAGATTTTAATGACAATGCATATTGTAATTTTTTTTTTAATTCAAAGGGCAGACATATCCCATTTATCTATACTACCTTAAAAGCATGAACTCCCAAACTTGAATGTTAAATTACTATAATAACCCCAACTAAAATCACTTAATTTAGTTTATTTATTTACTTATTTAATTGTATTATATTAAAAGTAGACAACTTCTCACATTGAAGGGTTGTGACTTTTCCGAAGGATTGTGACTTTTCCGATGAGTTGTGACTTTTTCGAAAGGTTGTGACTTTTCCGCACAGTTGTGACTTCTCTAATGAGTTGTGACTTTTTCAAAGGATTGTGACTTTTCCGATAGGTTGTATTTTTTCGAAGGGTTGTGACTTTTCCGATCAGTTGTAACTTTTTCAAAGGGTTGTGACTTTTCTAAAAAGGCACAATTAGCACATATTCATACTACCATTTGTTTGTTATAAATAGAGGGGTTTCCTCTCATTTTTACACTATAATTTTAAAAAAAAATTCTACTCTTCTTCTTCTTAAATAATCTCAAGTGTGATTTATAACAGTTGAATAAGAATTGACACTAGGAAGAGTTGGCGAACAAATGGTAGCAAATTATTCATCAATTCACACTCATATTTTTCTCCTACGATTTTCATCACATACATACTTCAATATAACATATATCAGTTTAGAACATTATTACTAATTAGCATGAAATACACGTGAAATGTCCATTGATATGATGAAGTTAGGTATTGACTTTTTATTAAAGAAAAAAAATGAAGAGAACGGAGAAATGTGCAATTAACTGTGAACTTTTCTTCACATATAAAAGTTGTATATATAGTGTGCAAGGATTTTCATTTCTTTTTCTTATTTTATTTCTTTAATTAGTTTCTTTTGTGTTTTCATTCGAGAGAGAATTTAATGTTTAATGTTTCTATAACGAGTGAACAATGACGAATACACACACTGTGAATTATTTTTCTAATAAAATTAATAAATCAGGGTGTGGGAAAGACAATAATAATAAACAAATACGAAAAAAGACACATGATTGGGGTAAGATATTTCTTCTTTATTTTTTCATTTTTTATTCTTTTACCTTAAACGAAGGAGTTTCTTCCTAATTTTGCTAAAGCAACGGGCATCAACGTAGTCCAGTGAATTATTAGTTTTGATATTAAGTCCAATATTTCATAAATAGATTTTCACTTTTATTTAATACAAAACATCAATTATAGAGATAATATGATACTATAACCATGATAATAATTATTTTTTAATAGAATTGTCAAGTTGAATTATAGCAAGTACAAATGAATGGAGAAAGTAAAGTGTTGGTGGCAAGGAATTTCAATCAAATGGAACAATAGAGTGAATATAGCATTAACATATATTTTCGTCTTCCTTCTTCATCGGCTATGAATTGTTCCATATACTTTGTCTTTTTTAAAAATTTATATTGAGTATGAAATTTTTTAAGTATGAATTTCCTGTTATTTTGTGTTCATTTTAATCAGGTAAAATGTAATGTCACAAGATACACTCCTTGCTAGCTATATAAAAATAGATTAAAACAACTAGTGATTGATAATAAAATGATCGTAAATCAAATTAAAGATTTTATAAATACTACTTTAAATATTTTTCATCTATTATTTTTTTTATTGAAAAAGTTTAATATTTTATATCACGATACAACTTCTCAAAGATACTAGATACTTTTATTAGACAACAATTATATAGTATGTATGCGGCAAAAAAGAAGAAGAGGAGAAGTGTACGATTTCACAAAGATAAGGTAGAAACTTTAAGAAATGAAATATTTTCACCAAAGGTGATGTTGTTCATATATTAACATTAAATACAACTCTTGATATATATATATATATATATATATATATATATATATATATAACAAATAATTGGTCAAGCTAAATATTTGATATACAATCAACCCTCTATTTAACTAGCATTTGTTATTACAACATTTCACTGTAACAACCTAATTTTCTTTAGAACTATTTTTCATGTTATATTTCTTGTCTCTATAACTTTCTACTTATAACAGTGTCGGTATTCACTATAGAAGTACACTTTTTGTAATATTACCTCACTATGATAACCTTACTCTAATATTAATTGAGTAATGATATTTTGTAAAAGATATATTACGTATAAAGATAAAATATTGAAATATTTAGGATAATCGTTATTAGTGTCATGAACATAGTAAATTTCAAGTATGAATATTTGAGAGAAAAATTGTGCTTAAATTGTGTCTATCATTTATAGTCAAAACCTCAAGAGGAAATGCTATTGGTGACTTTTTTTTATATTGATATTTTTTTTTCTATTTTATTGGGTAAATTTGTTTACAAATACATTCTTTCTTATAATTACACAAAATCAATAAGCGATCATGTTGTGTATTTTTAATAGCTAAATGAGATCAAAATGTCAAATATCAATATAAATATATAACAACACCTCACTATAGCAATCATGAAATATTCCAATAGACGCTAACAAGGTTTGACAATATTAAAAGAATAATTATCTTTTGATAATTACTATGTTGTATTGAGTTTTATCTTCAACACCATATTAATAATATATATACAATCACCTGACAATAAACTAAAAAGGAATTGTAATTAGCAAATTGTGTATAATGATAAACTATAACATGATAACAACAATAAAAAATAACTACATATCCATAATAATTCCACATTATGGAATCTAGAAACTATAACATGAGTGAAGTAAAAAACAATACTACTAAAGAAATGTCACTTTCTCCCCATATTTAAACTTTGAATGTATTTTGAAATGTTTCAATAATATCTGGGAATTTTGATCTCAAAAAACAAGTAACTCTGTGACAATCTGTATTAATCATTTAAAAACACTTGTCCTATGTTCTTTTAATTATAATTATTTACTAAAACGTTTTAATTTAGTAATATTAATTCTATTTTACAATACCTATACTATATGATACGATACACACGTGCAACGCACGTGCCCTGAAACTAGTTAATAAAAAAAACCACCAACATCCGGTCCCGAAGGAGACTCAACATCAAATACAACTAACAAACAAAATTCTAAAAAAGAAACAAAAAATAAGACAAAATAGACAGAAATAAAGGATAGAATCTTCTTGAATCTCGTCTATCTCGACCATCACTTCGTTGGGCTTACTATTTACTGATTAATTGAAGAAAGGAGGAAAGCTTGAGTGATATCTACTTAGACGTTTAACCTTTCACAAACGTCATGGATTCATCTCAAATGAATACTTCTTCAGCTTCAATCTACATCGATTGACACCAGCTCAAAGGTAATGCCTCAACCCTAATGAAATTTGTTATGCTTCATTATGAAAGTTTTCCTAACATTTTCGAGTTTTGTGCAGATTGAGCTCAATGAGCTAATACCACTGCATCAACACCTGTATATGACATGTATGACTTCTATTTGAAGAAAATTTAGACGCAGAGAACTGCAAATACTGTTTGACGAATCGAATTCAGACACAGCCTCTATACATTCCTTCTTGATTGTTTCCATGCCTTCATATTAGCTAGGATAGTCTTGTCAAGAGATAATCATGTGTGCCGGATAATTTCATGTTGGATACATTAGTTATCCTCGTGTAGTTGGAAACTTCTTTTGAACCTTCTTTGTTCGAATGTTTGGTGTTTCGTTTCTGTCTAGTTGTAGTATAATTTGTGTTTGTTGTGGTAACTCCTGAGTAGAGTTTAAATATATTTTGTCCAGCATATTGTAATCTCAATATTAGAATTCTTTCTTTTACAAATACTAGTCCAAAAATATAAAGGAAAACTACATAAATCTCACTAGTTTAGATCCTAATTACTAGGAGTCTCGATAGTTTTTTATATTACTTTCTATAACATTTTCGGCTATGTGATACATGTATCACAACCCGTCAGATACATGTATCCATCAGGTTTAAAAGGTCGAGATACATGATTTAATACTTTTGAAATAAATGTTGTAACTTATTTCCATAGTTAAAGGAGTAACTTATGGGAAATTAACAAACAAAACAGATTTGAATTATTCTTCCATATTAACTATTACCAATTTTTCCAAAAAATTCAAATCATAATTTCTTTTGAGTATAATTACCAGTCAAATACATATATCCCACAACTTTTGAGTATAATTACTTTAACAACTTCTATAAAAAAAAAAAAATTAAATCTAATTTCTTCCATTTATTTTCCAGCAACAACAAAGTAAAAAAAAAAATTCAGAAATTCGAATTTGTTTTTTTTTTAATTTTGTGATTTTTTTTCAATTTTTCATGTTTAGAGAACAATGTGTATCTTGCACTATGTATCTGATTCATGCATCTAATTTCATTAAATGTATTTCATTAGGTGTATCTGCTATATACATATATTAATTTCTTCCATTTATTTTTCAGCAACAACAAAGTGAACAACTTTTTTTCAGAAATTTGAATTTGTTTTTTTGAATTTTGTGATTTCTTTTTTCAATTTTTCATGTTTAGAGAACAATGTGTATCTCGCACTATGTATCTTATTCATGCACCTAATTTCATTAAATGTATTTCATTAGGTGTATCTGGTATATATGTATTATGTATCTGAAGCATGTATCTAATTATTCGATATTAATCTTTTAAATATATAGAATAAGGATATATACATAGAAGAAACGGAGATACATAGATGAAGGGCAAATACATAGAACACTTAGATACGTCTAGCAAACACTGTATCTATATAAATCCATCGTAAATTCACCAAGTTGGGAACTAAAATCCGGCGCTGATATGGCTTTGGACCTTGTCTTTCAACTTCTTTTTCTCCGTTCTAACAATCCAACATTGAAAGCATTGACTAAAGCATCGGAAGACAAAATCTGAATTCTCATCCTCTACAATTATCCTTTATTTTTCAGAGATTTTGTTGTGTTGTTCTCTCATCTTTATCACTCTCGTCTAAACATACCTTACCTCATCTTGCCTTTCTCTTCCGTTGAAACCTTCAGGTAACTTCTTTTTTAAAAAAATCTTCACAGTAGATAAATGAGATAAAAAAATCACCAGTTCATTTTTTGATGGTTTAGTGAAGAAGATCTATGAGGGAGAAGAAAGAAAGAAAGAAAATGGAGAGATGAACATGGGATAGGAGATTGAGGATGAAGGAAGAGAGAGTAGGTAGAGGTGATGGAGAAGGTGGGGGTGGGGGGGAGTGATATCGCCCAAACTACACCTCCCTAAGGAGGTATAAGTGGTCGCTTGTCAAATATAGAACCTAACAGAGGTTAGGATCGATCCCACGAGGAATATGGTTCAGACTTAGGCTAATTAAGATTAAGTGTACGTTTCGTCAGATTATTTCTAAAAGAAGTAAAAGAGGGGGGAATTTGCAATAATTAAAAGAAATAGTGATTTGTTATTCGATTAGTAACCAATTAACCAAAAACAACACTTGCAGTTTGAGATATCAATCTAAGAATGAAACTAGGATTTATATGTTCCCCATAAGCTCTTAATGCAGTAAACCTAACAGTGGTAATTCTTTTCAATGTCTAGCATGCATGATCAGCAAGTTATGTGTCCCTAAGTGATTGGTCCTCTAAATAGGGAATTCCACTCCGCAGCTTGGTCCGTCTACGTGTGTTGATTTACCAACCCTTACCTTTGACCCAGATTAACCCACAGCTATTTCTAGGTTGGGTTATTAGATAGCGGATTATCGACGACTAAATCTCTGTTGTATAATCTCTTAGATGTTCATTACTACCTATACCGGATTAGCATGAATTAGGAGGGTTCTAACGTTGTACAAAATTAGAAAACGTTCTAAGCAAAGAGATTTACAAAAGCATGCATAAACACATCTAAGAATTACAACATTATTAGTTTTACTTTTGTTATTTACTCATGGTTCCCACAACCCTAGTTGTGGATTTAGCTACTCATGCTTGTTTGCTCATAATTCATAATAGGGTTTGAATAAATCATGAACTTACAGTGAATGTCGATGAATTCCACAATCTTGATATGAAAATCAAAAGAAAATTGCATTAATCAATCTTCAAGAATTAATCTCCTCAAAAGATGAAAAGTAATTCCCAAAGCCAAAAGGTAATATTCAAAAACTGGTCAACCCTCATAAAATGAAATTTACATAGGGTATATATTGAAAATAAATACTAATTAAACTAGGAAAAGGAAGTCTGGGGAAATTTGGCTTGGGCTGTGTCATCTACGGTTGGCAACCTATGGCTCGTAGACAGACCTATGGCTCGTAGGTTTTGACCGTCAATCAGCAGTTAGACAAAATCCCGAGGGCTTCTTTCTACGGTTCTGATCTACAATTCGTCATCCCATGTACGACTCGTCTTGTTCTTCCATCATTCAAGCTCTGCAGGTGACTCTCTTTGAAGTTTTCTACGGTTGGGCATCTACGGTTCGTAGCAGGATCTACATCCCGTCATTCCATACTTAGCCAATTTCTTCAAGCTCCAGAGCCTACGACCCCAACTGACTGCTCGTCAATCAATTGACGGTCCGTAGATCCAAAAATCCACTACTGTTGCATTATTCTTCCTAACTGCTCCAAAGGCCTATTCGCTGCAAACTTAGCACAAATACTATTAAATCTAATAACCAACTTACTTAAGTAACATGCAAAATTCCAAGTTTAATGCATCAAAAGTACCGTAAGTTCACGGTACATCAACACCCTCAACTTAAAACCATTGCTTGTTCTCAAGCGACACAACAGACTTTAAACAACACAAGTATATAAGCACCCCAGATTTCAAGCAGTCACGCAGCAATTTCCTCAATCTTCTTCCTCCTTATTCATTCTCAACTAAGTGCAATTTCATTATAAACCCAACAAGCTAAATTATGTGGATCAATACATGACATTGACATACCAATAGACACACATACATACACATACAACAATTCACCAAGACATCAACTTTCCAATAATCACAACTTGTGCCCTCACTACAAAGAAATCCCTTTTGCACACATAATTTGACTTATCAATCTCAGGACTTAGTATACACTCACGCTCAGAACAAATTCAATACAATATGTGCACAATACCATAGGCTTGCCTTTATCTTCTTTACTTTGGCTTTTCAAACTTCTCACTAGAATCACTATAGGACTTTATTGGTTTGTAACGTAGGCTCGGGGTTAGGTGTGGTATATATGGATATTAAGTGACTTTACCCTACCCTCCTTGACATCTGATTTGGCTCGTTACCTTTCTTTTTTTGCCACTTTTCATTCTCCTGTTTGCTTAATACTTTTCCCTATGACTTTTATTAGCTTGAGTGTGATTTCTTTTTTATTACACTTCTTTTGATTCTTGTCACTTCTTTTTTATGCTTCACACTCTAAATTATTTTTTTCCATTCTTGTACGATCTGCTTCCTTTGCTCTACACACAACTCTATTCATACCATTGTTTTTTTTTGCTTTCCTTCATAATAGCCACCATCAAGTTGCACATTTAGTAAGAGCTAAGGTATACATTATCCTTAGAAAGGACCAGGGCCAGAATTAAGGTAACTTTGCAGTAGCCACCCTCAACATAGGCTAAAGGCCTATGTTGAGGTGCGCAATGTCCGTGGAGGGACCAGGCCAAAACAAATATTTAACAATACTTTAAAGGGAAGGTGAACTGGGTGTAAAGAAAGAATGGTATTGGTTAGGCTCAAACATTTGGACCAAAGGGAAAGATTATTTTTTTTACACAGGATTTGTTGATTTATTTTAGGCTTGAGTGGACTTAATAACAATAAATGTCCTATGATCACCTCCTAGTGTTTAGCTCAAATTACCTTAGCAAGATCAACAGGGCAAGTTCTAGATTGGCACATCTCATATGAATAATCAAAACTCCCACACTCACATGGCACCTTGTTGCAATTATCGAATCATCAATGAACCCAGTTAATGCTATAGCATAAGTAATAGTGTCATACCGATACTACATCATGTCATGCAAAGATCCAACATATTCAACTCATTCAGTTCACATTCACAACACAAAGAAAAAATTTGAAAATTGGGGGGATATCAGTTTCATGCACACTAATGCCATCATTCTTTATTTCCAGATTACTTATACACAATTACAATTCTAAACATGCCGGTTCAACAGAAATTTAAACAGTTCCTTAGGGAAAAAGAACACAGGCAAGAAAACCCCAAGGAAGGATTTATAAGTTATGCTACTCAGACTTCACATTAACGCAAAATCCATTTGCCCCACCCCCACGAAGAAAACAATGCAATGTCCTCAATGCATAAGAAAAGTAAAACATCGGGTGAGACAAACCTGTGGCGCATAAGCGTTGTAGATCACTCAAGTGTTGGTGGGTTCGGTAGCACGGAACCCACGTGATCATCAAATAGGGCACCATCAGTAGTACCCGCATTAGTAGTGTGGGGCGCACCATTAGTAGCAATCCCCGAACCAAACGCACCGACTGTCATCGCCCGCTCGCGCTCCTGTCGCATCTACTCATCAATCAAGGACTAGCGTTGGGCAGTCTCTAGAGCCCCTCTCTCTCTCTTGCGGGCTTGCCGCACCTCATCCGGGTCTCCCTCAATGCTAACACCAGAACGGGTACGCTTACCTGCCCCACGAGAGGGCTATGTAGCCCGCTGCTCTCCTCCAAACAGTGCAGTCCACACTAGATCATCTGCATCAAGCTCTGGTGTAGGTGTCGAAACAGCAGTCTCCGCAGCAGCCAGGGCAAGAAGGTCAGCACGGAGACTAGCTAGCTCCGCCTGAAAGGATGTAAGATCAATCACTGGTCCAGGCTGGGACCTCTTCATCATCTGGCTCTCAAAAGCATCTATCCGTCGGTTAATAGTAAGAATCTTCGTATCCACCATCTGCGCTATCCGAACCTCAAACTCATCTATCGATCTCTGCATCTACGGGCAAATATGTTGTAGTAGAGCCACCATCTGAGCCTCTAATCGGCTCACCCTAGCTATGGGGAGGAGAGCAGCCCCTGTAGTAAGTGGAGCCCGGGGTGTGCCTGCTGTAGAAGCTGAAGCAGTAGATGGGGGCACAGACCCATGTGGCTCATCTGCAGGTGCGGGAGCTGTATGATCAACCTGCTCGGGCGCCAAGGCCTCTCTCATGGGTGGTAGCTCCACCTGAATACCCTTGTGCGGTGCGGCAGGGTTGGTGTCATCTCGAATAAGACCAATATCCACGGTCTTAGACACCTCAATATAAGAGTCGGCAGAGTAAATAGGGACCCCCGCCTCTCGACATAATCTGAAGATAAGGCAAGGAAACGGCATGGTAGTCATCTTCCGAAAAGCTCGCTCATGTATCTCAGCAATAATCACACTGGCAAAATCAATTGCATGCAACTATAACAGCCCGATCCCAAGTCAGCTGGTTGTCTGCCGCAGTAGGGAAAAACCGAGTACATACAATCGACCACCAAAATTTTACAGCAAAGCTCATTGTGGCCTTCTTGATCGAAAGGGTCATATCTCGGCACCCAGCATGTACTCCCTGATCAGCAATGTGCCCCGCTACCCATCGAAGCAAAGACTCCCTCTGTATAACATCTCTCATAACTCCACTGCGAACCTGTTGCATCCTGTAGTCAAACTCAGCCGTGTTGATAGTCTGTGCATATGTAGGACCGTAAATAAAATGGCGTAGTGTGGCCTCCGAGATGTCTACGGGAATGTCCCGGACTAGAGTAGACTGGAGTGGAGGTTGCTCCAATGGCTTCGTCCTCCGGGGAACAGTCTGTAGTGCGGTGGCAGCATAGGACATATAGAACTCACGAACCATGATCGGACTATACCGAGTAAGCGTCTCAGCCATCCACTCACAATGATGCTTCCTGAACAGCTCATGTATCAGGGGAATAGTGTGGAGGCTACATGTAAGAACCCGCCACTCTTCCTCTATCTGCCTAGCAGACTTATTTTGGGCATTCTGAAGGATGGCCTTTTGGTAAATACGAAACATACCCGGGACACATCATAGGTTGGGCTCTCCTACAACCCGAATGGGGTGTTCATCTCTATCAGCGTCATTCTCTGAATCGGATCCAGAGGCAGAGTCGGAGTCAGACTCTGTCTCTGAGGTAGAACCAAGCTCAGACTGGGCTGCAGGCTGTGGACTAGGGGTACCTCTGCTATGAGTGTCCTCACCACCCCTGCTCGAACTCTGCACCTCCTCATCAGACTGGAAGTGGCCACCTCATCTCCGGAGGGAGACTGCTCTGGTACCGGCACTATGTCCGTCTGGTGTGCCTGCTGTCTAGTCGTCCGGGGAAACCTGGGACACCTAGCTCTCAAAGGTGGGTCATATTCGAACCCACTCCGCTCCTCCTCAGAAGCTTCATCTGTAACCAACTGACGTCAGGCCGGAGGAGCTGAGGCTGGGGCTGGGGCCTTCCTTTGATAGTGTTGTGTTACTTTTGGAGGCATTGTACCTGCAAAGCCATCATTAGTAACTAAAAATATGTGAAAACAAAGCAAGAAAAGAAAATAAGAAAGAAAAGAAAAGAACAGAAAAAAACTATTGCTACTGTATTTGGTACCTACAGAAAGGAACTACGGACCGTAGAAAGAACTACGGGCCGTAGACCTAACCGTAGATAGGGGAATCCTATTTTAAACTTTTTGAAGTTCAATTGACGGTCTGCAGGACTGTTTGTGAACGGATCTACGATTCGTAGATCGAATCGTAAAAATGTGACTTAGCCTAATATGGGGTGAGACAGATTGACGGGAGGGACCTATGGTCTGTAGGTTGCCTTACGACTCGTAGGTCATGGTCGTCGACCACACAGTGTCAGTTATACCAAGTTTTTACCCACAAACACCATTTTAAACAAAGCAAACAACATTAAATCAAGCTAAGAAACCTAGAATCACAACAATGACGGAATCATAAGGCTACCAGTAGACTCTTCAACTCTCAAATCCTAAATATACGCAAACCCTAGGTCCAAAACACAATCAAACCCAAATTCATGCATCATTAGGATTACGTAGTGCAGTACCCACCACATAGGACACCTTATGAGTAGGTTAAACTAAGCACAATCACAATTTAAACAAGCTAATTACCCATGGCAAAAACCAAGCCAAATTCAAGTTCAGTAATTAAAGTAAATGGCTAGCAAAACACATACATGCTATGTAGTGTACGAAAAACTAGTAACCACGCAAGAAAAAGACTCCTAGACCCACAAAATGATGAAGGAAAACAATGATGATAGTGGAAAAGAAAAGAAAAAGGAGGAGGGAAAGAGGAATTTGGTGGGGAGTATATGTAGATGGGAGAGGGGGTGAGTGAAATGGTGTATTGGTAGATGGAGGGGTGGAAAGTTGAAGGGGTATAACGGTTGGGAGTAGAGGGAAATGGGGGAAGAATTTGAAAAATGAGGGTTTTATAATTTTGAAACGTGGGTCGGATCAAATTAAACCCTGACTGCCATCTACGGTTTCCTGTCGATGGGTCGTAGGTGGTTTAACGGTCCGTCAATCGATTCCATCAATGCTTCTTAACACAACAAAATTTCTAAACATACTTAGGGTCTACGGTTGCAGACTACGATCCGTAGATTTATGTACGGTTCGTACTGTGCAACCGTAGACTTAAAACTGCAGCTGCTCCTGAACATTCAGTTCCACGGATGCCATTTACGGTTCGTCATTTAAGTTGCGATCCATAGATGGGACCCGTAGACCCTTCTACACTTAATGTTCTGCAAAACCTTCTTTTTTCCTGCACATGTCGCAAACATTAGGACTTCCCTTTGTTTTTATTGACTCTATTTGACACGGACCCCATACTAACCTATTCTAGCCAAAACTAAGACTCAAGAAAAAGACTAAATAACAAGAAATTACACAGAGAAAATCTTAAATTGGCTAGAAACTACAGCTTGGGTTGCCTCCCAAGTAGCACTTGATTTAACGTCGCGGCACGACGCAGTTTTTCTTGCCTACTCAGACTTTGACAAGACTCCATATCTCAATTAGCTCATTTACCGTCTCCTGATGGCCTACATAGAGTTTGATCCTCTGGCCATTCACTTTGAATTTGGTCCCTTCCTTGTTTTCAAGTTCAACGGCGCCATGTGCATACACTTGGACAACTCTGAATGGTCCCGTCCATTTTGATTTGAGCTTGCCAGGAAATAACCGTAATCTTGAGTTGAAGAGGAGTACCATATCACCGGGAGCAAAACTGCGCTTTTCGATCTTTTGATCATGGTACTTCTTCATCTTCTCCTTGTACAAGGCTGAACTCTCATAAGCTTTGAGGTGAAACTCATCCATCTCATTCAGCTCCGTCAGTTGTTGACTTGATGCAACACCCCAATCAAGATTCAGCTTCTTGATTGCCCATATCGCCTTATGCTCAAGCTCTACATGTAAGTGACATGATTTCCCAAAAATAAGTTGGTAAGGAGACATACCTATGGGAGTTTTGAGTGCAGTGCGGTAAGCCCATAGAGCATCATCGAGCTTTCTTGACCAATCAGTGCGGTGTGCATTCACAGTGTTTGACAGAATCTGCTTGATCTCTCTATTGGACACTTCAACTTGCCCACTCGACTGTGGATGATACGGCTTGCTACACTGTGACGAACACCATACTTTTCTAGCAATGCCTTGAACAGCTTATTGCAAAAATGGGAACCTCCATCGCTGATTATTGCCCTTGGTGTACAAAACCTGGAGAATATGTTCTTTTTAAAAAAGGTGGTGACACTTTTACCTTCATTATTTGGAAGCGATATAGCTTCCACCCATTTTGACACATAGTCAACCGCTACCAAGATGTACTTCATGCCATTCAAACTCACAAACGGACCAATGAAGTCAAGGCCCCATACATCAAAGAGTTCAATGACAAGTATTGGATTCATAGGAAGTTCTTGCATTTCTGAAACACCTCCTTCCCTTTGGCATCGATCACATGCTTTGGCGAAATCATGGGCATCTTGGTGAATTGTAGGCCAGTAATACCCACATTGCAAGATTTTGTGAGCAGTCCAGATGCCACTATGATGACCACCAACAGGGGATGAATGGCAAGCTTCCAATATACTCATCATCTCTACCTCGGGCACACAGCGACGAATAATCCCATCAGCAAAGACACGGAACAAATATGGCTCCTCCCAGAAAAATTTCTTCACTTCAGACATGAACTTCTTCCATTGGTGGAATGATAGGTCCGAGGGCACCACATCGCTAGCCAAATAATTGGCAAAATCTGCAAACCACGGAATAAGATCAAAAGAAGCAGCTAATACCTGTTCATCCGGAAAAGCATCATTAATCCCTAGGCCATCAGCCAAATTCTGCATAGCTTCATCTTCTAATCTGGATAGGTGATCAGCCACTTGATTTTCGGTTCCTTAACTATCTCGAACTTCGAAGTCAAACTCTTATAGCAATAGAATCCACCGGATCAGCCTTGGCTTAGCATCTTTCTTCGCCATGAGGCACCTCAACGCAGAATGGTCAGTATGTACTATCACCTTGGTGCCCAGCAGATAGGATCGAAACTTCTCAAAAGCGAAGACGATCGCAAGCAACTCTTGGTCAGTGACCATATAGTTTTTCTGGGCAGCATTCAATGATTTGCTAGCATAATATATAGGATGCAGTATTTTCTCGTGCCTTTGTCCCAAAACTATGCCAAGTGCTACTCCACTCACATCGCACATAACCTCGAACGGCTTCTCCCAGTCTGGTGAGATGATAATGGGTGCAGAGGACAGCTTCTCCTTTAGTGCTTCAAACGCCCTCAAGCATGCTTCATCAAAGTCAAACTTCATCTCTTTTTCAAGCAGTTTGCACAAAGGATGTGCAATTTTGGAGAAGTCCTTTATAAATCTGTGATAGAGACTTGCATGCCTTAGAAAACTCCTAATACCTTTTACAGAGATGGGAGGGGGTAATGTTGCAATCACCTCTACTTTGGCCCTATCCACTTCACTACCTTTCTGGGAGATTCGATGGCCCAACACTATACCTTCCTTAACCATGAAGTGCCACTTCTCCCAATTCAGCACAAGGTTGAACTCTTCACATCGATGCAGCACTTCACCTAAATGCAACAAACAATCATCGAAAGAGTTACCAACAACAGAAAAATCATCCTTAAATACCTCAATGGTGTCCTCCACCATGTCTGAGAAGATAGACATCATGCAACATTGAAACGTTGCCGGTGCATCGCAGAGTCCGAATGGCATCCTCTTGAAAGCGAATGTACCATAGGGACATGTGAATATAGTCTTTTCTTGATCTTCAGGGGCTATAGAGATCTGATTATATCCCGAATATCCATCCAAAAAGCAATACCACCCTTTCCTAGTAAGACGATCTAGTATTTGATCCATGAATGGTATAGGAAAGTGGTCTTTCTCTGTCCATGCATTGAGTTTGCGATAGTTCATGCAGATTCTCCAACCTGTGACTGGCCTCATAGGAACAAGCTCATTTTTAGCATTTGGAACCACAGTGATTCCTCCTTTTTTAGGCACGCATTGGACCGGGCATACCCATTTACTATCAGCTATGGGGTATATCACACCGGCGTCCAACCATTTGATAATTTCTTTCTTTACCACCTCTTGCATAGGTGGGTTCAACCTTCTCTGATGCTCCACGCTAGGAATGCTCTCCGGCATGAGTTAAATTTTATGCGTGCAAATCCCTGGTGGGATACCGATGATGTCCGCAATCGTCCATCCGATCGCCCTTTTATACCGCTTCAGCATCGCAACTAAAGCCTCTACTTGCCCTACATTAAGGTCAGCAGCAATAATAACAGGCAATGTGTTGTTCTGGCCTAAGAATACATACCTCAAGTGTGTTGGAAAAGCTTTCAACTCTAATTCCGAGGGTTCATCAATGGATGGTCTTGCAGGCGGGGTTTTTCGATTAAGTAAATCCAGATCCAGCTTGGGTTGACGACGATGGATCACACTCCCATCTAATGCAGCCACCAATGCATCATATTCAGGGATTCCATCGCCTTCAAAATTCATGATTACAGTCGCAAGTGCTTCAACTCCTAGCCTCTCCTCGATGGGCACCTCTGAATTGGGCTCCTCCGCATAGCTCACCACTGGTATAGCCTTGATGTCACTATAGTGCTTCATTGTTTTGAAAATGTTGAAGGTAACTTCCTCATTGTTTAAGCAAAACTTCATCCGCCCCTATTCCAGATTTACCAAAGCGCGCCCTATTGCAAGAAACGGTCTGCCCAAGATTATGGGTACTTCAAAATCCACTTCACAGTCCAGAATCACAAAATCCACTTCACAGCCCAGAATCACAAAATCCACCGGAAAGATGAATGACTCTACTTTCACCAAGACATCATGTAGCACTCTTATTGGTTTCTTTACCGTCCGGTCGGCCATCAGTAGCCTCATTGCAGTCGGCTTGGGGCCTCCCAAGCCCAATTTTTTTAACACGAAAAGTGGCTTGAGGTTTATGCTTGCACCCAAATCACAAAGTGCCTTTGCAAAGTGCATCATATCAATAATACAGGGATGGTGAATGCTTCAGGATCTTCCTTCTTTTGCACCAATGACCTTGTTGCAATGGCACTACAATGCTGCAACTTGTCATCTTTCTCTAAGCTTGCAGCTCTCTTTTTGGTCACCAAGTCTTTCATGAACTTCGCGTATCTTGGCATCTGCTCTAAAGCTTCAATCAAAGGAACATTAATATATAACTGTTTTAACATAGAGATGAATTTTTTATACTTCCCTTCTTCCGTCTTCTTAACCAATCGTTGTGGAAAAGGAGGTGGAGGTCTTGGCATGGGGATGAACTTTTGGGTTACTTTAGCCTCTACCTCTTTTTGATCTTTGGGTAGTTCTGCTACCTCTTTCTCACCTTCATCAGACGCCTTCGCGCTTTCCACTTCTATTGGCATGGGTGGGTCAATGGTTTGTACCCCACTTCTAGTCGTCACTGCCATGCACTGCCCATCATTCTTGGGATTGTGCACGGTGTTACTGGGAAGTTTTCCTTGTTGACGCGGATTTGCATTCACCGACAGTTGGTTCAATTGCTACTCTATTTTCATAATTGCCACTACATGTGACTCCACCTTTTGCCCGATGCCTGAGATATCAGTCCGCATTTCTTTTACATTGTCATCCATGGTATCAAATCGCCTCATCATCTTGTTCATTATATCTTCAATGCGAGACATACTTGATCCGCCATCCCTATTACCTGGTGGGATATATGTACCGCTCCTATCATTCCTGTTGTATTGACCGCCTTGGTTGTAATTGTTGTTACGGTTGAAGTTCCCTTCAAGGTTATGTTGTCATTCCCTATTGTAGTTGCCATAATTTCGACCTTGATTTCCTTGACCTTGGCACCAATTCTCTTGATTGGATCCTTGGGCTTTGGTCCGAAAACTCCCCGGCTGTTCATTCAAAGAATTTGCATCCTCCTTATATATGTACCAATCATTTGGTGGTATATTCTGTTGATATTGGACTGCATTAACCTTCTCTGCATTACCACTCACATGCTTTAGTACTAGGCCCATTTTCGTTCTTAGTTGCGCCAACTTTTCATGGAGTTCATCGTGAGATGAATTTTCAGCAGCTTGTATTGAGAAGGTACTCTTTGTCGTAGATGACGCTCTAGTGTTCCATGCCTTGTTGTTCTTCGAGATCTTCTCAAGCCTCTCTGCAATCTCCAAGAAAGTCATTGATCCATAAGATCCACCTGCAATAGTATCAAGCACCGCCTTACCGTTATCATCCATTCCGCGGTAGAAATATTCCTTGAGTGACTCATCATCGATGTGGTGGTTTGGCACGGTCCTCATATAGCTTGTAAATCTATCCCAAGAACAGTTGACAGGCTCTCCCGGAAGAGTTTTGAAGTTGTTGAGTTTGTCCTTGAGATTCAACTTTCTTGAGATTGGGAAAAATTTCTCAATAAACACATTACGCAGCTCATTCCATGTTAATATAAAGTTGTATGGGAGCTCATTCAACCACACAGTAGCGTCTCCAGTTAGAGACAATGGAAATACTTGTAGACCAACCACGTTCATGTCAAGATTTGGATTTCCCACACTACTCTTGCAAATACTAGTCACCTTTGTCCAGTGAGCATGAGGATCTTTCGACGGTAATCCAGCAAATAGCCCCCGAGCAGTCAACATCTGCATAAGGCTGTTTGTAATCACAAATGTGAATCCCTATGGCAGTGGAGGAACGACTATAGCGCCAGTCGATCCTGTATCATTATAATCCACTTCAAAGTTACGGCGAACATCAGGTGCAGGCTGATGCCGTACTTGAACTTGTTGCGGATTCTGAGGTGGAACCACAACTCCTGGCGGTTGAATGCCAGGTACCTCTTGGCGGACTTTGCCGTTTGGATCATCTTCGTGCCTAGGTTGTTGACCTGTTGTAGCCATTCTTCTAAGAGTTCTTCTTAGCTCAGTATCGTAAAAAGTCATGGGAATGCCTTGACTGCGTGTATTTGGCATACACTGGAACTATGAGCTGTAGAAAAATCAAAAACAACAATAAAACTTAAATTCGAAAATAATTGACTAAAAGTGCACTAACAAAATCAGCCTAATCTAAAAGCCTTATTCCCCGGCAGCGGCGCCAAAATTTGATATCGCCCAAACTACACCTCCCTAAGGAGGTATAAGCGATTGCTTGTCAAATATAGAACCTAACAGAGGTTGGGGTCGATCCCACGAGGAATATGGTTCAGACTTAGGCTAATTAAGATTAAGTGTACGTTTCGTCAGATTATTTCTAAAAGAAGTAAAAGAGGGGGGGATTTGCAATAATTAAAAGAAATAGTGATTTGTGATTCGATTAGTAACCAATTAACCAAAAACAACACTTGCAGTTTGAGATATCAATCTGAGAATGAAACTAGGGTTTATGTGTTCCCCATAAGCTCTTAATACAGTAAACCTAACAATGGTAATTCTTTTCAATGTCTAGCATGCATGATCAGTAAGTTATGTATCCCTAAGTGATTGGTCCTCTAAATAGGGAATTTCACTCCGCAGCTTGGTCCGTCTACGTGTGTTGATTTACCAACCCTTACCTTTGACCCAGATTAACCCACAGCTATTTCTAAGTTGGGTTATTAGATAGCGGATTATCGACGACTAAATCTCTATTGTATAATCTCTTAGATGTTCATTACTACCTATACCGGATTAGCATGAATTAGGAGGGTTCTAATGTTGTACACAATTAGAAAACGTTCTAAGCGAAGAGATTTACAAAAGCATGCATAAACACATCTAAGAATTACAACATTATTAGTTTTACTTTTGTTATTTACTCATGGTTCCCACAACCCTAGTTGTGGATTTAGCTATTCATGCTTGTTTGTTCACAATTCATAATAGGGTTTGAATAAATCATGAACTTACAGTGAGTGTCGATGAATTCCACAATCTTGATATGAAAATCAAAAGCAAATTGCATAAATCAATCTTCAAGAATTAATCTCCTCAAAAAATGAAAAGTAATTCCTAAAGCCAAAAGGTAATATTCAAAAACTGGTCAACCCCCCTAAAACGAAGTTTACATAGGGTATATATAGAAAATAAATCCTAATTAAACTAGGAAAAGGAAATCTGGGGATATTCGGCTTGGCAGTGTCATCTACGGTTGGCAGCCTACGGCTCGTAGACAGACCTACAACTCGTAGGTTCCAACCGTCAATCAGCAGTTAGACAAAATCCCGAGGGTTTCTTTCTACGGTTCTGATTTATGATTCGTCATCCCATGTACTACCCGTCCTGTTCTTCCGTCATTCAAACTCTGCAGGTGACCCTCTCTGAAGTTTTCTATGATTGGGCATCTACGGTTCGTAGCAGGATCTACGGCCCATCATCTTGGTCCGTCATTCCATACTTAGCCAATTTCTTCAGGCTCCAGAGCCTACGACCCCAACTGACGGCTCGTCAATCAATTGACGATCCGTAGATTGTCTCGTACATCACCAAAAATCCACTACTGCTGCATTATTCATCCTAACTGCTCCAAAGGCCTATTCCCTGCAAACTTAGCACAAATACTATTAAATCTAATAACCATCTTACTTAAGTAACATGCAAAATTCCAAATTTAATGCATCAAAAGTACCGTAAGTTCACAATACCAAACCTACGCTCGTAGGTTTCGACCGTCAATCAGCAATTAGACAAAATCCTGAGGGCTTCTTTCTACGGATCTGATCTATGATTCGTCATCCCATGTACGACCCATCTTGTTCTTCCGTCATTCAAGCTCTGCAGGTGACCCTCTCTGAAGTTTTCTACGGTTGGGCATCTACGGTTCGTAGCAGGATCTACGGCCCGTCATCTTGGTCCGTCATTCCATACTTAGCCAATTTCTTCAGGCTCCAGAGCCTACGACCCCAACTGACTGCTCGTCAATCAATTGACGGTCCATAGATTGTCTCGTACATCACCAAAAATCCACTGTTGCTACATTATTCTTCCTAACTTCTTCAAAGTCCTATTCCCTGCAAACTTAGCACAAATACTATTAAATCTAATAACCAACTTACTTAAGTAACATGCAAAATTCCAAGTTTAATGCATCAAAAGTACCGTAAGTTCACGGTACATCAGGGAGATATACTATTGGCATAGGAATTTGGAGGGACAGTTGTTAATGTACCTTTAATTAAGGAGTTTGAATTTTTTAAAATAATTATTCAATACCATATTTAAGGGATTTGTGTATCTGATTTAACTTTTTAAAATATATAGTATAATTATTAAAAAGTGGTATTATGAGTAATATTTTTATACTATATGTAAAATATGTATATATGATTGTTAAGTATGTCTAATTATGTAGTTTTTCTTAAAAAAAACAATATATGTCTTCAACGAGAAACATGACAATGAAAATTTGATCTAATGATATTGCTCTAAATGATATGATAGGTAACCTATATAAATCATACAAACATAGTTTTTTCATTATCACGATCAGGAGGGGAGCCACATCCGACGAAGGATGGTCAATTGAACATCCTTCGTCGAAAAATTATATCATGTATACAAATAAAATGTTATGTATTTTGTTCTTATTTAAATAAATGAACATGCTTTAACAAATTGAATGTGGTCCCTGTTACCACCTATTTTTTAATCTTTTGTTTCATGAGATTAACTTATATCCAATGACAGTGGACAAGAAAATTACACAATCAGTTCAATTTTAGAAATATTTATTTCTTTTAATTTAATTATTTTATTTTTTAGCTTTCTTTATTTTATTTTTTAAAACACGTTCTACCTGTCTAAGATTTATTTCTTTGAAATAACATTAAAATATTTTTACACTATCAACTTTGAGTATTATTTAAATAAATTGGAGTACATATATATAATGGTATATGGATCAAAGTTTGTTTTCAATTAATTTTTATATTGTTGATTGAATGAACTAAGAAAATATAACACAGTCTGAAGCAATGGAAGCACCAATTCAAAAATCATTTCATGTTGCCAGAAGAATTAATAAGTTATGAATAATTTTTTTATGAGATCAATTAACCTAGATTTTAAAAGAAAAAAAGAGAGTAAAAAGTTACTATTGATGATTGTCTCAATTGGCTTCAATGGTGTTGATAGAGAACGAGGTGAAAATAATGAGGACAAGAAAGCGGTGAAAGAATCCTTCTTATTTTTGGCAATCAATAAGAATCCTAAATAAACTCTATAATTATTTTAGAGTTCAAATTACTATATAATACTATTTTTGTTATTTTTATTTAAATATTAATAATAAGTGAATATATTAAGAGGAATAAATATTTTAAAAAATGAACTGATGGTGTAATTCTCTTGTTTCATTCACTTTATTGTTGGACCCCATATTTTACTCATACTACATAAGTATTTATTTTTGGGTTTTCTTATTAGACACTATCAATTATTCTTTTAAATAACATTAGACACATTAACATATTCTTTTACTATCTTTCTGTTTTTTTTTATGTTAACTGCATGCCCATTAACTAACTACGTCTATATTATTCTCCTTATTTCTATGTTTTACATCGGTCAATTAAAAAAAATGCACATATTTTTTCCTTTCAACTATTATTTCTTTTTGAGATTATCAATAGTTTTTTTATGTTTCATGATGATTTTTATTATTATTATTTTATTACATTTATTTTGATATATGTATTATTTTTTATATATAATTTAACTATTAGCTAAAGTTAATTTTGTTGACTTCTTTATGTCTATAGTGATTTATATGATAGATTATTTTTTTAATTATAAATGTTAATATAATTTAATTACTTTGGAACTTGTTTTTTCTACTTTCGTTAGGAAAGTAATTTTTTTTTATTTTTAAGAAACTTGTTTTTCTAGAAAAAATATTTCCCAAAATATATTGACCAATGACCAAACGAACATGAAAATAGTAAAACATTTTTCTCCATACCAATACACCTAGATTTTTAAATTTTTTTTTTACTTTTTATTGCTTGATTTTTGTTCAAAAGAATTGCGAGTTGAAAAAAATTATGCACTAACCCTTAGTCAAGTGTGTGCTCCCACTCATGAGTGGGGAAAAATTAATTTGTTCATCTACTCAGCTAAAAAAAATTATTTACTCCTTTAAAGTTTGAACACACTTGATAAAATTTCTGGCTCCACCATTGCAATGATTACGGTAATTAATAACTAGTTGAAATTTATTTTAATTTGGTGAATAAAATAGTTGCATATTGTCAATGGTTATTTTTGATAAACTATAATTAGTAGTAATAAAGGAGCCTCTAAAAGACACAATGTCATTAATTTGATGCAAAACCTAGCTAGTAATTTTTTTTAAAACAAATAATAATTATGTGTATTTTCAATTTTTTTTAAAGAAGTTTATGTAAATAAATAAATTAAAAAATAAATAAAAGAGAAATGTGATACAAAAAATTCGTACAAAATGGGAAACCTTAGTAGCTCAGTTGGTTTGTAATTCTCTCCTCGTTTCTAGCATCTCAATTTAAAAAAAAAAAAAATATTCATACAAAACCAAAGACTAATTAAATCTATAATTATTCTCTACCCCATTTTTGCCTAGTTATAATTATTATTCACAAGTATATGTTTGCCTAATTACGTAATTTATCTTAAATTTACATGAGCCTGATACATTGAATGAAATTTTTAAAGTCCCATGGATTGGGTTATATCGAGGCCGATATTTAGCTTTTTCACTACTGCTGCTCCACTTTTAGGACAGATTATTGGCTCTATTAAATTTTTTTGATTTACATTTTCTAAAATCAGAGCAACCAAATTATGAATCTTAATTGAAATTATAGTTAACCCGAGTTATTGAATTAACAATCTGAGAAAAATCAAATTTAGATTTCAAGTGCCATTAATACCAACTTCATATAGGCCATAACCACTCATTAAACTGAAAAGGAATTAATGGTTAGGATCAAATGCTTATCATCATGCGAAAAATTATAGCCGATAACAAATGCATAACTTTATTACTTAACTAAGTCCACCAAGCAAGCTCATATTTGATCATGACTCCGATCCGAGCCACCCTAACCCCTTGTGGACAGGATATTAGCGTTACCCACGAGAAGAATATTACTAATTGCCAATTTACACAAAAGTCAATTTAATATACAAATTAATAATTATCAACGATAGACACTCATGTCTGATCAATCTATCTATACATATGTATATCTAGTGATGGAGAAAATCAAAAAAAGAAACAAAAGAATCATCCCATCAAACATACAAGAATCTTACCCCTACAAGCAAACACTAATTAAGACATCTACACAAACTCAATACATATTTGTCTTTTTGGTTAATCTGTTTGTGGTTTCCTACTTTTAATAATAACAATAATAATCATTAACGATTCAAATAAAAACCAAGCTATTTTCATCATCAAATCGCATGTTCCCAATGTTCAAATGCACTCCTCGATCCATCTTGTATATTTGGATCTTCGAAATTAATGTCCAACAAGAACCCGTACTCATCATCCTCAGCCATTTCATCGTTCAATGGATGAGATTCATTCATTTCTTGAGACATTAATTGAGATTCATTCATTTCTTGAGACATGATATAAAGTATTAATATAAAGAAGACACGATTGTATTTTGAAAATATAATACATACATTTTGTGCAAGATTATACAGGAAGCTTGCTGCAAAAGAAAAAATACAGATATTAATATTGCAGTTGCATGTAAGGTTGTTGAAGTTGGATTCTGAAATGAGTCAACCAAAGCATATGCATGTTGTCTTTCATTATCTGGGAAAAAGAGTAAAAGAATTTAGTTGTTGTCTTTGTGTTAGCATGAAGAGAAGAAGAAAAATGAGAAGGTGATATACAAAGATGTGTTAGTAATAAAGTTTGTTTACCTTTGTGTCATTACTACAGTGCTTATATACAAAGCAAAAGATTCGATAAGGAAAGGAAGTTGTAAATCAGTGTGGTATGTTCGAAGGGCATTTTTTTTTTACTGTTATGTCATGACTATGCAGACAACTGGAGCATTTATCTACAAACCAGAAAGTCAGCAAGCTTCACTTTTCCTATAATAGAAACACCACACAAAATATATTAGGATAACGATGAAAATATTCTCATGACAAGAAATCTCTAGTCAATCTATCTATTATATGGACATTGATAGATCATATGTGTGAGCTGTGTTTCAGCATTGTACATGATTAGTCTACCATAGTTCTTTTCCTAAAACTAATACAACTCACCATAGTAATCTACCTTCAATATGCCGTTTCTTTTCCCTGTCATAATAGAAAACCAATCCTACTCCAGTACAAACAAGTAGAAAGAAGCTCATCCATGAAACAGTCTGCACATATCAAATATTACTTATCAATCGCAAATTTTATGGAGCAGTAGAAATAAAAAAAGGCTTCGACTCCCTACTATAAATAGATGAAGTTGCATTTGCATCCATACTATTATTTCATAAAAAAAATGCAACTATCCAAAGCAGAACAAGAAAATGGAACTCGCAATCACACAAAATAAGCTAAAGTCTGCAGTTTATATCCAAGCTCAATACCCAATTAATTCAGCAAATAACAACAGCTCCATATGATCAAAATATAACTTTTACCAAAATTAACAAATAACATAGCCCAAATGCAAGTGTTAGTCTCCAGATTTTCAGAACGCACTACTTTCAGACTCAATATGCATACATACATAATATATATACACATTACTTTCAAGTTTTAAGATGTTAATTTTTTTCTTTAATTTTTAGTCTAAAACACTAATGTGTCTTTTTCTCTTAGCCTTTAAGTATTCTGCAGTTTTCATGCATTTACTAAGATGGGGCTCAACTATTTTATCAAACAATACATAGTAAGGATGAGTACCTTCCGTAAGCCTTATTTGCCATAACATTTCCTATATTTCCAGATCACTAAACTATTTTACTCCTAAGGATGTTCTTGATCTTAAGTGGTAAGATAGAGAGGTTGATTCTGTTTTATCTTTATCTAGAATCGACAAACAGCCGCTAGGGACCAATTACAAAATAATAATCTAGCTCAACTAAGCGTTGTGACATATAATATTGGTGTCCGAAAAAGTAACAATTTATGTTTATAGAGCAAAACACTGTCACAGCAAAGCAAAAAGCAAAAGTGAATAAGAGTAACATGCATCTTTTTTACCAAAGGGCACAAACTAACAAAATGGTAGTTAATAAATACACTTATTCAATGGTAACTAAAAAATTAATTGTTACTTTCTGAAAATTACATATATACAATTTATTCAAATTTTTAGCTTCTTAATTATATTAGGTATAAATAAATTCTTACCTCCCTAAAATATATCTCCTAGTTATGAGAAAATATTCTCTCAACCTAGGATTACTATCATATAATTTTTCTAAAAATATCCAAGAATCTTTCTTGTCCATCTACCGCACAATTCTTCCATAAATTTCAAGAATCTCTCAAACATTTTGCTTCTCTATCTTAAAAAATAGTGAACATGATAATATAATAAATGACAAAATATATCTCTTCAACGAGAAAAATGACAATGAAAATCTAGATCTAGTGATATTATTCTAAATGATATGATATGTAACCTATATAAATCATACGAAAACAATTATTTCATTACCAACGATAACGGTTATCAATAACTAGTTGAAGACTATTTTAATTTGATGAAGAAAATAGTTGCAATTGTCAATCTTTATTTTTGATAAACTATAATTAGTAGTAGTAACACAATATCATTAATTTGATGCAAAACCTAGCTAGTAAATTTTTTAAAACAAATAATAATTACGTGTATTTTCAATTTTTTTAAAAGAAGTTTACGTAAATAAATAAATCACAAAAATAAATAAAAGAGAAACGTTACCAAAAATTCATACAAAAAATGGGGAGCCTTAGGCCTCATTTGTTTCCATAAAGATTCTGACGTGTGAATCTGAATAAGCATCTGAATATTATGATGTGCATTAAGATCTAGATGTCTAGATCTGAATACACATCTGAATATTAAGATGTAGTCTCTAGATCTGAACGTTGAATGATTAGGATTGTTTGTTTTCAATATCTAAATGTGCATATGAAATTAAATATTATATTAATAAAATATTATAAGAATATTATTTCAACAAAAAATTACTTTTTGATAAAAAAAATTAAATTACATGATATGCAAATAAAAATTATTGTAACATAAATATTTTTAAGAATTTTACATAACCATCTTTTCATAAAAAATTATGAACAACAAAACATGCAGCAACAACATATCTTTGAACATCAATAGAATATGGAGACATCTTATCCAATATAGGAAATCTTGCTTTCAGAACTCCATAAGCACGCTCTATAATATTTCTGAATTGTGCATGACCATGGTTAAATTTTTCCTCCTTATTAATGGCCTAAGACCTAATTTTAATAAGAGACCAAATACTTATTATGGTTAGTATTTTTTTACTCAGAATCCTGGATAAAGGTCAATAAATCAAAAATATTATTGCAACAAGAGTTCTTGACAAACATCAATACAACCCAAAAAAATTATTAATATAAAAAAAATACTTGTAAAGATTATGAAAACTTACCAGTTCAAGAGGAAAAAAATGGTGTTTGATTGAGAAAAAAGAGGAAGAAAGTTTGTAGCAGTGAGAGCAAAGTTGTACAAAGAGCGAGAGAGGCGAGACATATTTATTTTATAGCGTATTAAATAAGTCTGAATGTTGTTAAGACCCTCCTACAGATCTGATTCGTTCAGATCTTTTCATGTCCATTAAGAATTTTTTTTTAAAAAGAAACAAATGGACTTAATGGAAAACCAAACGCACTTAATGGGGTAAATCTGAATGATTAAGATTCATATCTCCATTAAGTGCAAACAAATGAGGCCTTAGTAGCTCAGTTGGTTTGTAATTGTATAACTTACATAAATTCTACAGTGTAAGAAGTAAATTACATCCTATTCCTATTCTTTTTTAATTTACAAATATCCCCTAAAATATGAGCTATCTGGATACATCCCAATATGTGTGATACATAACAATTGATACATTAATTAATTGTTCTGTTACGATTAAAAAGGAAACAAATCATAAGCATTAATATGAAATCCACAAATCACGCAAATCACACAAATCACGTTGATGTCAATCTCTCCCAAGTCATAACAACTTCAAACAATTCAAAATTCAAATTTTCTTCTCTAACTTCTCTCCCAAGTTGTCCAGATTCAAAAAAAAATTGAAAAATTATCTGGTAAATGATGAATGTATTTATTTTGTTGAGATATTCAAGAATATGGGAAAGCGATGTGAGTTATGAACGAAATAAAAGTGATGGAATAGTTGTTGGACAAACAATTTCTTTTGTGAATCCCAAATCCGCCATTAGCAGTGGAAGACAATTCAGTGTCTTTTGTCGAAAGTAGTATGAGATCTGCTTGTTGTTTCATAGTCATCTCTCCTGGATTCAAATTTCAAATTTCTTCAAGCAAATCATCCAATATTCTTTCAATTTTCAATCAAAATTTTTGCAATTAGCACTATGTATCATGAATGTATCAATCAAGATGAGGTATGAACGATACAGAAGTGATGGAATTATTGTTTGACAAAATATTTCTTTTGCGAATCTCAATCCAGCCTACCAGATACATTAGAGAAGTAAAGATTGCCCGTAAAGTGTTTGGTTTTAGATCGATACATTATTGTTTGATAGTTATTAAGTATCATATACATGTAGTGTTAGTTTGTATGAATGTATCATTGCCAAAGAGTGTGTATTTAGCAATAATTTATATGAATGTATCATGACCATTAATGTGTATAACATACGTGTGATACATGTTTGGCTATGAAAATAGTAGGGTTTATGTATCACGAATATAATTTGGTATTGTGTACGGATAAATATTCTTCTAAATTTGAATAAGGTAGAAGAAACATAGCAACACTTGATACATGATAAATGATACATTTGGTATAATTTTTGTATCAAGTATCAATACTAATTAAGGCTATGTATCAAAACTAATATTTGAACACGATACATTGTGCATGATAAAAATGTAATGTATCATAATGTTGAAACGAGGTCATTTTACATTAGTTTAAGAAACAAAATCAACTAGATACATTAAAAATCTGAACTCATATGTATCAGAAAGGATGAACAACAAAATATAGGAAAAAAGTCAACAATTTGATATGCTGAAAGCAAAAAAAATGACGAAGAAATCCTCCTACACTTTCTCCTTTGCTCTGTATCAAATCCAGTATCTTTTTTCACTATCAACAATGGCATCACCTATGGATCTCGATCCAAAATCCTTACCAGAGCCACCACCATCTCGACCTTTTTCCCCTTTTTTGAGTGTTTTTCCTACAATCGTTTAAGAAGTTGAAGATATATCCTTGTCGAACTAATTAGGTAAGCCCTATACTGAAAGATCAACCTTCATCTATAACATCAACATTTTTTTAAGATGAAAAAATTTTAAAAATCAAAAACTGAAGTGATGGAAAGAGATTTACCTCTTGAATAACTTGAAATCATTAATTGGTAAGAGAAAAGATTTGAAATTCAAAAATGGATTAATAGAGGTAATTGTGGAGAGATTTGCGGCGTGAAAAAAGGAAGGAAAACCTTGGGTATGGGATTTCAAATTGATGTATCCGGAAAAGGGGATGATGGGAGCAAAAGAAGGAATTTTTGATATTTTTTGAAATGGTAGGGAAAATAAGAAAATATGGTAAAAAAGGGTGTGTAGTTAGGTAATTTTTCCTTTGTAATTCCCTCCCCATTTCTCCTATCTTAATTATGTTTTAAAAGAAAATATTCATACAAAACCAAATACTAATTAAATTTATAATTATTCTCCGCCCCCAATTATTTTTTTCATAATATTATACCCATACAAAATCAAATACTAATTAAATCTATAAGTATTTTGAGATAATACAAAATTCATTGAGTTTTACTTGTATCGATTGATTTTCTGTTCGTATTTTTGTGTTTCAAAATTACACTAAGATCTGATTGATTTGTATTTCTGTCGTTTGATTTTCTATTTGTATTTTTTTTTATGTTTTTACAGAACACATAGATCTGATTGAATTCTATTTATATCGAATTATATTTGTATTCCTAGAGTTATGATAATATATAAAATTGACACATCTAGTGATTTGTATTTGTATAATTAGTATAATTGATACAAAATCGAATATACAATTTGAATTTGTTAATTTAGGGGTTAAATTTGCTTTTGGTGTGATTTATATTTGTATGTATTGAATGTTTGATATATCTAGTCATTTGAAATTATATATATATATATATATATATATATATATATATATATATATATAGAAATTATACAATACATAAATGTATACTTGCTGATAATATACAAATATGAACTACAAATTTCACATGTGGGTTAAAAAAATACATATATATACAAAACAAATGTATATAAAAGCATTCACAATTAAAACATATACAAAAACATTCACAAATGTCGAGCTTATACAACTAGGAGATACAATGTATACTTCTTGATAATATACAAATCTAAATTACTAAAATCACATATGGATTAAAAAATGCATAACTTATGTAAAATCAAATGTATCAATATTACATGTATACAAAAATTTGAAATGATAAATGTAGGGATGGCAATGGGGCGAGACCGGGTGGGTGCGGGACGGGTTGAGCTTAACCCACAAAATTTTTTACCCGCCCCGCATAACAATTTTTTTCATTTTGCAACTCGCCTTGCCCTGCCCCACCCCGCACAAACCCGGCCCGCATAAATTTTTGAATATTTACCCTTTTTAATTAAATTTGATACTAAAAATAATCATAAAAAAAAAATTATTTTCTCATTAAGTTGTATTAATTTAATAGATAATAGCTTAAAATTTTATTTTTTAAAGGTCAATTGAGAAGAATGTAAGAAACCGTATAATTTTTTATTGAACCGGTTTCATTTACTATCTTGAATATTTTAGTAATTTTAAAAAAATTATCTTAATAAATAATGTTTTGTCACTCTTATAACATGTAAAAAGTTAAAATTAAGTTTGAACCCGCATAAAATCGCATATACCCGCAACCCGCCCCGCCCCGCATTAATTTTTAAAAAACCCACTTCAATCCGCCCCGCATCCTACCCACCCCGCATAATCTTAAAACCGCCCCGCCCCACATTTGCCTCGCCCCATTGCCATCCCTAGATAAATGCTAAAGAAAAAGGAATTCGCAATCAAAAATTTTTGCGAGTAAATTTTTAGTCTATACTACAAAAAAATCTCCCAGGACTCCTTATATCCAATCAAAAATTCCAAAACTTTAGCAAGTCAAAATCAATTAAAATTCTTTAGTGTTGACCCAAAACAAAATAGAAAAAAAAAACCAAATGAAAAGAATTCTATAGATAAAACAAAAATAGAAAAAACAATTGGAAACCTAAATGAAAAGAATTCTACGGATAAATAAATTGGGTATTAATAAATTTCAATGGAATTAACAAAAAAATGGATACTCATAGCCTTCTGGTTGGCCTCAAGCTGACTTCCCGTGCATACACCATAATCTTAACAATATCCAAAAATCTAAAAAATGAAATAATTGAAAACCCCAGAAGTTGTATGAAATTGGGGAAGTACAATTTTGAGGGGAAAGGATATTTTTGAAATTTTAAATTTGATCGTAGTTGAGGGAATTAGGAAGATAAATTATTTATGATGAAAGAGAAATATTAATTTAATTTGTAAAAGAAGAAACGAGCAAGAGAGAGGGGTTTATGCGTTGTGATAATTACGTAATTTATCTTAAATTTACTTGAGGTTGATAACTAAATCATAACTTTTAGGGAAAATTACGCGAAATGGCAAACATTTGGAGTATATTATGTAATATAGCTATAGTTTCGATTATTTTTAATCCATGGCTATAGTTTCGCGAAATTTTGCTATTCGGTTTCCTAGTTGTATAAATCCTGAATTTGTATAATTCGGTTCCTGATTGTATAAATCCAGAATTTGTATAATTTTGTTCTTGATTGTATAAATTCAGAATTTGTCTATGCTTACCCTAGCTATTTGTATACGATTTATGAAAAATTCATAATAAATTATGTTGTTTGTATATCGGCAAGCGAAATATACAAATGGAGTTTTGAAGAGTTTCTAAATGTATAAACACAGAACTTGTATATACTTACCTTGTTTGCATATTCGCAAGTGAAATATACAAACGGGCAAGCGAAATATACAAACCGGTCCCTCCATTTGTATATATTTATCCTATTTGTATATTTGCAAGCGAAATATACAAGAGCAACTTACAAAAATAACTATAGTTTTAGGGTTATTAAATTGGAATAGCTATAAGTATGATATTTATTAAAAATGACTATAGTTTATGTCATAATCTAGCTGTATTTTAATTTTTTATATACATTGATATAGTTATATTTATACTGCATTAAATAAGGTAATTTCTGCTCTTGTAACTTACTATCCTTAAATTATGCCCCTCAAATTCTCAACTTCCCATTATTAAATTAAAAATACATAATTACCTATTAAACAGTTTTTATTTGATTACTGAGTGTTTTTTTTTAATTTAATAAATAAATACTCGGGTATTAAAACCATTATAAATAAAACATGCACACATTTGTGTGAAGTAATGACCAATTTTATGAATCAAAAAAATCCTTTCAACTTTACAAACTAACTTATGTTATTGATTTCCGAAGATAATGGCTAAACTAAAACATAAATATTAAGTTAAAAATATAAATACTAAAATAAATAAATACAATTAACTAACATACAAATACAAATGAATATATTAATCTAATATATATACATACAAAAATGATGGATATTAACTAAATATATACAAAAAGTATATGAATATTAATCAATGGGCAATACAAATGAATACATTGATTTAATATGTATACATACAAAAATACATAAATATTATCTAAATATATACAAAAAAAAACATTGATACTACCAATGGACAATGACCAAGTGAGAAAATATATTTGAATTAAAATATATTTATACAAAAATACATGTATATTAATCAATGAGCAATATGAATACACTGAATTAAAATATTTTTATACAAAAATACATGTATATTAACCAATGAGCAATATGAATACATTGAATTAAAATATATTTATACTAAAATACATGTATATTAACCAATGGGCAATGACTAATTGAGAAAGATGTTGAACAAACAATACAATGTATATATATGAATTGGAATGAAATTTGAAAAAAAAAACAACATTGATTTAGGAATATAGAAAGAGAAAGCTTTGGAGATGGTAAACATAGGGAACAATGACCATAAAACATGCCTCAAAGTAAATGATTAAGAGGCAGTAGCATATTTGCTATTTAATATTTAAATAAATTTATAATAAATAAATAAAATATACTATAGCTATATCTCTTAAATATATAAGAAAGTTTGCCATTTCCTGTAGTTTTTCCAATATGGAACCTTGTTATGTCTATTATCTTGGGGAAACTAAACAAATAGCCTTAGAAGGAAAAATAATTACAAGTTTATACCCCATTACTTTCATACCCCCAGAATAATTACATTCTATACCCCCAAACAATTCGCATAACTAAGCCCTAACGATCAACTTCCAAAGCAGATTTCCCTCACTTCAACAAATCAGAAAACACAATTTTGACCAATTCTCTGTTCTTCCCTAATTCTCCATCTTTGTTCATCTACGATTCTCCTTTTTCCCCCAATTCTCGTTTTTCCTTCATAGACAATTCTCCCTATCAATCAATGGAGCAAATTCCGATCCTTTTGTTGCATAATGGATTTTCTTGTTTAAGAAGCTGCGAATTTTTTGCGAATTTCTTTTTGCGAACATGTGTGTGGTTCAAGAACTAGCTAAAATGTGCAATTGTTTTTGGTAAAAATAAGGAATTTCAAGGTAGTTAATATTACCAGAATTTGATCATGACTCCATGAAAGAATGATTTTAACTTTGGGAGAACAGGCATCCTGAAATTCTTGTTATTTTAAAACCATCATCAGCTAACATAAAGTTCAGTCGACCTTTTAAACTTCATCTTATTGGTTTTACTTATGTGTAATCTCTTGTAGTTTAAGTTCTCTTCATGGAGTTATAACTAACTTAGTAAGTGGTACTAAAACAGTATATATATATATATATATACTATTTTGGTATCATTAAGGTTCTTTGTATTATAATTAACTTAGTAAGTGATACTAAAACATTATATATATATACTATTTGGTATCATTACGGTTTTTTTCTATTATTTTAGTATCATTGAGTTTTTTTTGTTTCACAACTAACTTAGTAAGTGATACTAAAAAGGTATACATCTATTGTTTTGGTATCATTAAGGCTTTCTTGTTCATAATTAACTTAGTAAGTGATACAAAAAGAGTATATATCTACTGTTTTGGTATCATTGAGTTTTTTTGTTCATAATTAACTTAGTTAGTGATACTAAAAGAGTATATATCTACTGTTTTTGTATCATTAAGGTTTTCTTGTTCATAATTAACTTAGTAAGTAATACTAAATACGTATATATCTTCTGTTTTGGTATCATTAAAGTTTTCTTGTTCATAATTAACTTAGTGAGTGATACTAAAAGAGTATATATCGACTGATTTGGTATTAAAGTTTTCTTGTTCATAATTAACTTAGTGAGTGATACTAAAAGAGTATATATCTACTGTTTTGGTATCATTCAGTTTTCTGTTCAAAATTAACTTAGTAAAGTGATACTAAAAAGGTATATATCTACTGTTTTGGTATCATTAAGGTTTTCTTGTTCATAATTAACTTACTAAGTGATACTAAAACTGTATATATATACTATTTCGGTATCATTAAGGTTTTTTGTTTCATAACTAATTTACTAGGTGATACTAAAACAGTATATATCTACTATATTGGTATCATTGAGGTTTTCTTCTTCATAACCAACTTACTAAGTGATACTAAGACAGTATATATATCTATTGTTTTGGTATCATTAATGTTCTTTGTATAATAACTAACTTACTAAGTGATACTAAACCAGTATATATATATATATACTATTTTGATATCATTGAGGTTCAAACACAAAACTTGCCAGTTGCAGAAAACTATGTTCAAATAATCTCTTGTTATCATTCAAGTGAAACTGTTCAGAAACTACTCAGTGAACACCTAATGATATAAAAAACATACAAGTCACTTTGTCTTCAAAAGTTACATATTTCAGTTTTAAAAGTTTTGACGGTACTTGAACAGAAAACAAAACTAACTAACTAATCTTGAGCGAATACTTAATGTAATTAGAAATACCACACACAAAGCTTAGTTTGGATTTGGGTATGGACTAGTAAATATTTTAGGTTTCATGGCCCTTTTAGGTAGTTTTTCCTATTATCTTTGCTGAAACTTTCTCAAGTTTAAAGGCCCATGGATTGGGTTATATCGAGGCCCATATTTAGCTTTGACTTTCAGTACTGTTGCTCCACTTTTAGGACAGATTACTGGCTCTATTAAATTTTTTGAATTACAATTTCTAAAATCAGAGCAACCAAATTATGAATCTTAATTGAAAATATAGTTAACCCGAGTTATTGAATTAACAATCAGAGAAAAATCGATAAATATAGATTTCAAGTGCCATTAATACCACCTTCATATAGGCCATAGCCACTCATTAAACTGAAAAGGGATTAATGATTAGGATCAAATGCTTATCATCCAGCCAAAAATTATAGTCGATAGGAAATGCACAACTTTATTACTTAATTAAGTCAACCAAGCAAGCGTTATGTTCGATCATGTGACTCCAATTCGGATCACCCTAAGACAGGATGTTAGCATATATTACCCCCGAGAAGAATATTACTAATTGCCAATTTACACAAAAGTCAAAGTAATATACAAATTAATAATTATCAACGATAGACATTAATGTCTGATCAATCTATCTATACATATGTATATCTAGTGATGGAGAACCAAAAAAAGAAACAAAAGAATCATCCCATCAAACATACAGGAATCTTACCCCCACAAGCAAACACTAATTATGACATCTACACAAACTCAATACATATTTGTCTTTTTGGTTAATCTGTTTGTGGTTTCCTACTTGTAATAATAACAATAATAATCATTAACGATTCAAATAAAAACCAAGCTATTTTCATCATCAAATCACATGTTCCCAATGCTCAAATGCACTCCTTGATCCATCTTGTAAATTTGGATCTTCGAAATTCATGTCCAACAAGAACCCATACTCATCATCCTCAGCCATTTCATCGTTGGATGGATGAGGTTCCTTCATTTCTTGAGACATTAATTGAAGATAGCTACTTTGGTTATGGTTTGGTTCTAATAAATCAAATAACTTCTGGCTTTGATGATTAACTTGACATTGGGTGAACGCGGCGTAAGGTAAAGCAATATGGGACTGCTCCATATTGGGAGAAGAGTCGTTGACACCAACCTCGTACATGTTTTGTGTGTTGAATGTGTTATTATTGTTGTTGTTGTTATTGTTCTCGGCTTTAGCTTTGTGAAATACTCGACATAATACCCAATCTTCCTGTTCAATCATCATAGACAACGTACCATACAAATTTAGTAATGTCGTTAGGTGTTTTATATACTTTGTAAGAAAACGGTTTTTGAATTTACTTATATGTAGCTAAAATCTAGCCAACAGACATTCTTTTGCCCATCACCTTATGTTTCCCCCTTTTTAGCTAGGAGGTTTCTATGAAATTTCTTTTGTATAGACTTTTGTCACTTTTCACGTGAAAATTGTTACTATATCTTGATGTCCCTATGTAGTATGTACTAGAAAAACTTTGTTGGCTCATAATTAAATTACTCGTGGCAGTATCTTTTCGAATTTTAATCAAACTATCTGTCAAGTCAGATAAATAAATTGAAATGAAGAGAATAACTAAAACTTGATAATATAAACGAAGAATTACCTTAGGGGGTATATGTGGATTTTCGAGGCGAAATTCATGCATGATCCAACCAGTTTTAATTCCATTAGGAGCTCTATTCATGTAGAAAACTAGAGTTTTTCTCATCCCTACGATCGTACGAGTTTTCGGATCTACCACCGTCCGATCTTTGCCAGTCGCTTTCCAATAACCCGAAATTGTGGCCCGATTCGTACGAAAACCAGTAGCGTATTTCCGGTCTCGAAAGCTGAAGAAGTACCATTCACTCGAGTTCAGCTTTGCCACCTCTAAATTTGTCCAAAAACATCAATCAAACGTTCAGCTAGTTAATCAACTGAGCTACTAAGATTCTCCGATCAATATAAGATACGATACAATATTAGTACGACGGAGAATGAAAGATTTCAGAAACACATAGAGGAAATTAATAGTTAAATTGATCCAAATTAAAGTAAGACATGCACATGACGAGTAGGAACATAATTAAGGATGATTTTAATTGTGTCCGTGCAAGTAAATTCAAATAATATTGTTATATAAAATATTTTTACCTTAAGCTATCAGAGAGTGTGCACTTTTCTGAGCCAAGCACATAAAATTCTTTTTGATAATAGGTATAATGAAATTTGATTCAAATATTTTTGCCTGTTTTGATATCAAAATATGTAACTATCACGTCTAAAAATTTAAACGGTTAAAAAAGACCTACTTTTTATTACTTGACCCCATCATCACTAGCTTCTAAGACAATGTTATTAGCTAAAGTGACGTAGCAAGTTGGGTATTAGCCACAATAGATTCTCTAGGCATGTTTCCTCTTTAAATAAACGTTTTGAGAAAGTTCATATGAAAGAAGGGAAAATGAGTTTTAGCCTTTTCTTCACAATAGTCAAATTATTTAGATATGGGTGGGCAATCCAACATAACCTTCGTCATGTCCTACCTAATAATAATAATATTAACCAATAAAATTAGGAGTAATACATAGCAAGAACTTAATTAATCTACACTTATTTTGTTTTCTTCAATTAACAAAATCCATAGTCCTTGAGATTATATTTCTTATTTGTCGTTTCATGTGAATATATCAATTAACTATACGTGCAAGAGAAAATTAATGACATGTATATTTGATGAAATAATATTATGGGAAGTAAGGTGGCCAAATGAAAATCAATTAATTGTTCTCTCTCACACACACTTTCTCTCACACATTTTTTTGTCGGAAGTCCGCATTGGAGTTCCGACTAAATTCGGATCGCGCACTGCAAGATCTACTCTCAACGTGATTTTTTCCATACCTAGGGCTCGAATCGAGACCTCTGGTTAAGGATGAAGCAATCTCACCACTGCACCACAACCCATGTTGATCACTTTCTCACACACATAGCCAACAATGATTTTATTTGTTTTAATCAAGTATACGAAAAATCTTGTAAGTATAAAATTTTAGAATAAAATTTGTTTGAAAATCATGAAATTTATTTCATGTATTTCGAATGAATTTTCTAAAAAACGTCCATATCACTCTACAATGGTGTAAACATATATACTCCTATCATTCCTTACATGAAACTTCTCTAGAAAGAAATCTATTATTTATGCTGCGTCACAATCGTATTTCATAAGCTTCATATATGATTTTGGAATAGGTGAATTGATTTATCATGAACCGTATAATATGACTGAACAATAAATTTAAAAACTATACGATAAATACTATATGAAATTGTGTTTCTTCTCGTGTTTTTACAAAAATACAAAACATCTTATCTTCTCTATCACAAAAAATATCCTATTTTAAAGCTAAATTTCCGCAGAATCTACATGTGAACCAAATCCATTTAAATCCCGAATTGATGTTATTTACTCCAGAAAGCAATCATCATTTTCTTTCAAACTTATCTCCTTCAAAATACTAAAATAGGACCCTAATTACTATAACTAGTAGTAACAATATTTCATTTTCAAAACATGGTAATTTTTTTTGTTTTTACAAAACATATACAACCTTCAATAAACCCTACAAAATTAAAAATTATACGATGATTTTTCTTTATTCTCTTTATTATTATCGTCTATCTCCAACCAAAGGAAGAAAGATCTCAAGAAATTAAAGCCGACTAGCATGATATCAAAGGTGGTGACAGTGTCAACAACGCTCAATTAGATTGTTTACATTCTCATCATCTCCAAAAATCAACTTCTCTCTACTTCACTTTGATTATCCAACTAATTAAAAACTTCGACTCTTTGAACATGGACGGAATTTTCAAAAATATATTGGACACATGTACACTTGAAATAATTGTATATCATTATATGTCAATGTCATGTATGTACATACAAAATACAATTATTCCACTACCACTAGCTAGACCACCACTCATTTCATCATGGGACATACACTTGACTTACATTGAATATCATCGTATATCATATGTATGTCATGACATGGCCATGTATATAATACTGATGCACATGACATATATTGAACAACCATACGACATAGATACGCGATAATGCAAAAATAATTTTCATACTAAAAATAAAGAATAAAAAAGTGAAAGAAGAAGAAGGTTTCATAAAATTCTTTCATAGTTAATCATTATTCATCTATGGAGAATCAAAATTTTATGAGAAAAATTTGACTATGATTGGATTTGACAAACTCATTTCTTAATTGAATCGAATCGAATCATCGTATTGCTAGCTTGATATTTGAGAAACAAATTTAAGAAAAAGATATATATCCATTGAAAGTTTTAAAGTTCGAAAATCAAAATTCATTTCTAAAAAAGAAGAGACGGCCTTCATTGAAAGTTTTGTAGCTTAAATACCAAAATCGAGAGTTGAAAATTATTGCTCTAGACCATTTTGATATGCTAAAAAATGTAAAAAATAAAATAAATACATTATACTTCTCTAATCTTTCTCCCACCTCTCCTTACCGAATGAAATAGGATTTAATGTTGGTAACTTAGAAATAATATCTCAGATGATCACTTAAATATGAACTTTTCTTTCAGAAAATTACTTAACTTTGGTTTTTAACCCAAAAACCACTCAATTATGAACTTTTCTCATAGAAAGTCAATCAACTTTGATTTGTAACTCAATAGTCACTCAAAATCAAAGTTGAGTGACTTTCTGAGAGAAAAGTTCTTAGTTGAGTGACATATTATCTCTTGTAACTTAACGTTTCATGGTTTTGCAATTTTAGCTTCGTTGTAATATTGAGATCTTGATATCAAAAAGGAAAATATAGAAGAACAACGCAAGAGAGAGAAAAAGAGATTAGTTACAGTTTTATCAAATTTAAAGCCTAAAATCAAGGGCTGTATATTCTGAAAAATTTCCTATTTAAAAGCTAAATTTCCGTGAACCGTATCCATTAAAACCTGAATTTATTTAAATTTACTCCACAAAGCAACTATCATTTTCTTTCAAACTTATCTTTATAGTACTCAATTGAGGAGACAACACCAAAGAAAATAATAATAATAAAAAGTCCTAAAGATTCTGAAAGATATATTTAGGAAAAAGAAATTCAAATTCATAGTCATACATTATAGTTTAGCATTATCTTCTCATGAATAAAAAAAAGTGTATAGAGTATCTCTTTCTTTTGTACCATAAAAAATTCAACAAAAACGTCCGTTAAAGTCACTTTTTTGCAACTTTTTCATCTAATCATGACACTACACTATTTTGTGTAATGATAATCCAATTTACATCTCTCGAATTCTTTTTCGTTTTTACATAATACATAAGTATCAACTAGATCAACATATAATACATATGCATAGAAGATTTTTTGTAACAAAGCTAGACAGTATAATTTTTCGACAAAAAAAGATAGGAGTAATTCCTCGATAACTTGAGAAAACCACGAATACTTGGTAGAAATGAGTAACTTACCAGGAAGTTGCCATGGTTCACATGTATGAAGATCGATTTCGACTAAAGTACCTTTAAGAACATCTTCATTAGCAATTTTCTTGAAGAGATAATGGCAAACTAATTCTTCATCACTTGGATAGAATCTAAATCCAGGAGGAAGTGTTGCACCAATGTCTCTTAAACCCATTTAGGGATGGAAAGGTTTTATATTAAACTAATTTTGTAAAGGAATAATGTTTTTTTTGTTAATAGCTTAGAGCTAGCTAGGGAGTATTCAATTTTTTTTGTTTGATGATAAATTAATACAAAGAAGGAAAAAGGTATGTACTTATATAAAGAGAGGGAAGTGCCATTTGCCTCTTGGAATTTGTTATATTATTTTAGCACCTTATGCTTGTGAAGTTCGTTATTGTTTTTTGTTGGGACCTACAATGAAAACCAAAGCTACAAGAAATCTTCATTTAATTAATTGTGGGCGTAATAATAAATAAAGAAATTCAATTAATAAAAACCTTAAGAGGAGTACTATACACTATTATTAAGGAATACTTTGATAAAAATGTTTTCTTACCAAATAAGTTGGTTTCTTATATTTTTCTAATGTTTAGTAAGTAAGCAGAAAAATATTATCTCAAGAGTATTTATATGTAATTTAGCAAAATATCATAGGGTGTGGGAGGGGGTGGAGAGTGGAGCCTCGGTAGTGGCGGGGTTGGGATGGTCAAGGCTCAAGGGGTAGGGGTTGGAGGGGTTGGGAGGGTTGGGAGGGTTGGGTGGGAATGATATACTAAACATAAAATGTCATTTATACAATTTATTTTCATTACTTTCATCAAAGAAGTCATTTTTTTAATTTTTAAGAAACTTATTTTTTAAAGAAAATATTTTTCAAAAAATTTGTGCAAACAAACATGAAAATAAAAAATATATATTTTTCTTCGTATCGAATACACCCTTAAGTCGGTCCAAATCCAGCGGACAACCTCTCCAAAATACTCCTTTTTACCAAATTGATATACATTCAAATTTGTAAATAAATTCATAACCTATTAAGTCAGAATTCTCATACAACATACGTAATCTATATATAACAACATTTTACAATTATGTTTTCTTTGCAACCAATTTTCATATTATATTATATAATACAATATATTTTTTATAACAACCTTTACTAAAACCGTCAAAAAAAATAGAGATAATTTTAATACCACCTCTCCAAGATTGGTTTTGTTTCACTGATTTCCTTTGTAATTTATGATATTACGCTTATTTTTGCTTTATTTGCAACATAAAGCAAAAATTCTATTAACATACTTATTAATAATATAGAAAATATGTGACGTGACTAATATGTCCTTTATAAAAATATGTGAATATATAGATTTTAATCAAAAATGAAAAATATGTTTTCCTAAGGGACTTTAAAACAATGTCTACAAAATTAATTAAATAATAAAATATATATTAGAAAGGGCATACTAGTCATGTCACATTTTAAAAATATTATTAATAAGTATGTTAATTGCGTTGTTTAAATAAATCAAAATAAGAAAAGTAAGCATAATATCATCGATCACAAGGGAATTCACTGAAATGAACTCAAATCTGAAGAAAGATCTCTAAAATTATCTCCGAAAAATATCTAAACAAACGAAATCGTTAACAAGAGTTGGAATGTATATCCCTTGTGATCAAGGTGGGATGAGGTAGAATTGTATGATTAATTAGGAAAATTGCAGAAAAAAGGAACTATGTTGAAAGTGAAAAACCTAACAACCTAATCCAAGCGACCATTTTTAGTAATCCTTTGTACCGGGAATGTTGAGTCACTCACGGAATCATGGATATATATATTTAAGTTCATACCTCTCTAGTTGATTTTAGGCAAGTTTATATTCGTTACACTACGAGATATTTAGTGGCAATATTTATTCGTGTAAAAATATTTAGTTGCAATTGAGTTAATCATATTATATCTAGAGTCGTTAAAGCTCTTATCGGCATTTATATAAAGTGTTGATTATAAATACTCATTTATTATTACTGCTAAATATAGAAAAAATTTCACCACGTGACTACATAATTTAGGAGTTTTAATTACAAGACATTTTCTAATCACCCTACATAACAATATATACTTGTTCATTTTATAGCAACTTAAGGAAAAATATATGTACCCTTTGATTTTAGATTTCAATTTTGATACATCTTATCCCTTCCGATCATTCGTTTCTAAGGGTGTTGTTCTCGTTATATGAATGTATTGTGCATCATAGATACATGAAACATATGTGACCTACATATAATATACAATATTCAAGTGACTTATGATATACAAATAGTCTATTTGGTTAAACTTTCAGAATAAAATAAATAGTACTTTTTATTAAGTAGTAACTAGTGTTTTGTTAGAAAGACTCTTTTACCAATATTAGAGTAGTACCTTGTGATTGGCCAATATTTCGGAAGTTTTTTTTAGGGAAAACATTTTTTTAAAACTTATGTTACTACTCAAAGGACTTTTTTTTGGTTAAAAGTTTGGCCAAACACCGAAACTTCTAAAATAAGCACTTTTTGGTTTAGTGTAAGTTTCAAAAGTCCTCATCATTTTATTCTTAAATTTCGTTTACTAATCAAATACTTTCACATAAAGTGAAACGAAAATCTAGAGTAATACATATTTAACTAATAGCATTAAAAAATCTCACTAGCAATATGTATAACTTAAATTCTTGACACAACATGTCTAATCCTATTGAAATTAGATATCTTTAGGGGTTTCTAGAATATGGCTAGATATGTGAACACAAGTTGATATACGTAAACAAGTCATAACCGCGTATTGATTAGTGGAGGAACAAAGTTTACTTTCTAAGGAAATTTTAAGTCAAAAGAGTCATAATTCATTGACATACAGTATAGATTAGCTTATTAATCTTTACAAGCTAGATTCTTTAATGAAAATAGTATATACTTCTATAATTTGGTCCAACACTATATTTAATTTGAAAATGTCCAAAAAATATTTAAAACCAATCAACTTAGTCTTTTGATATGAGGCACTTTGATGTTGAATTAATGCTAATAATTCATATGGATAGAAGAATTAGCTAAGGAAGACAAAGTTGGTCATTTTCTCCTCTGTGGACGACATGATTGTTAGAATTAAGGAAGTAATTATTGAAGATGGACCACTCTCATAGTTATTGTGATCATGAGATGCATTATTCCTGTGGGGTCAAACATAGGATGAAGAACTCAAACTTCATCATCCAAAACTTTCACAAGTGAAAAGAAAATTGATTACACTCTGCGCCTAGGTCTGCACGGATTTTTTTTTTGAGCTACGCCATAACGAGTCTCAAAAACACGTATACAATGTGCATTTGAGTTATGCCTTATAAAGCTAATTATTTTCCTAGCTTATGTTCTTCATATAGCATTCAGAAGACATGATTTTATGAAATTACGTTTCTATTTTTTGAAGTAGCAGCAAGCGAAATAGGAGCAATCTAAACTGTGAAAATAGGGTTGTGGATGAGATCTATTCATTGATAAGAGTTAACCCCTCCTCATTAACTCACCCTCCATCAAGCCTCAAGGGGTGTCACATATATGCATAATTCGACCAAATTAATTGATTATCTATCCAAAGATCATGGAATCATGATCATGTCATTATCATAAAATAGTTCTATGTATATGAAGGATGACATATGGATGGGACCTGAATTATATTTGGAAAGAATATTAGTTAGATCCAATAATAGAGGCTAGGGCTCAACACTAAATTAAAACATCATCTTGTGAAAAGACTCGAGTGTCAAGTGTGTGATACAAGTTAATTAAAGTATATCATAGTCTTTTTGCTTGCTCATGAAAAGTTAAAAATTGTTGCCACGTATTTGTATTTTGCGGCCAATTTAAGGCACTTTCGCATTTTTCGTCATAAATCTTATCTGGCATTACAGCTTCAACGCAAAGTCATATGTTCATGAAATCGATTGTTCAATTTTTTTTCTACACCTTATAGACAATCAGGCTATTTTTTATTTTCTTTTTCTTTTTAGAAAGCAACATATAAAATAAATAATAGGTGTAGACATTGAAATTTTGTGAGACTTTACAAGACGTGTTCAGTTCTAGTTAAGACTCTATAAGATGTATTCGATTTCAATTAGAATTTTGGAGGCTACTCTATCCTAAATCCTATATATTCCCTTGAGAGACATCTCAGAAAATTTCATAAATTCATGGAATAATCACAAAGAGATCGGAGACATCAAATATTGTCTTTCTGAAAAATATCTCATAAACTACTGGGTATTTATAAATACCAAGATCATGAAGACATCAAATATGGTCTTTCTCAAAGAAATCTCGAATATTCCGGCAAATTCATGGAATATTCATAAAGATATCAAATCCAAATCATCCTAATTCGAGAAATACACCACTAACGGTCCTCAAATCATAGATAAACCTTATGAGAGAAGAATCAAGTGAGGAACAGAATTGAACCCACATTGTTTTATCAATAAAATATTCTTATTTCTTCATTTTATTTTTGTGATTGCAATCTATTTTCTGTCACTTTAAAATTTGTTGCAAACAATAGATATTTGGCTTGTTAAGGAAAATAGGAAAAATGTAGGCAACTCGAACCGAAACCAATTCAAAAAAAAAAAATTATGGAATAATATGACTTATACTCATCGATGATGTAAAGTATGTACACTGAAAAATCATTTTTACCTATATATTGTGCTCCCATGAGATAAAATTAGGTGTTAGTAGAAAGATACCCCTTCGTTTAGTTTGACTGAGACACGGAATTTAAGAAAATAATAAAAAAATTTAAATTTTATGGTTATAAATAATTTTGTGTTCTTAAATATATCTTGTGTGATTTAGGAACAAAAAAGTTGTCACGTTAGGAAAAAATATTATTTTTTTAAATAGACTACAAAAAAAAATAAGACAAACAAATTTAAACGAAGAGTTTGATCTTTCACTCGTTTTTTTTAATATCCTTAATTAATACAAATGAAAAATGAAGCAAAAATTGTTAATTCTTTCGGAAATATCCGCCAACTTTAGGATAGAGAATTTGAAAATATAAATAAAAGAAACAGAAAGTTTATTGCTCATTGCATTATAAAAATCCGTCAATTAAAATAAATATCAGAGAAAAAACAATTATGAAATTTCTCATAATTATTCTGATAAAACAGATCACCAAAAAATCCAGCTATTTTCCTGATTTTTGTCCCTATAAAGAAATGCCACATTTCTCACTTATGATTTAGTTTTACAAGACACAAACACATTAAAAAAATATATTATTGCTACATTATTAATTTAACTTTTTGTGAAAGCATCAATAATCATGTCTTTATTTGTCTGTATAATTTATAATAAGTTAAGAATAATGAACATATACACTCAATTAAAAAAATTATTCACATAGTAATTAAGTAAGTAATATTTAATAATATTTTCTTTTTGATTTAATGAAATCTTACTAATGAAAAGTATTTACTTTAAAAGAAACTTTACTTGCTATATGAATGCAATTCACTCTCTTCTACATATGTTATGAGTTATGCTAGGTAGGTGGTTCACTTGGACAAGTTAAGTCATTGAGTATTGGTCTCGTCTAGGTTTAGAAAGTACCTATTAATGAAAAGTACTTGTTGATGAAAGGGGAGCTCTAAGCGATCACAATAATCGAATATCTAAATTCTCTGACTTTACCAAAATGAGAGGTTGAAACTCTTGGAATCTTGGTCATCCATATCCCCGATAATACCCTTTGAGTTGCTTTAAGATTCAAAAAACAGAAAGTAAATTGGTCAATTGGTTAATAGGGATAAAAGTTTCCTCCCTATTAATAGTGTTACTGTGTTACCTAGTAATTTGATAAATTGTTCAATTGGTCATTCTAATTTGATAAATTAAAATGCAGTCAAATAATCGGTTATAAAATAGTGATAGTGTAAAAACTTTTTGACCGCATATGTATATAAATTGCATACCTGGGTAACATTGATAGTAGGGTGTCCATCACTCCGTTCGGTTCGGTTCGATTTTATATATTATCGGTTTCCGATTTTTAACTATGCTTTTTTAATCGATTTTTGGTTTATCAATTTTGATTTTTAATGGTTCGATTTTCGATTTAACCAATAAAAAATGCTTATAAAACAAATATATGGCTTCTCCAATAATTTGACGCGACAAGAAAATAATGTAACTTTACAAAATGCTCATAAAATAGAAACAATGATAATTCACATGAAAAGAAACAAGTGCAACACAAAGAGAAATTAAGAAGAATAGAGTCTTTACTTTAAGTTTTGACGTTTTGTATAATGTGAAATTGTGAATTCAAAGTCACTCTGAAGTGCGAATTAATGAAGGCTAAAAGGCAAAGGCAGTAACCAGTAAGGTACTGAGATTAATATTTTATATTTTTATAGGGCTAAAGTAGTAAATTACTACCATTTTAATGGGTTATTGATTTACCCAATAACCCATATTAAAATATCAAAACTATCCGATAACATGATAATTTTTTTTTACAAAATCATTAAAAACCCGTTAATCAAATAACCAATAACAATTAATCAATATCATTTTTTTTCGATTCGATTTATCGATTGGTTCGATTTCGCACAACCAGGGAAAATTTTCAAGGTTTTTCTTTATAAGAAAAACGTGTCACACGTTTTATGGATACACATCAGACATACAAATTATTTTCTCTCATATATATCCTAATAAAATTCTATTAAACCATGTGAGCTAAGACGCAATGATTTATGAAAAATAGGCAGGGGTATGGAGCTTTACTAGTAATTTAGGGGAAGTTAGGTTAGGCTTCAAGTGTATTATGTTGGTAAATGAGTGACGCCTTCATATATATTCTTCTTATCTTCTTTGCAAACAAAACCAACAAATTATTTTCTATAATAATTTTATTCTGGTTTTCCATCCTGTGTTTGGTATATGTATTAGAGTTTGACTATTTCAAATTCGTACCACGTAAAACCCATTCAATGGAAAGTCAGGGCTCAAATCTGAGACTTCTGGTTAAGGAACAAGCAATCTCATCTACTATACCACATCTTTCGATGATATTTTCTATAATAATCTGTCTATTACTAACTTTATTCACTACCATAAGTCATGGGGTTATGTGAGTCCCTCCCCATGTCATTCTCAACATTTTTATTTTTATTTTTTAGAACTATATGTTATATATAGGAAATTTCATTAACCATATAAACTTCATTGCTTTAAATCTAAGAAGTTCTTTATCCACTGGGGTCTTGACAACTCAGGACAGGAGTTCATATATATGTTCCACTAAAGTGTTGTCTTTGTTGAAAACATAATCATTCAAATTAATGCCTTCATGCCTACCGCTTAAATGAGATTGTTATACACTTTAACATGATATAGCGAGAGGTTGAAGTTCTCGATTCAAATCCTATTGCTATCTTTTAATTATTAAGTACTTATTTTATCCCACTTTAATTATTGCTTTAACTAAAAAAAAAAATATTCTAAAATAATTGACAATTATTTTTAACATTTTTATAGAAATCTTTGAATATACATTTTTAATGATATAACAATTTTGTTATAGATCTTAATCATTTAAACTAATTAAGTGTGGTTGAAACATAAAGAAAATAAACGCACTTAGCAATTATGATTAATCTAAATGATTAAGGGCATGTTTGTATAGGCCTATAGTTTGTGGCGGCTTATAAGTCATTAGTTAGGAAATCATAACTTATGATTTATGACTTATTTTTGGCTTAAAATAAATGCTTAAAAATACTTTTTATTTTATTTAAACACTATAAAGTACTTAAAAGTTATTTTGATTTAAATACACTTAAAATAAGTCAATTCAAACAGACTCTAAGATTCAAACCTAAAAACGAATAGACTTGGTAATTGAGATCTAGATCATTAAGCTGGCTAAGTCATTCTTGAAGTATAAACAAATGAGAAATTTATAAATTATATTATATAATTTATTATTTTTCTTAATAGGTGTGAAAGGAGTTAAAACAACAATTAAATTGGTAGCAAGGGAGTAAAACAAAATTGAAACGTGATGGTCACACAAGACACTATTCTACACTCTTTTTTTTATTGTTGGATATTAATGGGTTTAGTTTAACTTTATTTATGTCATTATCATTCTTTATCCCAAGATTCGCTTTGGAAGTTGACTTGCACTGTTGTTTTCCATCTTTAATCACTTTGATTTAGTGCTAGTTAATCATTAAACATTCAATCTTCATGAAACAGAATCAACTGTTGTTTAGGAGAATCTTAATAGCTTAGTTATTTGTTTACGTGAATTTTCAAGTTTCATCCTTAGTTAGTGGTGAGGATCAGATTTCCGACATTGAAATTCCCTCCCTCGTTTCTCCTCTCCTATCCCAAAATTATTATTTTTTTTAACAAAATAATTAACTTTGGTCCCTCGTTTCTCCTTATCCTACCCCCAAATTATTATTATTATTTAAAATTTAAAAAAAAAACTAACTTTTGTCTCGACCTCGTCCAACTTCTACTCTCAATTATATGTCTATTTTAAATTTTATGGTATATTCTAGTAGCTTAAGAGTTATTCCTTGATGTAAAAAAGAATTTACATAAACAAATTGGAAAACTACTCGATGAGTCAATGTCACGCTAATTCAACTTGTTTTTTATTAAAAAAAATTGACCGATCAAATATATAAAAAATATTTTCTAGGGTGCCATACACATACCCTTAAATTCTAATCCATCGCATTATTAGTTGATGATGCATATTTAGCAAGACAATTGGTTAATATATACTTTTTGACAAAAATGCCAAAAGTAGAGCTGTTGAAGCTGCTTTTTTTCTTTAAGAAATCCAATGTTGTGTCACAAAAAAAAGGTAATGTTGGCTACACTTTTTTATCATAAAGAAACTTTACTACTGTTTTAAGATTCTTCCATGCAGTTTTAAAGAGCATAGGAGAATTCTTGGGTGGCCTTTTTCATCAAAAAGACATATCAACTACCAACTAACTAGTCCATCCTTTTTAGCAGTATAACAATGATGGAAAATGAGAGATTAGAAACCCCAATTTCAAGAGGCTTTATGGTAGTGTCACTATTTGGTTAAAGGGTAAAAAGGTAAAAGGGTCACAAATATCTTTTAACTATTCGAAATTAATAATATTTGCCCTCTATTTAAAGCTTGTTGGGATATTCCGTTTAGATAATCAAATATGTTTTAATTGAACGCCTCTATTTCAATTAAACATTTTTAATTTAATTTGAAAAAAACTTTTGTGCATATTTTCATTTGTCTATTAGATAGTTAAGCTGACCACATAAAATTATAAGTCATTTCCTTTAATTATATGTGTCAATCTCAAATAGAAATGGTTGATGTTGTACAACTTATTGAGGAGAATATGTATAGATGAAGGAAATGACATATTTTATGTGATTAACTTACTACCTAATAGATGAACGTGAACAGATGCAAAAAAAATATTAAAATTTGAATCAAAAGTGTTTAATTAAATATTTTATTCAGATGTTCAATTGAAACTATGCTTAATTCAAGTTATTTCTAAATGAAATATTCAGACAAATTTAAGAGATTAATTATGTAGAACTCTAGATCTTTCAAGTTTCAGAATTTTAAATTATCCCTTTCGTTTCAACTTATATGAAAATATTTGAATCAAAATTACTGAATTAATCGGTACCTTTGTCTCCGGCTCCACGCACCCACCTCGAGAACGCATCGATAGATGTGAGTTATGGTCTTCGTCATTTCTTTTGCACAAAGTAAGAAAATAAAACGTGTGGACCAATATTAATATATTTAACCCCACCTATATTGGTGCCACGTCGACATTGATTCTTGATTATACACATATCTAGGATAATTAATAATAAGTATTGACAGAATTATAAACGTACTATGATGTATGTCCAATTAATATATAAATAGCTAAAACTTACGTAATCAGATTTTACGTAACTAATCTTTACATTATTGAATATCTATATAACTCTAACTAACAACAATACGAGCCCTATAAAATGATATTTGTATACATTTTGCACGATTAGAGGAACATGCTGCTTTCCATAAGTCTTGGGGGAGTCCGAAAAATTATGTAGATGGAAATGCTCAATCCGTTATTAGTGTTTCTTGTTCAGAAACGTCAGCACATACTCCAAATTCTCTAAAATTACGTACTTATGAATAAATACACGAGTTAAAATACTTAAAATTTATATATAAATATATAATTAAGTTTTTTTTATTTATGACTTATTTAAACTATAAATTTCAAAATAAAATTATTTTATTCTTAAACTTCATGCTCATAACTTAAACATATTTACATAATTCGATATGGAAGAGGTACGTATTTTGAAAGCTCTTTGCAACCATATATGCTATATTCTTTAATTGGCTGACAGAGCATATCCTCTAATATATTACCACCAGTTCAGATTGATAATTACATATGTGGATTTTTCTGATGTCATTTCATTTGTATATATTTTTATCATGCGTTTTAAGAAATAATAATTGATATAAATATTTTATATAATATTTATATTAATTGATGTTATCATGTCTACAAAAATAATTTAAGAAAAAAGAAATTAATATGAAAAATAAAAAAATCTTAACATTAAGAAATATATAAAAATAAAAAGAGAAAAGGGTCTGATATATCTCTCAACTTTGTCATTTAGAGTTGATATACCCCTTGTTATAAAAGTAGCTCATATATACCTTTACCGTTATATAAATGGCTCACATAATACCCCTACCGTTACAAATGACCTCACATATACCCTTCATCTAACGGAAGTGAAAAAATTAGTTTTAAATTTATTTTTTTGACTTTTAATTTTAAAAAAATTCATGTAGGGGTATATATGATCCTTCTAGCAAAGTTCAAGGTATATTTTAATCTTTTTCATACATAAATTATTTTTTGACTTCTTTGATTATCATTATTTGAGTTTCTTATATTTTTTTTTCTTTCATTCTTTTGTGTAAAAAGAATTTGAAACTAATTTTTTTACGGCTATATTGTAATTTAGTTTTTGTATTTGTAAAAAAAAATAATTTGGGCCTCTATAATAAATTTTACAAGAAAATTATTGAAACATAAATAAATTTGACAATCAAAATAATAAATTTAAATTAGTCGTTAAAATCAAAAAAAGTCAAAAAGAATATGTATTAGGACTGAGGAGGATCAAATATATTTCATATGGATTATATTTTTTTTAAAAAAATATTTAAAAATTAAATTTAAATTAATCTTTTCACTCCTGTTAGAGGAAAAGGGTATATGTGAGTCATTTGTATAACAATAGGCGTATATATGTGTCACGTTTATATGAGGGGTATATCAGCTCTAAATGACAAAATTGGGGGATATATTAGGCTCTTTTCCCAAATAATTTGTTTTAAAAAAATAATAGACAAATAAAAATAAACCAGATACTCCCTCTGTTTCTAATTATTTGTCCACTTTTGTATTGACACACTTATTAAGAAAACAATAATTGACATAGTGAGTTTACCATTTTACCCCTATTAAGTATGAAATGGATGAATTAAAAACTTAAGATTTTCAAAAAGTTTTACATTTTTCAAAATAATTAATTGAGGGTATAATAGGTAAAAAAGTTTTGTTCTTTCTTAATTTATCAAAATGGACAAGTAATTAAGGATAACTAAAAAAAAAAGGTGAACAAGTAATTAGGGACAGTGGAGTAGAATTATGAGCCACAATTTGCTACAATGTGAAATCCTTTTATCCTAATCATGAATTTGGGTGGGTCCTTTAATCATTAATTCCCAAAGAAAATGAAAGTAGAGCTATACACAAGAAATTGTTAGAAATTATTAAGTGACTTGACTTGAAGACAAATATATTGGCACGTATTTAATTAATTAATCATTACGCATTAGGATCTTTAGCATTTGCATTTTCTCATTTTAATTTAGGATGTTTGTTTTTGTGTAGACAAAAAAAAATTCAATCTTAGTAGCTTTCAATCGTTATATGCAGTGGTCCTTCAATTTTTATAACTCTTATTACTATGCTACTCTCCGTTATGTTATTTTCACGTTCTTTAAAAAATATTAATTTTAAATATAATTTAATACAATATGAAGAAATCTGAAACTGTTTAGATCGAAGATATCAACACAAGTTGTACAATCAAATTTATTCAAAGCTATAAAGAAAATCCTTATAACCAAAGGAAATTGAACAAGACACCGATCAAAACTATCATAAAAATTTTGTCTTCTTTTATCTTTTATTTATTATATTTTTCATATTTAACTAACTTGCATGTAAGTCGATTAGTGCGTAGTAGCAACTGATTGTTAGTTCATGAAAAAATTTCAATTCCTCCCTCTTGAGTTTCAACGTGTAGATATCCGGATATAATTTCTAATTTAATGATGGGCTAAATTAAAATTACATATGCAACTATATATGTGTTATGGATAGAGGGTTTCTTTTCTAATGTCCCGTGTGCAGCTATATATGTCTCATGAATTCAGTATACTTCCCCGGTGTTTAATTTTACGTTTCCGATGATTTGATATGATAGAATGATAATCTTCATTTTAAAGTTTTAATTCCAAACATCCAATTCGGTAAGTAGCCTTCCTTTGAAAAAATATGTGTTTTTTTTATAACGTTTATGGTGTGTCCATAATTATTCCCAACAAATGAAACTTAAGCTACACAAAGAAGGAATTTAATTTTACAAGTTAGGTAACGATCGATATAGACAAAAACACTAAATAATTTAACATCTTCACTTTGGCACACAAATAATTGGAAGGAAGCTACCTTAATTAACTAGCATAAAATCATGAGGAATTTGCATTTATCTCATTTATAATGCTTTTTATATAGTCTAGACAATTTTTTCATCTACATATCTATATTGGGACAGACGCTACTGCAACACGTTCCTAGAGGAGCTAATATGGTTACAGATATGCTGGCAAACTATTGACGGAAGTCTCGAAGAAGCAAATTGGAAATCAACAAATCTTATGCTTTTGAAGCATCTCCCTCTTTTACTACTATAATTCTTGATAGAGATGTTTGTGAAATTGTTTATCTTAGATCTGTTTCTAATTATATGTCTTCGGATGAACTTTATTAAATAAATAAAATGTCCCGTTTGCAAGGAAAAAAAAAACTACATTGGCTTTAATACATCCTTTTTTTTTATGTCTCTTGATCTTTGATTCTGTCATCTTTTAATTATTATAATATAAGATCTCCTATCAACAAAACTTTATTACATATAGTATGACAATTACGTTCATTTACGAAGTTCGGTCTTCGATGTTATATAAATGCAGGACATTCACATCTTCAGTAGCTTATGCAAAAATTTTAGAAAGCGGTGTCAATATTTATAGAAGGAAAGATAAAAAATCAAATGAAAATTTACTTAGTTGAAAGAGGTGTTCAATTCTACTTAATCACAACTTTAAGCATAAGTATGATATATTTTGCAAAAAATATACTTCGTTTGGAGCTCAAACAACAAAATCAGCTTGCGAACCAACACACCAACAGAAAACTTTTGTCAAATAAGGTCATTTTGTTTAATATACCTCTTTCTGCATGGTATAACTCCCTCCGTCCCTAATTACTTGTCCACTTTTCCATTTTTAGTTGTCCCTTTTTACTTGTCCATTTTAACAAATCAAGAAAGGACAAAAAAAATTTATTATTATACCCTCAATTAATTAATGAACTTTCTTGAAAATCTTAAATTTTTAATTCACCTACTTCATAATTAATAGGGGTAAAATGGTAAACTCACTATGCCATTCATTGCTTTCTTAATAGGTGTGTCAATTCAAAAGTGGACAAGTAATTAGGGACGGAGAAAGTAATATATATACTTAGTAAAATTTTCAGAATAAGGGGTGTCGCTTGTTCGATGTATATTTTTAAAGAAATAATAAATAAATTATATTTTATGCAACTATTACTAATACATATGAATGAATTATGAGGAAAATTTTATATTATTTTATGTAGAATTTAGTTATGGGAAAAAAACTAAAATATACATAATATAGCAGTAGTTTTAGTTTTCATCTACATAATAATAACTTTTTTTCAAAAATAGCAAATGTAGATTAAAAAAAACGTAAAATATTTCTTTATTAATAACTGACAATTTTTTCCCCATTATTTTCTCCAATTTAGGTATGTGTTCCTTATCATAATTATTTTTTACCAAAAAAAAAACGTAAATAAAAAAAAACATTCCCTAATTAATAGCACGATTTTCTCCCACTATTTACTCCAATTTAGTTATATGTTCTCTATCATAAACTAATAAATTTTAACCAGAAATAAAACGTTTGAACCTCCATATTCTGAAAGTTTCATCAATAATGGATACCAACTGTGTATCGATTCTACTACAACCCAACGAACGATGGGATGAATCAGATAAGTTTAATAACTATATGTTGGTGTTTTATGTTTTGTGCTCATAACGAGTGAACTAAATAAAGTAAAATAATAACATCCGGATCTGAATCTAAATTGGGTATAAAATTTTGTGTGCTCTAAATTGAATATTATCGTGTTATTAAGCGGCAAAATCAAGTTTTTTTGTAGCATCAGTTATGGTGGAATTGAGAAGGTTGTGAATGTTGAAATTATGAGTAGTCACATGTTAGATAAATTGGTGAAATTGATAGTGTAGTTATTGTGAATTGTATTATACTGCCGATTCGTGATTGAGTAATTGGTATATTTTTTGAATGATTTGTCAACTACATATTTCGTGAAAAATTATTGATAATTAATTATGTTTGATTAGATTAATTGAGAAGGTTTTTGATGGTGTAATCGTTGTAAGTTTTGGTAAATTTGCTAGTTGTTTTATCTTTTGTAAATACCAGATTTGAGATGTAACTAAAACCAACATTCTTAACTTTTTTGGTATATATTGCTGCTATATTGGGTATAAAATTGTACAATTATTGAAGTAATTGGTTCTATATTACAAGTTGGTGTTTAATGAACATCATCAACCTATATTTTTAGAATTGTATAATTTGATTTCATAGTTGTTGTACTGATTGGTACAAATAGATAAAATATCATGATAGCTTTCAAATATTTGTAAAATACCATAATTGAGATTTAATAAGAAAAGTGGGAGGTAAAATGTTGATACACGTATTGACTAGGTTCATGGTGTATATTAACGAATTAATTTTTTTGGTATATATTTGGTACCTTGATGTTGTTAAATTTTGGTACATATGTTGAAATAGTTTTTGTCATTTTGTGACCTTAATAAACACCAAGTGTGAGCATATATAATGATCAACATTCTGTTATAAGTTGACACAATTAAAATCATTTACTAATGTTTATTTGGTACATATGTTGAAATAGTTTTTAGTGTTTTGTGACCTTAATAAACACCAAGTGTGAGCATATATATTGATCAACATCCTGTTATAAGTTGACACCATTAAAATCATTGACTAATGTTTATTTGTACTCTTCTAAAGGCAGATACGAGATGAAGGTTACAGTCGAGAATGATGTTCGGGTTAACATAAAACATGGCAGTTGGTATTATTTTTTGGTATTCGGACATATGCAGATCTGATTTGGCAACAAATACATACTTTGGTTAAAGTTTATTGTCTGATGTGTATTAATGGTGTTTTCATTGTTATAACATTAGACTTTTTTATTGGTGGTTAATTGTTTGTTACTATATAAACTAGCCTTTAAAAATACAAGTTTATATAAGTATATAGTAAAAATTATACAAAATCTCCTTGTATATTAAACCTAAATAAATTTTAAAAATGAAGTTTGACACCACAATGAACCACATGATTCTAACATAATTATGAATACAGTAAAAGCACCAATACATTTACTACACAACAATAACTACACACAAATAAGTGACTTGCAAAATATAAGTTTTAAACCACCAAGAAATACAACATTTCGATATTAGTTTAGCATTTAAATGTAATGGTATAAAAATCAGAAAAATATTCATAGAAAAAATGGTGGTATATACGGTTGAATAGTTGATAATGTAAAATAAACCAACACAAACGATGAAAGAATAAACTATATATTATTAACTTTAGAAATGTTGGTGAAACTATGTAATAACTTTTGTGATTGCATATTAGTCTAACACATAGTCTTTTTCTCGGTGAAAAAAAGAGACAAAAGTTCAGAGCAAAATAGCTGCTTGTTAGTAGAGATTAGCAACCTAAAAAAATTTTGTAAAAAAAAAGTTTCACACCACAATGAACCACATCATTCACACTTAATTATAAGTACAATAAAAAGCACCAATACTGTTGATTTTAAACCACAATGAACGACAAACAATTAATAAAGTTGTAAAAGTAAATTATACACCATAATGAAATACAACATTCCGATAATGTATTGGCAGTTAAATGTATTGGTATAAAAATCAAAATTATTCAAAATAGGGTTGGTGGAATTTATGGCTGAATAGTTGGTAATATTCATTGAAACAAAATAAAAGCGAAATATGAGATGAAGGTTATAGTAAAAAATGGGATGGTGAAGAAGGTGTGAACAGTAAATGTTGAAGGAACAAGATGAGAAGATGAATAGTGACGGAAGGTTTTCTTGACATAAAGCCATTGATAATATGTATAAAAAGTCTTATTTTTTGGTGCAATAAATAATTACTTTTACCTAGATAATTTAAAAAGGAATAGAATTAAAATATTATTAAATTGAATAGTTATCCTAAAATAAGTGATAAGCACAAATATTGAGGTGAGTAGAAAAGTCTGAAAGTTGGTATATTAAAACATTTACATATATGGCTTAAAAAAGGAAAAAATATAAATTTAAAAACGGAAAAGGGTTATATTTGCCCTTGTACACTTAGAAAAGATTTATATTTGGGCACATATTTGCCCTTGAGCGGTTAAGTCTCATTTTTTCCACTTTTATCATTCTAGGCAGCGCCTATGTGGTGCCTACATGGCTCCTACATTAATATATTTTTATCACAATTAAAATCTACCCTCTAACCCATTATTAAATCCGACCCGCCCAATTATAAAGACCCATTAAGCCTAATTCCAAAACCCTTTGTCTTCCCTCAGAAACATGATACAGAGAGACAGAACAGTTAATTTGACTAAATCCACTTATGGAATTTGGTGATCTTACATTGTATAGTTGTTCATATTGATAACTTTCTATTTTGGATATAATAATTTTTTTTTGAAATTGGTAATGTTAATTTTGGATATAATAATTGGGTCTCTTTTACCTCTTTCCTGTTTTGATGTGTTTTCTAGTAGTGATTTTCAGTGTTATCATAACATGATTAACCTTATTTTTTATTTCTTAGATTTGCTATTTTTTTTTATGTTTAGAATGCTTCAAACTTGGTTGTGTTGTCCTCCTTTTCATTTTTTGAGTTGCAAATGCAAAATTCATAATTATGTATGAAAAACAGTGCCAGTGTATGATAATACAAGCTTCCTCTCAAGAAATTAAATTCTCATCTCTCTTACATGCTCCTATTTGATACATAATTTTGCCTTGTACCAAATCTGGAAAGCAATCTGTAAGATGTAATCATCTAACAATTCTATTCACACTTAATTGATCGGTAAATGCATTCTAAGTTTGCAGGTTTACTAATAGTTTTTTGTATTTGGATGCTTACTGTATGGGTAATTAGTAAATGTGTAAAATAGAACTTCATCATTCTCTGTTCTCTAATTTCTAACTAATTTTTCCTTTATCACATCATTAACCTCCCCGCAAATATTCTCTCTTTGTATCATGTTTCTCGGATGAGTTAAATGGATGCGAGGGGAAGGGTATAAGAGTTAGGTTTAATGGGTTTTTATAATTGGGTGGATCGAATTTTAATGATTGGGTTGAGTAGAATATTAAATAGAAAGTAATTTTTAAGAGTGATAAAAGTATATCTATGTAGACGCCACGTAGGTGCCACATAGGCTGATAAAAGTGGAGAAATGAAACTTAACACCTCAAAGGCAAATATATGCCCAAAGTTGGATGGCAAGGGCAAATATGTCAAAAAAGTATAACGAGGGATAAATATAACCCTTTTCTAAGAGTACAAGGGCAAATATGACCCTTTTCCGATTTAAAAATAACAAACATAGTTACCATAACAAAAATATACAAACGTGTAGATGTAGGAGAGATAAAAAAAAAAGTAAAAACTTTAAAACTCATAATTATCATGCCCATTAATTTAGGCACGAAAAACAAAAAAGAGGAGAGAGGGAAATAAAGAAAATATTTAATTAATTTAAATACGAAATAAATTAAAATTGCTATGTTTGTAATTATAAATAAGTATATGATTATATTGTTAATTAAAGTTTTAAGTCGTATATTCTTATAATTTTCACTTTAGTTATTCATGTATTATTTATTCCATCTTTTATCCTACATAAAACAATGCATAAACTCACTTAACTTATACATATAATAGTCAATAGTCATACAAGTTTCTAAATTGCAAATATAACATCATCAATAATTTTAGTTATTCATCATATTATTTATTCCATCTTTTATCCTACCTTTAGGGTTCGAAACTTGTACAAATTAATATAACTATTTGGGACTAATTGTATTAGGGTGTTCCGATTGGAACTCGAGGCGCTCTGGTTAGTTTGGAATCCAAAAACTCATATTTCAGACAGTGGCATAGGCAAATTTTTTACTTTAAGGGATCGTTTAGTATGATGGATAAAGAAAAATAATCCAGGGATAACTTTTTAGTACCCCTCAATTCTTTATTTGGTTACAAAGTGTGGGATAACTTATCCCATAATTAATAAGTATGACTGGGATAAGTTATCCATACTTGTGGATGGAATACTAATCCCAAGATAACTTATCTCAGGATAAAAATGTAAAATAACAAAATTACCCCTTAAACCCTTTTTTATAAATAAATAACTTATTCGTAGAGGGTATTTTTGGTAACACACAATTTATTCTTAGAAATTATGTCATGCATATTTGATAAACCAAATAATCAATAAAAAATAATCTCATCATCACTTATCCAATCATAATTAATCCCAACATAACTTGTCTTCAAACTAAACGACCCTAAAGGTGTCAAAACATAAAACAATATTTTTATTAAAAAAATACAGCATAAAAATAAAAGGAGTCAATATATAGTATTCATATATAAAATTAAAAATTTAACAAGCTAAAAAATGTAATTTTCTGTCATTCGACACTCTTTAGCATAAGAAGGTCGCGCTACATATTTTAACAATATATTTTTTTCTGATGCAATGATAGTGCTTTGTGATTATCAAACACTGGACTGTGATCCCCACATGTTAAGGATGTCAGTCATCGCATTTCGAAGGAGGATGTTAGTCATCGCATTGCAATTGTCAATACTTTTTAAAAATTATATGGTGGCTAATGGTGTCTGATGGTGATGACCAGTATTGGTGGTTGTAGGTGCGAATCGCGGATGATGTTAACCGCAGATAGTAGCAAACAGTAATGATTAACAATGGTGGTGATAGCTAATATTCGTATTGGATAACAGTAATAGTTAATGATGGTGATGAATGATTCAATGGTTGACAATATGTAGTTGTTAAGAGTAGTAACGAAAATAAATAGCCTCAGTATCTATTCTCATTGTCTGCCTTCACTGTGATGTCTTTTAATTCTTCTTGAGGATACCTTTAACACTCCATTTTTAGTATGTTCATTTTATCCATAATTTCTGTAGAGTATTAGAGATCATTACAATAACACTGCTAATGTATTCTCCATTTTTTTTCTACTAATGACCATCTGTATAGATAAAATTCAAAGCACTCTGTGGCTCCTCTCAGATTTACGGAACCTCATAAGAAAAATTCCACGACATACATCCTCCATTAAGTCTAATAAACCAAAAAAAAGAAGAAAAACATCAACACTAGATGTGGGTTTGAATTGCTAACATGCAATCTGAGTTACAACATTTAACTAAATGAATCACATCAATAATGGCAAGACAGAGAAGACCTAATAACTGTGAGTAGAAAGCAATACTGGAGACGAAAATGGCTAGTACTTTTGAGCTGGTTTTTGGGTAGGAAGCAAACCAAAACGCTTCTTCAGAAGCACTCTTTGCCTTGAAAATTTATCATCAGGCGAAAAGCGGGCTGCAAAGAACAGAAGCCAGGAAAGATCAATAACAGCAAGAAACGGGCATGTTATAGTATCAGTTATATAAAAGTTACAAAACAGATTGCTTTTTGTACTCTTAACACCAGCGTAGATACAATAGATAAAGAGGATTACATTACCTGGGTGAGCAGATTGTGTGGCCAAACCCAGTGGTGACTCTTTCTACATTTATAAAAAGTAAAAGAAGTCAGGCCTCAACGCATGTTTAGGAAGTACAAACAAAACTCCTCTTTAATATATGCGACACTCCATAAAGCGAAGACACTATTAGGGGTTTGGGGAGCAACAGCTGGTCAAGAAAAGAACACATAACATTCCAGTTGAGTGCAGGATCTTTTATTACTAATGACAATTTCCAGCTTGTCAATAAAATTCATGAATATATGAGAGTCGATTTTCAATATACGCTACGGGTTAGCAGTTTTTTTTTAAAAAATACGCTATGGGTTAGACACTGAACTATACTAGTTACTTGTCATACAAAATCATGAAGAAACACTCAAACTTAAAATGTTGTCAAAATTTCCTTGTAACCCCTATTCAGCCCAAATCAAAATCTACAAACAAAAAATGAAACTTTTGTAGGACACCATCTGACTAAGAAGACCTTTTCAGAGTGAATACCCATTTGAATAATAAATGCCTCAATGTTTCATCTTTTCAGGTTGAACCAAGTATAGCGACATTATGGCAATACTTGTTCTATTATGTACACCTCAAAGCAGTGTTCCACTCAATGGCATCGCATCTCTAGCTTAACTTATTTGTAGACATCAAAACTCAGACTGAAATACTTGTCCCAGGCAAGTGCAGAACTCTATTAAGTACTATTATTACAGGCAAGCTGCCTAGTAACTTCGCTCGATGAGTAAAGTAAGATTGAGCTTATGAATGACTTAACTTATTTAACACAGCCCACTGTTATGGCTAAGGACATAGCAACTTTTTGGACAAAAATCTTATAACCAACAGGAAAATAAAAATGACAGTTAAATCTTCTCGTTCTAGAAATACTAACAAGTTAGAGTTACCTAAGAGTTCCCCAATCTGCCAATTAAGTCTTAGCCCAAGTGCCTAACCATTAATTGAGGTCCTAAAACCAAAAGCTATTGGTTTCTCCAAGTGTGTTATTCTTCCTAAGCTCTTGGTTTCTCTACAAGTGTGTTAGACAGTGCTAGTAACACTAAGGGCGATTGCAAAGATGTAGACATATTCCTAATGATTGAACAGAAAAAGGAGTATAAACTAATAACTCCATCTCAGATAAACAAGTTAAATGAATGTGCTATCGTCTTATACGAAAAATAAAAACTAAAGTACATAATAGATTTTTATTTGTCCAGAAAACATCTTAAGCTCACATTTTCAGATAGCATCTCCTTTCAAGATACGATAAAGCTTTGTCAAGGTCCGATATAACACAGAAAAAAGGGTTCCCTATTTTTTTTTTTGTATGACTAGGGAACCGCACTGTACTCTTCGGCTGCGCACAGGGTAAACCACCGCACCATGTGCGACAAGCTCGACCCTAGAAGGCCAACCCCCTGCTATAGCAGGCAAGGAGTTTCAACCCTGAACTTGAGGAGGTCCCAAGCCAAACCATCTGAGTCATCCCGGAAAGGTTTAGGTTCCCTATTATATACACCAGGAAGACGAAAAAATTGCATACTTCCCATAAACAGTGGAGGTGTAAAACCTAAAAAAAAAAAAAAACTACTGCATGTGTTAAAAATTGATTTGCTGAAGAGATAATACCTTAGTGGTGTAAACTTTGTCACCATTCTCATTGATGTAAAACTGGAGATACATCTTCTCTAATATTTTACCTGTTAACACAACAACAGAAAACAAGAAACCTCAGCAAAATAGAAACTGCGAATCAACATGTAACAAAGCGTGCAGTGCAAAAACACAACACCCACATGAACTTGAACAAAAAAGATTGAATCTTTGAGTACCTGATCCACTTCCGGCTGATTTTATTTTTTTTAATTGAGGAGCTAACAATTGATACTGAACAGTCATTAGGGTTCCATCATTCATTATAAAGAAAGGCGGAAAATACTAGGGACATAAAAGGAATAATAAAAATACAATGAGGACAAAATAGTAAATTGACAGAGTCCAACACGTCTCGCCGACCAATGTCACCTCTCTTCTTCACTCCAAAAAAAAGCTGAAAGACTGAATTTTTATTGATCTTCCATTGTTAGCGTATCAACAAAGACAATGTCGTTCGAGGAAGACGAAGAATCGTTTGAGCACACGCTCCTTGTGGTGCGTGAGGTGTCTGTTTTCAAAATCCCGCCGCGTCCGACGAGCGGTGGTTACAAGTGTGGTGAATGGCTACAATCCGATAAGATCTGGACGGGTCGGCTCCGGGTCGTATCCTGTAAGGAACGTTGTGAGATCCGACTCGAGGATCCGAACTCTGCTGAGCTGTTTGCGGCGTGTTTTGTGCCGCCGGGACAGAGAGAGAGCTCGGTGGAATCGGTGTTGGATTCGTCGAGGTATTTCGTGTTGAAGATCGAGGATGGGAGAGGGAAACATGCGTTCATTGGACTAGGGTTTAACGAAAGGAATGAAGCATTCGATTTCAATGTGGCGTTATCTGATCATGAGAAGTATGTCAAGAGAGAGCATGAGAAGGAAGTTGGAGATGGTGAAGCTGGTAATGAGAATCACATTGATATTCATCCTGCTGTTAATCACCGATTGAAGGTATCTGATTTTTGAAATTTCTTTACAGTTGCTTGGAGAGGATAATTTAGTAGTAGATCAACCTAAATCCGTATGCATTTGCACTGCTATCTGTTACTGAAAACTCCCGAATGATAGATCAGCCTAAGAGAACTACATTTTTTACTTGGGGAAAGTCCCATAGGAAGTTTGTGAATAACAACAACAACCCTGTGTAATCGCACAAGTGAGGTCTCGTAGAGATAGAGAGGATGTTTCTGATAGACCCGCGGCTTAAGTTTGTTAATGACTGTTTATTTGATAATGAACCAGGTATATCTGCCCTCCTGCTAATCTTGATGGGTAATTCGTTAGATGCTCTTTGTGAATGTTTCAATTATAAAATGAGAGCTGTATATAGTGATCAAGATCGATAGGAATTGAGCTAGTATAGGACTGAATTCAAGCAGATGCTTATCTAACAGGCAAAAGGAAGGATGAGACTTATTTTGCAAATCTAGTAGCTTCAAATATCTCTTTGTTAGATTAGAGCTTTGGAGATTCTTTTACCAGGACTACACCTTTTCTTTTTGTTAGTGTCTGGGAGAATAAAATTACTTGGAATGTTTGATTATTAATCAATCTTGTTCATCTGATTGGGTGTTTGTTTATTTTTAGTTGTAAGTACTGATGCAAAGAAAACTATGATATTATGTGGATTCCTGCCCGATAATTGGTTTCCCTGATTTGATTTTCTTGTTATGCCCTTCATTTCTCCAGTTCCTTGATCTTCTTGTTCGGACTTAATGTTGCCTGCGATGTTCCAATATGGTATAGCAATATGTTCATGTCATGGTTTCTGTCAATATTAGTAATTGTTGTCATCCTTGGATTGTCCTCGATAACAATCTTTGCTATTTATCTTGGGAATAACTTTTGGTAGTTTGATGTGTAGGAAGGTGAAACAATCCGGATAAATGTGAAGAACAAACCATCTAGTGGGACAGGCATGCTTTCGGCTGTGGGATTGGCGGCTGGAACAACAGGAGCTGTGAAAAAAACGCCAGCCCTTGCGCCTCCACCTAGTGGAGGTAACACGATCAGGTCTCCTCTTCCACCTCCTCCAAATGATCCAGTTATGTCTCGAAAGACTTCTACTACTCCCAGTATTGATTTCAAGGGGTCAAAGGAAAATGCTAGGCATTCCACTGATCCACTTTCAGATCTCTCTCAAATTGAGGTATTTTCATATCCCCTTTCGCAATGTTCCCTATGAAGGTGCTAGCTCTTTGCATATTGCTAAACCTTAAATACCAAGCCCTTTGTTAGTGAATCTTCAGAGAAGAAGTAATAGCTAACAGTGACTTTGATTATAAAAAAAACTACCTAACAAAACCTTTGGAATCTTTTGGTCACTTTTTTTTTTACTATTGTTTCCTGCTCTAATAAACAGTTCTTCTGCAAATATTGATGACAAATCTCTTGCTATCAAAGTGTTAGATTTAAAAGGTAACTTCTGCGTGCTGATTTTACAATCAAGTTGGAAGACACCAATTGAACATAGTCTAGTTGCTCTATTCATAGAACAAAAAATTATGTGTCTCCCTTGTTGACTGGAACTTGAGGAACTAAATACTATAGCTTTGTGGTGTGTCTCACTTGTTGACTGGAACTTGAGGAACTAAATACTATAGCGTTGTGGTGTGTCAGTTTCGATTTTTTATTGTTCTTTTATGACTCATGTGATGCTCATTTTACCTATTTGCGTTATGAGCAATTATTTCATGTTGAAGTGAGCATGTCTTTTAATAGCAAATATCTTTATTGGCATCTACAGAGAAGCCTTCCTTCCGCCACTGGATCTGGATCAAGTAAAACTAAAACCACAGCAGCTGGATGGGCAGCGTTTTGATTTTTGTGTGTTAAATATGGCTGACATGTCTGATCGCTGTTGTATTTCCATAGAAAGGTACACCGGGATTCGGAAAATGGAAGAGAAATTTCATGGTAGTTTTTTCCTCGCGTTTTGGAATATAATTGCAATGGAATATAGTAATGTACTGGCTTGACATCTGAATGGAGCTTCTGTATTACATGCAATAAAGAAAATATCTTATTTTACAAACATATGTCGAGCTTTATAGAAGTAACTGATTTCTTGTAGTGACATGATTTCGAAAACATATTTTTATCTACTACATGTTATTTAAGACTTTCAAGTCCTTGGTGTGATCCATTAAACCTTATATGATTAGAGATGTTTTTATTTGTTGTGCTGCTCCTAAGGTTTTTGGCATCCCTCAAATGCAATACTCCCTCTGCCTCAATTTATTTGGCTTGAATTCGAGGGGAGGGTCAAACTAACAAACGTTTGAATTCAGACATAGAATTTTCAATTTTTTAAAAATAAAATTTACACATTTAGGAATAAGGCATTATGAGTCACAAATCACAATAGTTAACAATTCAAAACTATGATCAAAGAAAATATTATTTGACTAACAAATTGAGACGATTCCTCTTGAAAGAATATTACTAGAGCTGAAATCTTGATGCAAAATAGTTATTTTCTTTATTTCAATTTATGTGGCACGCTTTCCTTTTTAGTTTGTTCTAAAAAGAATGACATATTTATATACTAATAACATTTTCACTTTAAAATGGTCACTCGAGATGTAGTGACCAGACGATGTTTTCCTCCTGCCGCGACTCTGCCTGTTTACAACGCATCGAATCTACTGATTCAAGGAATTTCAACAAAACAATGACTAGCGTATGTGCCTTACTGTAACCAAATGAAACGAGCAGCTGTTGTGCAAGCGCATTTCAGTAAAGACCAAGCAAAATAATTTTTTGTTTTTTTGGGTGAGGGGTTACGGCTTTCTTTCAGAAGTATCAAATATTCCCCGTTACAAAGAAAAATCAATGATGTATGGGAATCAGAAAATTATCCAACTATGTACACTGCCCATAGGTCCGACAACCTAGAATGTTAATACTGACCAAAGATCCTGAGAACTAATGAGAAAGTCTCTCAGCCTAACGAATAAGTCACCTTGACTCTCAAAAGGAATGGCAAACTTTTAACTGAAAGAGAGAATTTGAATCACTTGAGATATTTCTAACTGCTATACAGTATTTCATTTCTGAGAAAGCACAGAAGTGTAGTTTCATGGATCATAGGTTCGAACTAGGAACGCATTACTGATCCTGATATTCAGGCTTTAGAACCCAGAAAGATCCACTAGGGTTTTTCTCAAGAATCGCTATTTCCTTTAATAAGTTCTTGAACAGTGGCAGGTCCTTTGATGGTACCCTGTCCCTGAAAAAATCTACGATACTAGCTGAATTGGTTTTTCCACCTCTCTGTTGTATAAATGTACAGATCTGGCGAACCAACACTTCTGGCTGAACCACATTGCTAGAAGATGCACTCCGGTGCCCATTACTTACAGATCCTGCTCTGCTGTTGGAGGCTGAAGCCGACGTACCAAACTGATGTACAAGTCCATCACTAACAGCTTTCTCTTGATTCCCCCTAATCTTAGCCAATAACTCGGCTGAAGACAATGCTTTTCCAGCAGATGCCCCTGCAGGAAAAGCATTTCCCCTAATAGCAGCATAGCCATTTGAGGGTTCTTCAGATGATTTACTGGTTAATTGAGGATTAACAGTAGAACCAAATTTCTTTTTAGCAGATGATGGCCCTCCAGCAGCTCCTGATTTGCCAGTCCAGGTTGGCACTGCAACACTTTCTCGGCTTCGAAGCATTCTTGATTGCCGCAGTGCTTCCGCAGCTCTCTGAGCTACTTGGGATGCCTGCTCCTCTAGCTTCAACTTTTCTTCATCATGAGCATTTATGATAGCATCATGGTTCATCGCACTCTGGTAAAGCACAACAGATGAATAAGCCAAGTAAAAGAAAGAAATCGCTGATAAATAACGGTGACTAAGGGAATATAATAAACAACACAGCAAAATTTAACTCAAACCAAGCTTCAAATTATGTTGAAAGAGAAATTCCTCTGCCTAATCTTTCTCTCAAATCCAAAAGCTACCCTTCTACAGAACTGACATGGGTTTAACACAAGTAAAGATAATTGATAAAATCCCCCCTTTCCCCAGACCAACCCCAAACCCAAAAAGAAGACAGAATAAGGGCGAAAAATCTAAAGCATTTAGACAAAGTGATCAACTTGATCTCATGAGCATCAACAGCACAGAGTGACATATGGACTGGAGGTGGCTGGGAACACGAAGTCTACTGAACATTGACTTGCAAAAAATAGAGAGCTTACATGGATCCCATGAGCGTCAAAAAGACCCCGCAGGATACTTGTTTCTTCATCTAACTCCCCGTTGTTGTTATCATCTCCCGCTTTTCCCTTGGGATCTGAGTTGTTTCCCTCGCCAATCTTGGAATCATCATCCTTTTCTGTTTGTGCTGTAAAAGATGGTTTATCTTGATTATCTGGAGCCCCAACAATGTTCACATCTTCAGATACTTGGCTGAAAATACTAGATGTTTCTGTAGATCCCCCATTTCCATCATCATTTAATGTAAAGAGATCCTTCATATCTCTTGCTTTGAAAAATCTTCTTTGCTGTGGGTTTTTCAATATTTTGTTGGTAAGAAAGTGCTTGTAAATCTGTCGATGATACACCTTCTCCTCAATGGTTCCTCGGGTAATCAATCTATACACGGTAACATCTTTTTTCTGACCAATACGCCAAGCACGCTCCCTGGCCTGTCCTATGATAAGGTCGCAATTAAAAACATTGAGCAAATATCACTTAATTACTTAGACATCCACCCCCACCCTTTCTAAAAAAATATTACTTAGACGTCCACCCTAGTTCTATAGAACTCAATAAACCTCTCATCTCTTCTAATTTGACAAATATCTGTGACCTCCTCTTGTTTGGTCTTCACTTGTTTGTTTTGTTTTATATGATTACTGTTTAATTACACTGACAAATCAACAAGCTACCAGTATTATCCTCTGTAAGGAAATTTAAAAGAGAGAATTATTTTTTGGGCCCATATTTGCCCTTCAATGTTACTGTATTTAAATCAGAGCAAGAACTTTTCACAGCTCTTCTTTATCTTATTCAAAAAAAAAACTTTCACAGCTCCCCAATTCCTTGCCCCAAACCACACTCAAGGGATTTAGCTTATACAAAACTGTTTTTCACAATTTTATTGTAAGTCGCGTCCTCAACTTCTGGACGGGTTCACTACCAAACTTGTTTCTGCATCCCCAATTTTTTTCTTTCCTTTTCCTCTTTTTTTTTTAATATTCAATCGTCTCATTTTTAAAAGGAAGAAATTTTCCAAGCACCATTAGTCAAGGGGTTAAAGTATGAGAAGCAATATTTGAAGTTCAACAACATAAAACAGCCTGTTGTCGAGGGATCAAGAATTTCATTTTCTCCATAATTGGAAAATCAATAGCAAAAGGATAAGAGTAGAGGTACCTGCATATCAGTTGATGGGTTCCAGTCAGGGTCAAAAATGATTACTCTGTTAGCTCCAGTCAAATTTGTCCCCAGACCACCAACTTTTGTTGTCAAGATGAAGATAAAAATATCATCTGTATTGTTAAATTCATCTATCAAAACCATCCTCTGCTTTACAGGAGTGACACCATCCATTCGCCTATAATTGTACCCACAAGTAACCAGAAATCTCTCAAGAATATCAAGCATCTGTTGAGTTTGAGAAAAAAGGAGAACACGGTGCCCCTGTTCCTTCCACACCTTAAGCACTTCTGCAACAACTTTCATTTTTCCACTGCGTTCAGGGTTTCCATAGTCTGGATTGCTACAGGAGTGTTCTCTTTCAAGAAGATCGGGATGGTTGCAAATTTTACGCATTACATCAATTCCAGACAGAGAGTTCCTGCTCCCATCAAAGATCTGTTCAACCTCAGAGCTAGCAAGAAAAGCTCGGTAAACAGATCGCTGCTCTTTAGTGAGGCTACAGAAGAGGACATGCTCAGTTTTCTTTGGAAGATTAGCATTGACATCAGCTTTCATCCGCCGGAGGAGGTAAGGCATGATTAAATCACGCAACACCACAGCACATCTGCATATCAAATGAACCACAAACTCATTACCACATCCCCTTGTGAGACCACCTCAGATCCCCTCAAGGGTCCAACATGTGCCAATCAGACAGGGTTTAGCAATAAATTAAAGGATTACAAGCAATCCAAAGTTCTGATCAGTATTTTTCCCATTTTTAGCTTCTTTTTAGTTTAATTTTGTCCTCACATGAGTCAGGGCAAGAGGGAGAATTGGTTGTTCTGGACCACTATAGATTTCCTTCTTCATCTTTAATAAGTTCATCCAGATTTAAATACATAAAATAAACAAAAAAAATAGATAGTCCTTTCGCTTCTGACTTGGAAGCTAAAAACCTAGAGTAGAAAGTAACTACAGAAACTTACATAGCTTTATTATGGGATAAAACACCAACCTGTAAGCTGTGGAAACTTGCAACGGTGTTGCATTAGCATAACCCCCAACAGATATGGGAACAGCAAATTCAGCCTCAAACACAGGTAGAACTCCCAACTTTCCAGGGAAGACGAAATCAAACAATGACCACAGTTCACTCAACTTGTTTTGAATTGGGGCCCCTGTCATTATGATACGGTGAACAGTCTGGAGCTGCTTGCATACAAGAGTAACTTCAGCATTTGGGTTCCGAATTCGATGTCCTTCATCTAACACTGCATAACCCCATTCGATGTCAAGTAATTTTTCTCCCAATAGACGGAGTTGTTCATAAGTGGTGATCAATAGCCCAGAATTTGATCTTACAACACGAGCTATAACGGGATCCCATTTTTTGGAAGTCCTAGAAGATGTTTTTCCTTCAGTCTCACTATCAAGCAGATCTTCGCTTTCATAGTCACTTTCAGAATCCGCTAGCTTCTTTTTACTTGATAAATCATGGGCTGAATCATGTAATATCTCCACGTGGAAGCTGGGATACCATGTTTTAGCTTCACGCTTCCATTGCCGCAAAAGTGTGACCGGACAAATGATAATGCTTGGCTTATACATATCGCTAAAATGCAGTGATCCAAGAAAAGACAAAACCTGTATGGTTTTACCAAGACCCATCTCATCTCCAATTATCCCACCAGCTCTTTGACAGTGAAGTTCCCACAGCCACTGTACACCAACCTTCTGATAGTCAAAAAGTTTGTTAAAGATAGTTTCCGGGATTTTGAATCCACCTTCAAGTCCCACGAAAGAAGATTCTACATCTTCAATATCCTCTGTGTTGTCCTCATGACTGGAGGTATTGACATCTTCAGCAGAAGACAAACAAACTTTAGTACCTTTTATATATATCTTTGTCCATATAATGTTCATATGTGAATTTTACAACACCCCCCACCCCACCCCCAAAAAAATAAAATTGAACATTGTCTTTCTGCTTGGACACCAAAATGTTTGAGGAACCATATAGCAAAATACAGAAAGATTCAAACTTGCAGTCTAAAAATTTGACATAGGAGCATTAAAAGCTAGAGTTTCTATCAAGTTAACGAATCATAATACTGATACTACTACATCAGGCTTAACAAAAGTTAGTCACAAACACGAAACCAATATGAGTTCTAGCAATAGACCCTCTAAAATACATTTCAGATGTTAACTTATTATCCAATCTTGTCACTAGAACAAAAATACTACATGCTATTGGCATTGATAGGCAAAGCTCAACCACAACAGAGTGGCATTATGGAGCTATTCATGTTTGGAGGAAAATATATCAGGAAAACAAAACAACAAAGATAATATAATTCCTAGAGAAGAACTTGCAATGCACCTAGAATACTAGCTAAAAGTCAAACACTTATACAGGAAGGGAGGAGAATATATCACAAAATAGCAATCTGTTCTGTAATGTATAAGCAATACAAGAGTGCGCGCACAAACACACAAACACGTTTCGACTTTTCAGTTTATTTGGTCGGTTCAAGGTTGATTTCTTATAACTTCGATTATTTAGTTTAGTGGTCGGTTTCAATCTTTCAGTTTTTCTGTTCACCAAAAAATCGTAGTTTCGAAATTTAGGATTTATTTAAACTCTTCAGCCTTCGCTTTAGTGGCTCAGACTATGAAATTTCAAATTGCCTTCAGCCTTCCATCAATCCTCTTCAGTTTTATTTCCGATAAGGGACTCATCGGTTTTCTCTTCCTGAGGTTCCATCTTTTCCTAATTAGCACAATTTCTTTCCATTAAAAACATATCTAATACTTATTCATCACTATATAAAGTTGCCGTCAAGCAGTATAGTCTTCAGACTTTAGCCTACTAAATTACAAATTACTGTTGCTGAGCCTACGAAATTACAAATCACTGTTGCTGACTGTTCTCACCGCTGGCCCTGCTCAGGTAAGGAACTTCTGGTTTGGAATCCAAGTATGCGACTCTGCTCTAAGTTATGTTCTGAAGCAATTCAGCCTTCGAAATCCGTAATCTCTTCTTTCTCCTATAGATTTCAAAAAGTCACTGCTTTTTTTTTTTTATCTTTTTATACTTATTTTGTTTTACGTTGTTCGTCTGATTGTATTTGTTTATTTATTTATGAGTAGGATATTTTATAGTAAGCTGTGAGGTGACATTTCAAATGTGAATATAATACTTCTTACTTAAATCAATTTGCTGACCAGCTTATGCCCGTTCAGTGAAACTGTCATAACCCAAAGCAGGCAGGCCTAACTAGTCAACCACTACCTAGCGACTAGTATCTAATGAGACTTGCACTTCAACCAAACAAAAATTTACCAACCGATAAGGCCCAAACTGAACCAATATAAGCCAAACCCAACTAATATCAGTTCAGTTTCAGTTTTCACTTTTACCAACTAAAAAACCAAAGATCTTAAAACTGAACCAAACAGCCTGACTGCCCATCCCTATCAGGGATTATGCCCCTCTCCCCTCAAAACCCTCCTCCCACTAAAATACCATGCTTAAATCACTGATAAGGTTGAGCTCGTGACGCATGCCAAAACTTCATGCATTGTGTACTTACTACTGAACCAGTCCTAGGTGCATAGCACAGAAGCATGTGTATAAAGATACCTGATCCTTCGTCCTGCATTTGCTCAAGCAATGCCAACTTCCTCCACTTCTTGCTAGGTAACGGCCTTTTCTTCTTTCTAGTAAATTCTCCATTCTTCTCTGTAGTAATCTCTAATGATTGAGGGATTTTTAGGGGTTTTCTTAGTCTTTGGAAAGGGTGGGCTGGTGCATCAAGTTTTGGTAATGATGCAGAATCAAGCAACTTGGTGGTTGGACGAGCTTGAGCTGCGTGTGAGATTGACCGGACAGCCTTGGCTATACTGGTGGAAGCAAGGTCGTCGTCATTACTGTTTGTATCAGCTGCAGCACTTTGTCTACCAGAAGACTCTAAATCATCGATCCGACGTTCAAAGCCTTTGAGCTTGTGGAAGGGGGTTAACATTCCTTTTCTTACCAGTGCATCTCTTTCCTATGACAGAGACAATATGAGGTTAGCTTGAGAGCTCTATATGTTTAGGTATGATAATAGATGCATATGTTGAATGCAGTACTTATTTATTGACAAAAAAACATGCATGTAGCTTCCAGATTACAAAATCTTTTTCAATTTACAGTTTCTAAGAACCACATACTGTTTCCACAAATCCAGAAGATGCTGCAGCTAACACTGCATCAAAATCATCATCATCATCCAGCACTGCTGTCTTCCTCCGTTTGCTCTTCTTGTTGCTTGATTTCTGAACTTCTATCACCTTTCTCTTAGATTTAGGTTGATCCTTAACAAGATCTCTTATCAATGCATCAGGTGAAGTATCATTAGCATAATTTGAAAGTTCTTTCCTGATTTGTGCCTTTGTTTCGAGAAGACTTCTTAGACGATCCTCAGCTAAAGCATGTTGAAGGTTTGAATCATCCAGAGGTGCCTGAATTATCCTTTCCTCACTCTCTGTATGCTTTGCCTCGCCGCAATCCTCCGTATCAGGGACTTCCTCCTCATTTCTTCTGAAGCGTTCCAAGTGTCCAAAGCCATCTTTAATCGCATCTATTTCTACTTCTACTGCTCTCAATTTATTAAACAAATCTAATTTCTTATCATGTCCTTCTTCCTTTTCTTCCTTTCTTTCCACTATCTCTTCTTCAGTAATCCCTGTAGCTTCATTGCTCTCCCCAACGTGCCTTGTTGCCTGCCAATATATAAAAAAATTGAAGTCCATCTCCCGCAAAAACGTTCTAATCATGCATGGCAACCAGTAACAGAGAAAGAATTAATCAGCTTTAAGTACTAAACTGCATTTTCAACATCAAAGCATCTCACAAAACTAGTCAACATTCTTATCACCTAATTGTTTAAAGACAAGCAACAATTCAACCTGTGCATAACAAACCTGGTCCAAGACGTCACGTTCAATATCTTCAGGATTTGCAGAGGTCACACCCAAACTGCTGAGTAAAATCTTATCTTCCTCCTCTTCTTCCATCTCTCCTTTTTCCTATCATCAAAAAACGAAAAACCTCTTTCAGCAATACAATTCAGTTTTTTCATTCCTGATATACAAGAGAAATGTCATATAGTTAAGTGCATCAGAGAATTATAAATTCTTACAAGTCTTTCTTATACTATCAATAAAAATTTCAATTTTTCCTCTTTTCTGGCGATTTAAGTAGGAAATTGTTGGTGAGAATCCACTTACCAAACAAACAAGGAAGTAATCACAGCCTTTTACAAACTCCTCAGCTCGTTTGATTGATAAAGATCATCCACATTACTGAAAGAGCCTATATGTTTAAAATGCCATTAATTTATCCCTAATAAAACCAGAAATTCAACCAAATCATAGGCTTGAATACTCAGAACACTTCAACACGATCCTCTGCGACAGAAACCGATTGGAGCCTCGCAATTAGCAAAATAATATGAACCCTAATTTGGCCAGACTTTTTTTTTCATCGAGGGCTTTTTCAATGGGGGCGCTTTTATGTCAGCGTTTTGTGCTTCGATGGGCGACCGCCATTTCGGTTTCTTGGATTCGGGGCTCCATTTTTTAATTTGTCTCCCATTCGGGTACGTGGCTCCTTATATGTCTTTACTTGGCCAATTCCCTTATTTAAAAAAGGAAAATATTATTCCGAAAAGCAAGTATATGCTCTATATTTATCTCAAATAGAGAGAGTTTCAAAAAATTATAATACTTATCATGAATTTGAATTTTATCTTTTAGCTTGAAGTAAAATGATTTGTTGTGTATTAGTATATTAATTACTTGATATTTTAACTAAAATGGATGATTCATGAATTATGTGAGAATATGTCAAATTATATATGAGATCCTGAAAAGATATTTATATATAGAAGAGGAAAATAATTAATTAAGGTTTATGCTATGAAATTGTCTCTTCTCGCATGGATAAGGTGTGCATGCCTAGGGCAACGGAGGTCTTAACCTACTAGATATTACTATCTAGAATAGGGTTGCAATCATTAAGCTGTTATGGAACCTATGTAGCAAGATAGACATCTTATGGGTGAAGTGGTCCATTGCTATTATATAAAAATCAAGATTGTTTGGGACTATACACACTCTTAGGCTTCATCGATGGAACAAAAAACACTTGAGACAAAGAAGCACCTACAAGCTCTAAGAATTCAAGAGACAAGGATGACAAATATGCAAAAATACTTCACCAAAAAGCTATGCATTGTAATGAGGGGTGGTTTTCAAAAGGTTCACTAGAGAAGGATCATTTGCAACAACCCTGGAGCAACAAAATGGATATTCATAACAAGATTAAATACATAAAGCAAGATACATGCCAAGAATAGGTTAATGAAATAAGGTGTCACAGACAATCAATAGTATGTTTGATGCAGTGAAGGTATTGAGTCAAGTGAACATCTCTTTTTCACTTATGATTAGTCTAAAAAAATATGGACAAAGTTATTATGTTGGCAATGTATAACTAGACCAGCTAACACTTGCAAGAGGAGCTGGAGTGAGCCAACAGAAATGCACGAGAAAAAAGAAGCATCAGCCACTATCTTTCGAATGAGCATTGCATTTGCAGTTTACCACATCTAGGTGGAAAGGAATTATTGAGTCTTCTAGGCTAAACCCATCATACCACACATAGTAACCAAAAGAACAGTGCAAGAAATTTTCCAGAACGGATCTTCAAAGCTTAAACACACAAACAAATTAGTATGACTAGATTACTATCCCTAGTGCTAGTCTGTTTCCTTATAAATGTTGTCTTTAAAATAATGGTTGTTTGTTGTATTCACTGTTTGGTTGTCACACCAATACAAAATTGTGCTGAATGTTTACACTTTTTGGTAATAAAATACGTTTAATTACCCAAAAAAAAAATGTCTCTAACTCTCTATATATTTTAGTTGCTTAGATTAATTCTGAAATCTTCCTTTTCATTTCTTCTTTTTCCCTCCGAAGATTTGTTACTAATTTGGAGTAATTGTAATAAAGAACTCTTATTTTTATATGTATAATTTCAATTATTCATTTCAATACAATATGAGTTGCATTTACTATATATATGAAAAATGAATTGATACAATGTATTGCGAGCTTTTAAAAGTAAATCATTATTATATTTGATAATTAGCTCAATTAGGGCTCAAAGTATCGTGTTATTCTTTTAAATTTTCTCCTTTTAAAACTCGGAACATTATGAGCCGAGTTCAATATGAATCGGGCAATACTTGGCTTCATACCTACCCTATTTAGCATAATTAATTGTAAGAAGAATAATTGACTTTCTTTACAAATTCATATTTTTATAATACAAAAAAAAAAAAAAGTAATAGTGCTGATTTTTAGCATTTTATTAATTCGTCCAAAAAATAATGATACATTTCAATATTAAGTAACAATTTAATTTTAAAATACTCATTTTACCTTTGACGAAATGATTTATAGTCATAAAAACATTTAACACTTATTTTAGATCACAAGTTAAAAAGTTTTTCTTTCTTTCTTAAATTTTGTGTCAAGTCAAACTAACTTATATAAAATGGGACGGAGGGGATATAATATAAAAGAAATACTAATAAAGTAGAGTGTGATTATATTCGGAGCTCCAAAAGTGTAGTGATAGGATCCGAGTAACCGACGGAGCTTTGTGGTTGGAATACAAACAGCAAGTTGCTGAGTTGCCAGAAGAGTTAGTTAGGTAAGCGGTGACAACTTTTGAAACGGGTATTAAAGACGACCCGGGAAATGCTTGTTCCTATCGAAGAAGAAGAAGAAGATGGAAGGAGAATCAAGCAGTATTCAAGTCAATGGAATGCAATTCTCATATGATTTTCAAACTCCCATCTTTTTCGATTTCAATCTCGACATTGCTCCCAGATCTCGATGTCTTCTTCTCGGTGCAAATGGATCAGGTATTCTAAAACTCCCATTAAGCTATATTTGGGAATGTATATTCATTTATGAGCCTCAATTTTTCCAATTTTGGAATAGGGAAGACGACCCTTTTGAAGATTTTGGCGGGAAAACATATGGTGGGTGGAAAAGATGTAGTGAGGGTGCTGAATTTTTCGGCTTTTCATGATACCCACCTTGTTTGTAGTGGTGATCTGGCTTACCTTGGAGAGTCTTGGAGCAAAAATGTTGGCGCTGTTGTAAGTACTTCATCATAGTTTGGTCTTGGTTTTCATGTATGTTCTTTTGTGGTTTTTGTTTCATGAATTGAGGGTGTGATCATGGGTGGATTTAGCATATGGCAGCAGCTGCAATTGAGCCAGTCTCCATAGTTGTACAACAACAACTACGCAGCGTGCTTAAGCCCTAAAGCAAGGCTCAAATGTGTGCTGAGTGTTTCACCTTGCTCAGTGTGCGCTTCAGTGTAGTTATCAAGATTCTAAGGCATACTTTTCCTTGCCAATGAGCCTCCTCACATTAAACAATTGATATTTCACTTTATCTTAAAAAAATCTGTTTCTTTGTTCATATAATATTTGTTATTCATACTTATAATTATTAGTCTTGGACTAAACATATATATATATATATGTATTTTTTCTCTCTTTGCACCTTTTTTCATGAAAGCTCTCGCATTATTTGCATTTTGCCCTAAAAGCCCAAATGAACCTTCGAGCTTTTTTCTTTTGATAACACTGACTACGCCTCAGTACCAAACATTGGATTCGACTATATGAATTTGCTCTTCTTCATTTAAGCTTGTTTCATATTTTCATCCTACAAACACCATAGTTGGACAACTCTAAAAATATATTACGGTTGCAATTGTAGTGTTGTACCCCACACCCTACTTAGAAAAATACAGAACTGCATTAGGGTATGCTGAACTATGCACGTATCCCTAATTATTCAAATGATGCTGGTTATTGTGGTTGGAGATTTGTATGTTATCTCAATGATACCTTACAATTCTTTTTTCTTATCTTTTTATTTTTATCATAGCATAGAACTTCAACTTTGTTGAATAAAATCCCAGTCTAAATGGAGTTGTTTTTTGTCAAAATTCAGGGAGAGATTCCACTTCAGGGAGATTTTTCAGCTGAACATATGATATTCGGAGGTGTGTAATCTCTTTTTTCTGCAAGTTTCCTTTTTTAATCTCCTGATGGCATTACATAATGATCTTCTGTCAGATTTGTGGAGTCATGGCTACCGAGTGCTTGTCATATGTCATTCAAGTGATATTTATTGACTCATACTATGATTAGACAGAATAGTTTTAGGCATTGCTTAAATTGACATGCACTCGTGACCCTTCATATCTAGGCTTTTTCAAGATCTTCTAAACTATTTCATCTATTACTGGAACTTCTGTCTACCAATGTGTTATCTAAAACTTAAAAGTTTTCGATGACCTGTCTAACTTCCAATCTGACTTCCTTTGCATTTTGCACCATTCTACCTCTGAACCTAGGAGCCCGTAACTAATATATATGTAACTAGAGTTACTAATTTATTGACACCATTCGGTTTTTGGACTATTCTGATTTCTGTGTATGATTTTCTGCAAATGTGAACTTGTTGAGTTCAAATAGAAATTGTCAACTTCTTTATTCTGTTTTCTCTGTCATGGTTTTAGTTGAAGGAGTGGATCCAGTTCGACGAGAAAAGTTGATTGAGCTGCTGGATATTGATCTGCAGTGGCGTATGCACAAGGTATCTGATGGTCAGAGGCGTAGAGTACAGATCTGCATGGGTCTCCTTCACCCCTACAAGGTAATCTTTGATGTAGTAGGTTTACAGTCGACCATATCAGAGTTAGAAGGGTCTCCTTCACCCCTACAAGGCAATCTTTGATGTAGTAGGTTTACAGTCGACCATATCAGAGTTAGAAATTTGTGGACCCAAGTGATGCAATTAGAAGCAGTCAATTAAGAACTGGATGGAATTAGTTATTTTAGGAGATGAACTTGAAGAAGATGATAGCTAATTCAGGGTTGAAACCGAGAGTTATGGCTGGATTGATTATAGAAAAGAGAGACGAGCATATATTATTTCATGAATGAATTCAATTACATTCCTTTCCTACACTTATACAATTGAATCTACTAGTAACAGAATTTTGGAAGTGTAACTGCTACAACTAACAGCCTGTAACGAACTCTAACTAACTTGTCGCGTCACCTAACTAACTTGCCACCTCAGCTGCATACTCTTAAACTTGTATCACCAAGGTTGCATCAACCCCCTAGAATACTGGTCATATTCGCAGTAGACTTTTTTCTGAAATAGTTCTGGTGCTCATTCTCATCGGTCGCCTCTCACTTATATTTTTTCTTATTTTCATTGTGGAGGGGGCTTCATATCTAGCTGTCTTCGAGTTTCATTTGTCTCATAGTCAAAAGGAAAAGGGAGATGTGTTTTTACCTCTGGAAAAGTTCTGTTCTTTTGTCCATCTGGGATTCCCTCCCAAGTGAGATAATAACACCCATCTGTTGCTTGCTCTACTTAATAGTCAAACAATATGCTTACTGTGAGGTATTTTTCATACTTAGTTTGATAATTATCAGCAAGGTGGATTAACTTCTTTGATGACCGTTGTTAATGGAGAATCGCTTTCTTGCAGGTTCTTTTACTGGATGAAGTCACAGTTGACTTAGATGTTGTTGCGAGGATGGATTTATTGGATTTCTTTAAGGAAGAATGTGAACAGGTATGCATTGTTTTCTTCTGAACTTACGTGTGCGCAGAAACTAGACATTCAACTGGGTTTAAGCTCATTACAAGGTGGATTTCGAACAGATGTTCGATATTCCCATTGGATTTTCTCCTCTCTTTTTTCATTTGTGAGAGGGGGGACTGCATATCCAATCATCACTTATGTGATAGATTTTCCCTTAGCGTCACCTGAAACAAAATCCTATAGAAAATTGTGAAGTACCATTTATAAGCAGTCTTGAAAATCTACTTAATTTAGTAAGCAATAACCATATTGAGGTTCATGTAATTAATATTGGCAAACCTATTTAGATACTAATTGTGTTACAGATTCTGGTAATGAAGGTATACAAAAAGATTAATTTTCTGGTTCCATGTCATGATAACACAGAGAGGAGCTACAATTGTCTATGCAACACATATATTTGATGGACTGGAGACATGGGCTACTGATCTTGTTTACATCCAAGATGGAGTTCTGAAGAGGACTGAGAAATTGTCCGAGCTTCCTGAGTTGAAGTCTTCCCCCAATTTGCTTTCAGTAGTTGAGAACTGGTTGCGGTCTGAGACCACGATTGAGAAAAAGAAACCGGCTCCTGCTCCACCAAAAGCTCAAAAGTCCTCTCCTTTTGGCTCTTCTCCATTTCAGTCATCTAGACATATGGCATATTTTCGCTGATTTACACAATAAAAGAGATTAGAGCTGGTTCTTCGGTCCTGTTTCCAGAGTAGAATTAAACCTTGCAGGATTGCCAATAAAAGAGATTAGAGCTGGTTCTTCGGTTTTTGCAGCTTGGAAAATGTTGTCGTTATCACGGGCTACACCCTTTGCTTAATTAAAAAGTAGGAATTATGGCAACTCAGGTTACATTTGCATGTCGAAGCCTGAGGATGTGCCATAGTGCAAGAATCAATAGTGTTCCATTCCTGTATTTATATTAGCATGAAGCAATTTCTTGTAACAGCAATCACAAAGTCATTGATCATTTATGTTTTCGCGGAAGCGGAACTATAAAGAATGGATCGGTACGTCAAGTTTAGTCTGAAGCACTTTGTGCCTGCCCTTAAATCTTAATGTGAAGTTGCCCCAATCATCATAATTCAAGCAAATTTAGGGTGTGCAGAGGTTTTTCGATTTTCTCATATTTGGTTAGTCAAAAACTAATCTATGTAGGAAATAATTTGTTACTGAAATTAGAGAAAACAAATCACGCAACTGTCATTCCATACTGATTGTTTCCTAACCCTACTCCCATAGCTCCCATTCCTAGCAACCCCATATCTTACTCCCCTCCCACAACCCCATAGTATTTTACCTAAATTCTATATAAATACTTTTTTGATTTTTGCTACGTATCAAACACAAGAAAATCACTTACTTTTTAGAAAAATATTTACCTTGGAAATTCCTACCAAAGACACCCTTAAGCAAACCTTTTTCCCAAGGTAGAATACATTGGCAGTCAAACTAAATTTCATTTTGACACTTTAGACTATGATATATTTTGATTGAACACCAGAACATATGATAAAGTGTTTTAATTAGACATTTTCGATTCAAAATTTTGAAAAAGCTTTTGTGCATGCTCTCAACCGCCTATTACGTAGATAAGTTATTTGCCACTATAAATTACCTCTTTTAATTATATGCATTATCTCAAGAAGACGTAAAACTCCATGCATGTTTCAATTGATATTTATGTATATAATTAAAAATAAGACATATTTCATATGATTAAATTATCCACGCAATGATCGCTTGTGAACATATCCAGAAACATTTCCAAAATATGAGCCGCAATATCTAATAAGAACACATAATCATATTTTTGGATACTCAATCGAAATGACATAGTTAAATAAAATTTATTGATAAGTTTAAGAGGTTATCGATGTATTAGCCTTTTCCAACTTCAACTCTGCAAGCATGAACATGACATTTTAAAACAAACAACAACTACTAGTATAAAAAGTTAGAAGTTTAGAAGCCCAAGATTGGCGATGGAAAAATTAGGTGATGAATGCGATGGATGGCCAAAATAGAGTGGGCGTAGAGAGAAAGCAGGCTTTCTCTTTTTGTCATTTTCTAATCATGTTCTTCTTGTTGTCACATCATTAATTCTGTTGTTATGTTCCTTCATATAAGGCTCCCTGGTCCCCAAACAAAAATCTCCAATGTCTTTGCTTACAATTTCTTTTTAATAATGCTTGTGTTTTTGGGTCATTGAGTTACTTCTCCCTTTAGTGCGTAGAGGTAAAAAAGTTGTTTCCGAAGGATCTTTGATTCGAGTACAACAATACTATGAAAAGGGGCAAATGACAGTGGAGACAGAGTAACTAACAAGTAACTAGGAAATAGCAACAACCACAAAACAATGCAATAGCCTAAACACAATAAACAACAAGTGATGATGGAATCAAAAGAAAGACACTATAAGAATACGGCTAAATCCTTCGAAAATTAAGACAACATTTCATATACTTACTAACCTTCTACCTAATACGTGACTTTCACACCCTCCTATCTAAGGTCCTTCGGTAATCTGAACTTGCGGCATGTCCTGTCTAATCACCTCTTCTCGATACTTTTTCGGCCTACCTCTACCTCTCCTCATATACCCACTATATTCAACCTCTCGCACCTCCTCACTGGAGCATCTGCGCATCTCTTCTTCACATGTCCAAACCATCACAGTCTTGCTTCTGTCATCTTGTCCACCACAAAGGTCACTCCCACTTTATCTCGGATATCCTCATTATTCCTAATCTCATCTTCCCTAATATTCTCATCCATCACAAAGGTCACTCTCACTTTATCCCGGATATCCTCATTCCTAATCTTATCTCCCCTAATAGTCTCATATATTCATCTCAACATCATCATTTTTACAACTTGGATCTTCCGAACATGAAAGTTCCTAAGTAGCCTACACTCTGCCTCATACAACAAAGTTGGTCTAATTACCACTACTTTGTAAAACATAACTTTAAGTTTATGTGGTACACACAAGAGTACTCTAGAAGCAAACATCTATTTAATTCACATTGCACCAATACGATGTGTGACATCATCATTAATCTCCTCACTTTTCTGGATTACAGACTCGAGATACTTGAAATTATCTCTCTTAGGAATATATAGTCTGTGTGTCAAGCCTCACTTTCACACCTGCCTCATGCACTGTATCGTTATACTTGCACTCAAAATTTTCTATTTTGATCCTACTCAACCTAAATCCTTTAGACTTCACAATTTATCTCCACAACTCCAACCTAACATTAACTTCACTACGTATCTCATCAATCAATACTATATCATCCGCAAATAGCATATACCATGCACATCACTATAATCAATTCATCCATCACTATTTGTGCTCTCTAGAATAACAATATGCATGACATATGTATTCATTTTTTAAGCATGAAAGTCACGTGTGGCTGCGGACAAGTTCAAAGTCTAAACTTGTGAAACATCAAATCACTTGGAGATGATTTTTTGTGTGTGTCTGCCTTTTTTTTGTGTGACATCGTTGTCCCGTCCCTATTGACAAAAGATGAAAATTATTGTATTTGAACATGAATTTTGTCTCAACTTTTATATATATATATATAAAATAAATATTTTCAACATTCACTTTGAAGTTTTTTTTAATCAATCATTCACTTTGAAATTCAAATTCAGTATCTACAATTACAAGATTAAAACTGTCTTTGAATCATGTGAAAATGAATTAAAAATGCACTTAATTAATATAATATGACCTAAAAATATTTTCGTTGTCAATAGTTTGGTTCAAAAATATCTTTATTGTTATTTAATAGATCAAAAATGTCTTAATTTGAAATAAATATATTATTTTTTATTTTTAAACACATTTGTTTTTTCTAATAATGATTTATTATTAACAAATGCTTATCTTATGATTCAAAAAAGATTAAGAAATAAAAATATTTTTTATTTTGTTAGAATGTTTTTTTATCATTATCTAAATAAAAATTAATGTTGGAATTACTATAATCTTATATATATGACTCATTATCAATTAAAAATGTATATGGAGTTATTCTATTTTAATATATAAAATGAGATTAAAAAGAAAAGAAAATTACTTTCTACTTATTTGTCATAAGTTAAAGTGATTTTAAAGGAAAAGAATTAAGAATAGTGTTACGTTCTTTAAAAGTAATAATATATTTACTAGAAATAGAATGTGTTTAAAAAAGAAAAAATATATTTATTCAAAAAAAGGTATTTATGACCCATCAAGTAATAATAAGGATATTTTCGGACTAACTTATTAACAGTAAAAATATTTTTAGACCAAACTAGTGACGAAGAGTATTCTACTTCAATTTCACATAATAGTGTAACACATTTCATCAAAGACTACATGAATATTATATTTCTTTTGATTGAAAACAGAAAATATAGTAAAGTGGTGGTAACATGCTTACACGCCCACATATCATGTGATCCTATTAGTAGTAAGTCAACTTCTTTTATTTAATTATTACATTAAGTTTAACAAAATTGTATTAGTTAATTAATTAGATTTGCATTTGATAGAATGGTACTACGAGCACCCACGTTCTCATAGATTTGATATGGACTACCAATAATAATCAACATATATAGTTCTTTAATTTATTATAATTTCAGAGACCTCTCTTGAGATTTTGGCTTATAACATGTTCTTTTCTCGTGGTATCAAATATTACATATGCCTCCCCTCTTTGATAATAAATGTAACAAAACTATTTTATAATATGAAATGGACAAGTTTACCCCTTCCAAGTCAACTTTTAGTTTCTTTCTTGTTCTTTTATTCCCAGGAAGTAAAAATTAAAGCAAAAGCACAATATTAATTACTGTTCTGTTACATATATACATATGTTGATTGTTGCATGACAAATTAACTACCTTTTAGAATTCTAAGGTGAATTTAAATCAATTTGAACTATTATTAAATATTCTATGGATACAAAAAAAAATAATCATATTTCATTTTATGTTTCTTAAACCCAATTACTGAAAGGAAACAAGAAAACAAAATCTTGATAACGTTATAAAGAGAAAAATAATAATAGTCATCTTATTATTTTCTCTTTTATTATCGTCTTAAAAGCAAAACAATTTGCTTTTGTGATATTGTAAAGTCATACTGCAACATCACAAATTTGACTTCAATATCTTTACTCTAGCTAATTATTTACTGCTTCGTAGATTAATTTTAGTTTAGTAATTATATAATTAAAGATGATTAATCTTTCCTAATGGAGTAATTTGAAGGAAAAAATAAAATCGGACAAAATAAGTTAACTTCTTATAAAAGAAGATATAAAAGTTGGATACAAAAAGGGTAAATTTGTCTATTTCAGAAAATAAAATAGTTTTGTTACACTTATTATTAAAAAGGGGAGGTATATGTAATATTTGATACCACAAGGGAGGGATGTGTTATAAGTCAAAACCTCAAGGGAGGTCTCTGAAATTATCCCTTTATTATATAGTTTGTCTACGCATACACGCACTAATTGAGAAATCATTATATTTAGATTATGAGACCAATTATTACTCCCTCTGTGGCTCTGTCCAACAATACTTGTCCGCTATTCACTTGGCACACCCCTTAAGAAACAATAAATAGAAGGGTGATTTTACTATATTACCCTTTTGAATATAATAAATACAATGTATTGAAAAATGTAATAGGGAGATGACTATAATTAATGATAAGGGTAAAATAGGAACTAAGTGTAAAATTATCTATTGATTTCATAAAATGGACAAGTATTGTTGGACATCCCAAAATAGTATAGTGGACAAATATTGTTGAACGGAAGTATATTCAAGGAGCTCTATGAGGAAATACTTTTGTTAGTTTGTGGAACCAAAGGGAAATTTGATAACTTCATTTCTTATTTACTTATATATTTATTAGTTTGACAAGCTAATTTCATGAAATAATTCTTTCATGGTCACTCTAATAGGGTAAATGAAGAAAAAGTAAAAGAGATATATGTTTCCTTGAGTGTGCGAACAAAATTTTATATTAATTGCTAGAAAAAAAAAACTACTTATAAGATGTTGGATATTTTTAATGTTGTGAGAATTTTTGGCAAAAATTATGTGAACTTAATCAAAAACGGATAATAATCACACGGTGTAGGTAACAATACACATACTCGTTGATTCTCTAATCAGTGAATTGATAATGAGTCATATAGAACTTGGTTCTAGAGGGAGATTGTTGGGTGTGCGATAAAGTTTCGCATTAATTGGTAGCTGAAAAGAAAAATGAGATATTTATAAAGGTAGTGAATACTAATGTGAGGCCTTTTTGGGAAAAACCGTGCAGACTACATACTTGCTCAAAACGGACATATATTAATAATTATCTTACGGAGCAAACTTCAGTCCTCTAATGATAGTTTTAAAAAATTACTAAATACAATTATACTTTAGATTTTTTTAATAATAAATTCCATCGTTTAGTAGAGTGTATAAAAATAATGCTAAATAGAGTGTATTAGTAATGCTTGCATTAATTATACATAGATTATTTTTATGCATTATTTGGTTTGATGCATTAAAAGTAGCATGCATTGCATAAAAAAATTATTTACAAAGATACCCTCCACTATTATAGTGGAAACGATGTAAAAAAAGATTTTGAGGGGCAAATGAGTCTTTAATCATGCTAATGCATCATGCATGCATTAAAATCATTGCATTACTAATACCTAGAAATCTATGGTATTAGTAATACACAATAGAGTGTATAACTAATGCGAGCATTAATTATACATAGGTTGGAAAAGAGTACCAAACAAGGTACTAGTAATACACAAGGCTAATACATGGATTGTTTTTCCTAGATTGGAAAAGAGTGCCAAATATTTGAATTGTATCTTGTAATTTTTAAAGTTATAACTAGATTGTAGATATATTATATATTTAGAATATTTTTCAGTTGTATATAGGAATCTTGTAATATTTTAAGCAATAGCTAGATTATATTTGAAATATTTTGAATTGTATTTTGGAATGTATTAATTTTTTTGAAGTTACAACTAGATTGTATCTAGAGTGTTCTTGGTTTGTATCTAGGATCGAGATTCAAATTTATCATGATGGTTGGAGTGATTTATGGTGATAATACAAATGTATTTTAAAAAAACATAAATGTGCACAAATGGTACATATATGTATCGAAAGTCTATTTCTGATACATACATGGTGTATATACACTCAAAAAAATTGAAAACACATTGATACACACCTACAAAGCGACTTTGATTTGATGAGACGAGTATGAACATAACAAAGTGTAACATGTGACCAGCCAACTTATGACATTTACTCGTAGTTTTAAAGTTATTCACAAACTTTGAACTTTGGTGATCATAAATACTCTAACGATGTGGTTGACACACAAACATGTTAAATCTCTAACTTGTGAATCATGATAATACGGACAAAGTTCCGTATTAATAGATAAAAAAATGAAGCTACTTATAAGATGTTGAATACTTTTAATGATATGAGGCATTTTGAGAAAAATTGTGTAAATTTAATTCAAAACGAACAATATTATATTAAGAGTCACGAACCATTCTAGCTTAACATGTTTAATAGTATACTTTTTTTTTCTTATTTGGTAGTAATAGAAAGTATATTGAGAAAAAAATTATGTTAAAAATTAATGAGTAGTATATTAGCAAATTGAAGTATAGTCTGATTACACTTTTAAGTACTAAATATTACTTAATAATAATGTGTAAGTATTAGATGAGGCATGTAATATAAAGCTAAAGTAAAAAATTAAAATTGCTATTAAGAAATATGGAGTGAATTTCTTTAATAAAAAATAACTTCTATCAAACATTAGAGACGTATCTAGTAGGTAATATGGGTTTAGTACTTCGTATGCATGAAGTCGATATTTCTTTACTAACAAAAAATTAATGATAAAAAACAAAAAGGAAAAGAAATTAAAAGATGACTTTGTCGGTATACTATTTAGTCGTCAGTAATTCTCAATCTTCGCGAGAATTAAAGAGTGTAATTATTTCTTCAGTTACACCAAATTAGTTGTTGACCAAATAATTACTTATTCACACATATATGTCAATATTATGTAATTACATCAAATCCAACAATATATGAGTTCTCAAATAGATCTTTAATGGTCTTTAAAAGGGTCTGATATACCCCCAACTTTATCATTTAAACCGGATATGCCCCTCGTTATGAAAATGACTTATATATACCCTTACCGTTATACAAATGACTCATATATACCCCTACCGTTGCAAAAGCAGCTCACACATACCCTTCATCTAAGAGAAATAAAAAAATTAGTTTTAAATTTATATTTTTTATTTTAAATTTTTTAAAAATTCATGTAGAGGTATATATGATTCTTCTAGCAAAGTTCAAGGTATATTTTAATCTTTTTCATACATAAATTATTTTTTGACTTCTTTGATTATCATTATTTGAGTTTCTTATTCTTATTTTATTTTTTTCTTTCATTATTTAGTGTAAAGAAAAAAATTAAACTATTTTTTATGACTATATTATAATTTAAAACTATTTTTCAACTATATTGTAATTTAGTTTTTGTATTTGTAAAAAAAAATTGAAGCATCTTTAATAAATTTTACAAGAAAATTAGTGTAACATAACTAAATTTGACCATCAAAATAATGAATTTAAATTAGTCATTGAAACAAAAAAGTCAAAAAAAATACGTGTGAGGAGGATCAGATATACCCCACATGGATTATATTTTTTTAAACAAAAATAATTAAAAAATTAAATTTAAATTAATTTTTTCACTTCCGTTTGAGAAAAATGGTATATGCGAGCCATTTGTATAACCGTTGGCGTATATATGAACCACTTTCATAACGAGGGATATATCAACTCTAAATAACAAAGTTAAGGGATATATCAAGTCTTTTTAAAGATCATTAAAGATCTATTTGAGAACTCATATATTGTTGGATTTAATGTAGTTACATAATATTGACATATATTTGTGAATAAGTAATTATTTGGTCAACATCTAATTTGATATAACTGAAGAAATAATTACACTCTTTAATTCTCACGAAGATTGAGAATTACTGACGATTAAATGGTATAACGACAAAGTTATCTTTTAATTTTTTTCCCTTTTTTTAATTATTTTTTTTCTTTTCAAATATGTAATTCTTTTAACATTAATTATCTTTTGTTTATTTATCATAAAAAAAATTCGATTTATTTAGCTATGTTATTGTTCTATTTTATTTTTTTTGAATTATAACTCCTTATATTAGAAAGAATGAGTCATCTACAAACTTTTTATCAAACATGCGATTTATGATTTTTTTTTGCAAAATATCTGCTAAGTTAGAATTTCATTAATTAATTCAATTAAAATATTACTTATTTAAAAAATATAAATCAATTTATTTTTACAATAATAGTTACAAATCTCTAATTATTTAATACTATATTTTTAAAAGTAATATATATTTTGAATATCTAATAGTAATAAATGTTTAGTTTTCAATAATTAGATTTTATTTTCAATAGTTAAAAGATTTTAACTATGTAATTATACTTGTACAACCAAGTACTATAATTACATTATAATTACGTAATGACACATAATAACTTGTTATGACTTATTTACTATTCTAAAAAATGCACCAACTTCAATTATGAAGAGACTTTCCACATTTATCCTAAATAAATAATAAAAATTATTAAATTTTCACTTGAGATTGTTACAAAAATGAAATAAACTTTAAATTCTCGATATGCTTTTATGAAAAGCCAAAACTTAGGATTAAAAAATAAATATGAGTAGAATATATCTTTGTTTAAACCTATTTTATAACGTGAGAGGAAATGGGTATAAATACAGAAGGCGGGCAAAACAAGGAAGTGGGAATCGAGGAGGGCAATAAGAAAAAAACTGACCTTAGCTTCCAAACCAGCGAAAATGCCGCTTTAGCTCTCTTCTTCCCTATCTCATTTTTGGTCTGATCAAAGGAAAAATATTGAAAAAACATTATTTGTTTCATATTTTATTGTAATTTTAATCTGTGTATAACGATCGTCTTCAATCGGATTACTGCAGCACAAAGATTTGGTGGTAAGCCTTTTTTTTCTTGTGTTTTGATTAGGTGTTCATTGAGTTTTTTTGTTGTTGCTTTTTGTGCAATTTTTAGATCAAAATTTTAGTTTTGATGCATCAAATCTATGTGGGTCGTGGCTAAAAACTCTGAATTTTACAAGATTTGAGGAAAATTCGTGATCTTGGTCGAAAAATTTTCATTTTTCATGGCCGGTTACAGTTTCTCCCTGTTTCAATTGAGGGTGGGGGTGATGGTATATTGATTTCTTGAGAATCCATAAAGAGATTGGATTAAATTTGGAATGTTGTGCATTTGACTGATGCCTTGATGTCAATTTACTATGAATTTGGTAGGTTTTTGATTTTGGGGTATGAGTAGAGTCAGTTTACAATGAGTCTGTGGTTCAAGAGCTTCTAGTGCATCACCTCTTAAGCTGAAGCTGAGCAAGAGTAGATGGATTCAGCAAGAAGTTGGTTCCAGAAGTTTCAACCACGGGATCGCTTAAGGTCATCAACCAAGAAGAAAGATTTAACGGGTAGTGGAAGAGAAGACCCCCAACCGCCTATGTCAGCTGAAGAGGCTTCCAATGTAACAAAGCAGAGGGTCACTGCAGCGAAGCAGTACATTGAGAATCATTACAAGGAGCAGATGAGAAATTTGCAGGACAGAAAGGAGCGGTACGTCACGCTTGCTACTGTTGTAATCTTTTTATGAGTTATCTTCAGTATCATGAGTTAAAATTTACATTTTTAGTAATATTTAGCAGGTTTGTATTTCCCTGCAAGAATTAAGTAACTTAAGGAGAAAAAGGAAAACACTTGAATAATGTTATCCTGGCGTGTGGTTGTGAATTTTCTCATTTTGCACAATTTCCATGAAGGGCATATATTTTAATAGTTGAAAGGAATGACATCCTTTCTTCGTCTCCATTAAAACCTATTCATGGAATTATCCAAAATAAAATTTGTTGTTGGTAAAGGTCCGAATATATTTTCTATTGGCTAAAGCCCTGCTGTTTCCTTATCCAAGCTTGTTTTGCTTCAAATAACCTACTTTTATCTGCTTTATTATGCTTGTAACTGTACACAATTAATAACTATAAAAACATGAGCATCATTTTTTGTCCCTATAGCATATTCAGTTTATTGCATATATGTCTATTTTTCTCTCATTGTACACAATAAGGCATGTTAATGAAAAATTATCTGCTTTTCTTTTATATGAAGAAATTGTCCAGCCACATCGGTGTGGCAAAAGTTACTTATATGCTCTCCTGCAGCTTATGTCTGCTATTGATGAGAAGATTAACTTATCTTTTCAAATGATTGATGCTCCTATTACCCCATCTATTTTCAGCTTGGAGTTAGTTAGTTGGTTTGCATAATAATTACAAAAATGATGTCACGAATCATGATAAAGGCTGTTTGATCACAGCACACTTGTATTACCTTCCTGCATCAGCAGGAACAGACATAAATAAGGTACATTTTAAACACTTTCCAAATGTTTAGATTCAAATTCCACTAAAGGTGTTTCTAATGGATAAGTGTGCTATGGTAAAACTATGTGGTGTTTGTAAGGCATCTTGTATATAATTGAAATATGGCAAACTAGTCAAACTTACTTCGATGACTGTGCCAGTCAATTAGCCAACTTCAAATGCGTGGAAGAGACTGCAGGAAATAAGTAGGATTGGCTTTCATGTCGCATCATTCCAGATGTTAATACTTTCATTCAGTCATTCATTTTGGAAGATGTGCATGGTCTTGCTGGTTTGCTTTTAATTCATTCGTTCATTTTGGAAGATGTGCATGGTCTTGCTGGTTAGCTGTTAATTCATTCATTTTGGAAGATGGTGCATGTTCATGCTCATTAGCTTGATTTGGCAGAATTATCTACTGCATAAAGAAGAACACCCTTTACCTGTTTGCTCTACCTAAGAATGTATAGTCTCATATTTCTGAATTATCCGCCCTATGAAGTGCTTTGATGTATATTCTCTTTCTTTTTATATTTGGTCACCAGCCGAAGTATACTGGAAAAGAAACTTGCCTAAGAATTGCATAGTCTTGATATTTCTGAATTATCTGCCCTACGAAGTGCTTTGAAATATATTCTTTTTCTTTTTATATTTGGTCACCAGCCGAAGTATACTGGAAAAGAAACTTGCCGATGCTGACGTCTCAGAGGAAGATCAAAATAATCTACTGAAATTTCATGAAAAGAAGGAAACTGAATACATGCGTCTGCAAAGGCACAAAATGGGAGCTGATGATTTTGAGTTATTAACAATGATTGGAAAGGGTGCATTTGGAGAGGTAAAATCTCTATTGAAAAATCTAGTTGCCTGTTAACTTCTTTGTTTGTTTCTTGTACAATTTTGTTCTGATATTAATACAATCCACTATAACTACAGTTTTTCATTTTGGCTTGTTCTGAATGTGGATGGTAAACATCACGCATGAAATAGCAAAATTTTACATCTTTATTTCCCCTTGATTTCTGGAAAATGCAGATGCTTAAGTGTCACGACCCAAAATTTATACTGCGTTGATAAATTTTTACCATCTTACCAAACACAGTATAAATTTTATCCTAGGCTTAATCCTGGTATATCCCACCTTATCCCATCCAACTTGGTATTATTTTATCCCATATTCCTGGTGGGATAAATTAGTCCAGGGATTAACTTTTCCAAAGCGACTAATCTCCCCAGCATTTCTACTATATTAGATTGTAAAACTTAATGTATGTACACATATATTTGGAGAGTGAAATATCTTAGAACATATTATATCAAATTCTCTCTATCAATATAATCTTAGAGTGCGCATATATCATGTCCATGTATTTCTAGTTAAAAACTTATATCATACTTTGTGAGAAGACAATAAAGTCATTCCCACATTAACTAGATTTGGGTCCCTGAACCACAACACGTTACTTTGGACTGTCAAGTTCCTTTCTTCTCCTTGGTAGATGAACTCTGTAGAAAATTAAAGGCTTCAGTATGGATATCATGATAATATTATTTGTACGTGTAGTTTATAGTAATAATGTGATGTAGTCTATACTCATCAAAGGGGAAAAAAGAAGAAGGTACTACAACGCAACCATGAATATTACCAACAACACTATGAGTACGTGCCTTTAAATAGGTTGAAATTGTGGAGCTGTTTAAGAATCATGCACTTTGTCAGTTTCTGAGGATGGGAGGGGGTCTCTCTTAGACCTTATTCAAGACTTCAAGCAATAAGGTGGGATTTTTACATCTTTTCTTTGGGCTCTACTTGCCACTGCCTGGGATAGTTTGCCCATCTCTGATTGATATTAATTTTCTATCGCAAGAAGTGTTAAACTCGTAATCCTCTTCTAATCAGATGATTTTGTTGGCTATGCTTCTCCTATAGTCTTAGCTTAGACACAGAGATACAGATTTTTGTTGTAGTTGGGACGAACTTTAGAGTGTCATCTATACAGATAAACTGTTTCGAGGTGGCTGAGCAGAGCTAGAGACACTAAAATTAGTGATAGAGGGTGATTTTAGGCCTACTCTCCATGGTGCTACTTGAAGGTGAAATCTAACTAATAGAGTGACAGACTCCTTTCCCTCACAAGTACTTGTCATTCCATGGGCAAACAATAGAAAACTAAAAGACATCTGAAGCTTCTTAACCTGAGTTTCTTATTTCCTTTTTTCAATTTATTTATCACGCAAGTTAATTGTGATGCTTCTGAAAATAATGTGTTGCCTCTATCGAGAAAGATATTTTGTAGAGATCCAGTTGATACAGTTCTCATCCTTTCTCGTGTCAAAACTAAGGTTTCATAAGAATGTCTTTGTCAAAGCTTGAAAAATTGTGATTTCTGCTGGGTAGTGCTCTCCCTCACGAGTCACAAGTTTATCGTGAATCTCCATTAGGTGGAATCTTGCCATTTACGGGATGTTATCATATAAGCAGGTTGCCCCATGATCTGCTAATGTAGTAGTCAGACTAATGATTTGTTGAACATGCTGGAGTGCTTGCATTATACTTTCAACACACTGCTCTAGCAGCTAAATATTTCTGAGCTCGATATCATGAACTGTGGATAAGAAATTCCCTTCTCATAAAGTCTAAGGGATGTAAACGTTTGTCTTTTTTCCCATTACAGGTAAGAGTTTGTAGAGAGAAAACAACAGGTCATGTTTATGCGATGAAAAAGCTTAAGAAATCAGAAATGCTTCGTAGAGGACAGGTACATGAGTATGAACATCAGATTCCCATAAGTTGTGCTACTATATTTACTGGTCCTTAGCTTTTGGATTCTATTAGGTTGAGCATGTAAAAGCTGAAAGGAATCTGCTCGCAGAGGTGGACAGTAATTGCATTGTCAAACTGTATTGTTCTTTCCAAGATGACGAGTTTCTTTATCTCATCATGGAATATCTACCTGGTGGTGATATGATGACCCTACTCATGAGGAAGGATACACTAACTGAAGATGAAGCCAGATTTTATGTTGCGGAGACTGTTTTGGCTATAGAATCTATCCATATACATAACTATATACACAGGTCCTAACTTCTTTTGATACCTGGTTGCAATTTGTTTTGTTTCATTTTATTTCTACATTTGTACTGGACCTCTTTAAACATCCTAATATTGCTTCCCCTACACTTCATTCGCTGCAGAGACATTAAGCCTGACAACCTGCTGCTTGATAGATATGGTCATTTGAGACTATCAGATTTTGGTCTTTGTAAGCCATTAGACTGCAGTACCCTAGAAGAGAAGGATTTCGCAGGGGGTGATAGTGTCCATGGAACTTCTCGGAGTGATGGGTCTTCAGCGCCAAAACGCACTCAGCAAGAACAATTACAACATTGGCAGAAAAATAGGAGGACACTTGTGAGTCTCCTCCCTTTGGGTATCTTTTTGGTTAACACTGTATTGTTCTTTCAGAAGACACTGGTTGACCTCTTATTGCACTGTCATTTTCTGTTGGTAATGTAGATGGAACAATCATTAAAATTGGTACATGATGACTATTAGTATGTCACACATTCGTTGAGGAAGTGGGTTGTTGTCTCCTTATATGGTTTTGGGAGATCCTCATCTTGTGAACTAGCTTTTAGGGGTGGTTAGGACCGAGGTCTATTTTCTTAACATGTTATCACAGCCCAACCAACCCCTAATCTTGGTTTGTTCAATGTTTGGACCCCATGACATATTGTCCACGCTGCAAATGTCGATTTTTTTTAGGATGTCCCACATTAATTGAGGGATTGAGTTATTGGTTTTGGACAATGTAACTTATGAGTTAGTTGTGGGGGTTGAGTGTATGTTTTCTACACAATGACCATATTTCTTACCACTTAACCTGAAGTAGCAAAGTTCATGTGGTTTTGTGGATCATTTTAGAGTTGATTTTGTGTGGTTGATGAAGCAGTGTTCTTAAGAGCCATTGTGTTGTCGCTTAAAGCGATGAAGAGATGTGAAGCGAGCTGTTATCGCTTCATATGTGCGCTTCAAATAATGGTGCACAAAGTGATTCCAACAAGAATCAACCATTTCTTGAATTTCGACTTTGAGGAGTTGGATCAATACAACATTATTGTATATTAGATGCTAAAATTAGTTATTTTAATTGCAATTTAATTTTATCATACTAAATTCATACATATTTGATATATTAAAAATATCCCGTAAAACTTCTCGCTTCAAACTCCATGGACCTTGTCACTTTTTCATGTTTTTCACTTTTAATAACACTGAGAAGAAGTCAATCTCCTTATCTAACTGAATTCCTTCAATTGCGGAAACCCAGGCATATTCTACAGTGGGTACACCAGATTATATTGCTCCTGAAGTCCTGCTGAAGAAAGGTTATGGAATGGAGTGTGACTGGTCAGTACAGTTTTCTCACGTATATGAACGGGCTCTTTGAGTTTTACCTTTTTTGCTTTTGTTAATTTCTGGAAAATGTGATCTTATGTTTAAGTTGCTCCAAGTTATACAAGTTTGTTTTTTCACTTCTGCCTACCATGTCCTCTCCTCTCTAGTTTTCGTTATTTGAGGTGTATTCCTGTTCCCTTTTTTTGGGGGGTGGGGGTGGGCTTAATCCATGTCCTTATATATTTTGTCCTCATGTATTTGGCATACATTCGCTCTTGTTCTTCCTTCAGGTGGTCACTTGGTGCTATTATGTATGAAATGCTAGTGGGCTATCCACCTTTCTATTCTGATGATCCCATGTCAACATGTCGCAAGGTGAGCCTTCAGAGTGCTGCCATTAACGTTCATCATTGAATTTACTCGTATATGTTTCCCTTGGTTTGATTCCTTAATTTATATCTTCCTCATTGGAACAGTTCTACTATGGTCTCATATCATCTTATTCAAACCTCTGAATATTTTCTTTATCCTGCCGAGAACTCTTTAAACATACTTCTGGTACTTAGCTAAAAGCACTAGACATTTAGACCAAGGAAGTATCAGGTTCTTAACCGACGTTTTTTAAGAAAAAAATCTCATCTCTTTGCTTTTATTTCACTCGATTGTAACTTTTAGCGTCTTTAGTCATTTAGGGAAAATAAATTTCAAGTCCTTGAGAAATCTATGGAATATAACCTAAGTACTAGAACTATTTTAGACTCAGAAACCCACTTCAACTGCAAACATGGTTTCTATATGCCCTTCCACTTGATTTGGTAGTTGAAAAAGGAGAAAATTCAATGCTCTTAAAACTTTTGGGGTGAGGATCATTTTTACTTTTATGTTTCTTAAATTCAACTTTAACAGAAGCTGTATTTTGTTTGATCATCTAGCTCCCCTCTTCGTGTCTCTCTCTCTCTCTCTATACCTTCCCTGCAAATGTTATGATCAACTAATCTTCACTTTTGAATAATATTATCATCTTTTAGAATGGTAGTCTCCAGAAGGACAAAGGACAAGAGATTTTTCTACTTTTATGATCATTTTCTAATTCCATTTTTATCTGTAAAATATCATTCCCAAGCCAATTATCTTCCCTGAAGGATGTTCTCACTTCTTATTAATTTCCCCACCCTGATGAACTTCTTTAGTCCAACATAGTTAATGACCATTGACCAAGATTATACTTCAATTAAATCTCCAGTCATTACCAATATTATATGTGCTAACTTTTTATTACATTGCTTTATTTAATTTCAGTGAAGATGTGAAAGGTGTTAGAATAGTAATAGGTATATACAATCCTACTTAGAATTGAAATAGGAATAGTAATAATAATAGGAATAGTATATAGTATTCTACTTAGAAAAGGATTGTATTGTAGTGTCCTAATTGGAAAGGGTGTCTATTATAGTGTCTATAAATAGGGTCTCTCTGTAATAATGTAGACAACAACAATTCAATAATATTTTTCTCCTATATTTATCACATGGTATCAGAGCCTCTACGATCTTGGTAGAAAATCAAAGAGCTTCCGCTGCCAGCGGGTGGCTATTAATCATATATGCCGCCCGTCTGGCCAATGATTATGTTAACAAAAGTAGGACCAATGATATATGCATTAACCCCATATTCAAGTGAAGAAAACTCAGTCGTCACCGTGCGTCAATTTTCGGTGACTTTCTAGGGCTGTTTTGTATCAACCCCATATCCGTCGGTATTTGTGTAGCACCGTGCCATCTTTTCGGTGACTACTTTTTCATATTTAATTTGTGTAGCACCGTGCCATTCTTCCGGTGTCTACCTTTTTCTTGCATATCTGATTTGTGTAGCACCGTGCATCTCTCCGGACTACTTGTCATATTTAATTTGCGTAGTACCGTGGATTTTTCCGAACTACTTTTTCATATCTGAGTTGCAGAGCACTGTGTGTCTTTTCGGTGACTCCTCAGATTTGATTTGCATAGTTCCATTCGTCTTTTCGGTGATTCCTCAAATCTAATTTGCGTAGGGTTGTGCCATCATTCCTACCCTACCCATATAATTTTTTTTTCCAGTAGGGTCGTGACATCATTCCGACCCTACCCATATTATTTCTCTTTTTCAATAGGGTCGTGTCATCAATCCGACCTTTCCTATATAATTTCTATTTTCCTGTTGGGTCGTGCCATCATTCCGACCCTAACCATATAATTTTATTTCTTAGATTATGACCACTTTTAGCCATCAAATCTAATACTCCAGCGTATGAGCATGTTTCGATTTTGAGCACTTTCCGGTGACCGCTGCATTGTGAAGTAGTCTATATGGAGCAACCACCTAATTTTGTTGCTCAGGGGGAGTTTAGTAGCCTTGTATGTCGATTACTATTTCATGAGAAGACCAAGCACATTGAGATTGATTGACAATATGCATCAAATCCAGTATTCTCATGAGAAGACTAAGCACATTGAGATTGACTGTCAATTTTGTAAAGTCGAGTGATCAACGGGCAGATATCTCACCAAGCTCCGCAACAAGCTAGATACATATGATTTGTATGTACTAGCTTGAGGGGGAGTGTTAGAATAGTAATAGGTATATACAATCCTACTTAGAATTGAAATAGGAATAGTATATAGTATTCTACTTAGAAAAGGATTGTATTGTAGTGTCCTAGTTGGAAAGGGTGTCTATTATAGTGTCTATAAATAGTGTCTCTCTGTAATAATGTAGACAACAACAATTCAATAATATTTTTCTCCTATATTTCTCACAATTTAATCCAAAGAAGTACTAATTAAGAAACGTTATTATGGTAGGGGCAGAAGGTTAAAAAGATAAGCTCGTAATAGAAATTAGAAATGGAAGAATGGAAATGAGTTTTTGCCCCACCCATTAACTTTATACTTGTTAGCTCAATGTGACAGTTTTAAGAAATAAATAAATAAAAGAAAGGCTTAACAAGGTAGGAGTAGAAGATTAGAAAGATAAATGATGGAATCCCAGAGTGAGGCTTGGCTAGTGTAATCATACATATCATCATTCATAACAGGCATAGGAAAAGCTCTGCACTCTGCCATGGTTGATTTACTACTATTTTCTTTCCTTATTTTTAAGCTTATTTTCTAAAATCTATTTCTACATTTTTTTACTATCCCTTTTTTCTTATTGGCTTCCTGGAGAACCTTTTTCCATTTTTCTTTTTCCTTTCCCAGAAATATCAGGATTCATCTCTTCATCTTCTAACCAACTCTATCCTCGATTTTCCTCAAACCATTGCTCTTTTTCACAAAGAAACTGCTGAAGAGGTCTCTTAGAATCTTATCATCTGTATAATCATATCCTTGTACCTGCAGATAGTAAACTGGAAATCACATTTAAAGTTTCCTGAGGAAGCAAAGCTATCTTCAGAAGCGGAAGATCTTATTGGCAAACTCCTTTGCCATGTTACCCAGCGACTAGGTTCGAATGGTGCTGATGAAATAAAGGTGTTGTATGGTGTGTCCTATTCTATGTTCTTTTATCAGTTTCAATGTAATTGCAAAGTGTAAATTGTCTGCTTTTTTCATTTCTTTTTTCTATCTTTCTTTTATATCAGGTCCACCCGTGGTTTAGAGGAATAGACTGGGACAGAATCTATCATATTGATGCTGCCTTCATCCCTGAGGTTACTGATGAGTTGGACACTCAAAACTTTGAGAAGTTTGAAGAGGTATTGATGTACCTTTTTTCTTCTGCTAATGTGTTTCACTATTATTTTCTCAACTCACTTTTGATATCTTCGTGTTCTCTGCAGTCTGAAACTCGTTCTCAGAGTTCATCAAGATCTGGTCCTTGGAGGAAGGTATTCACTCTCGTGCATCATGTTGGATTACATTTTACAATTCTTTTTTTTTTGAAATTGGTAACGTTGTATATTTCTATATATGATTATGGTCAATAAGTACATTGGTTGTACTTGCACCATATTTACATCTAAAGATTCTAAGAAACTGGAGCTATTCTAGTCTTCTAGAGGGAGTCTAATACATCTAGAATTTCAACAGTTTCTACCGAGTGAGACTGTCTACACCAAAAACAAAAGAGCAAAATACAATTCATCTTCATCTGTTGGATAGAATTGCTCCTATTATCAAAACATCTTGCATTCCTCTCTTTCCATATTTTCCACCATATACAAGCTGGAACCATTCTCCATCTTCCTCTGTCTCTGACCTCCAAACCTGCTTCTTCCCAACTTGCTAGAGTTTCAGAATTCTTTCCAGGCATTATCCATTTGATACTTCTGAGTGCCAGGAACATCCTCCATACTTGACCAGTTATTTTGCAATGGAGGAAAAGATGATTTATAGTTTCTGTAGTTTTCCCACATAGGCAGCACCTAGGGCAGATAGTAAACCCTCTTTTCATCAAGTTATCTTGAGTAAGAACTGCTTCTCTTGCCAAAAGCTAGACAAAACATGAAACCTTATATGGTATCTTAGCCTTCCAAATGTGCTTCCACGACCATTCTACCATTTGATGAATGGTTTGGTTCATATGTTTGTAAGCTGCATTCACTTAGTAAGCACCACTACTGTGTCCATTCCACCATAATATGTCAACTCCTTCCTGTAAACCTCCAAAAGTTCCCAGCAGATTGAAGAAAGCAGTCACCCTACTCACCTCCCAGTCATTAGGCATTCTTCTGAAGGTATTATCCCAGCCTTGGTTTGACCACTGTTCTGCCACTGTATTGTTGATGAAGTACAAGATTGTAGATGTCAGGGAATTTCTCTTGTAAACTCCCAGTCCCTAGACATGTAAGAGTGGAGGGCATCTAACACAGAGTGGATGAGTATGGCTCTTCTACTTCAATTTTAGAGATAATTATAGACATGGAACATGGCACGCATAAATGCTTGCTGAAGTTTCAGGCGAGATATTCACAAACAATCCTTGTCCTAGTGTAAATTATCATTGATGAACAATAAGGTTGGTTTTTCTGTTGTAGTACTTGAATTGTCCGTTCTACATATTCCCCTTGTTTCTTCCTTTAACTTTGGAGCCCTTTGTCTTAAGAGTTTTGCAATCTATGTCCGTTGCAATTACAAAAAATTAAACGGAGAACTGTTTGGAGACTTTTAATGTAAACTGGCTAGAGACACCTTTTCCAATGGGGAATACTCGTGCTTATCAGAACAGTGAAGAGAAGTTCAGATGCTTTCAACAGTGTAGCAGAGATGTCTGAGCCTTGTCTACATTGGAATGTTGCAAAGAAGTTCTCAAGCTGTGCATAGTAGTTCTACCTTTTTATTGAAGTCTTGGCAGGACTTCACTGACAAGTTGAATAGTGATGTAAGTGTGTGCAAATTTTTGGGCAACTTGAAGTTGCACAGTGTTGCTGCTGAAACTGGATTAAGGTGAGAAAGAGTAGAGTAGCAACTCAAACTGGTTGAGGGAGAAAGTCCTTTCTTTTTCCAGATATATTTTAAGGCTCCCAAATAGATGCTACATTACATGGTTGGATATTTAGGCGTACCTTAACAGTGACTCCCACTTTAGAAATGTCTGCAGTTGGACTTCTCTTATTTGTTTTTCATGGTGTTCCTGAGGTTTTCTGTTTTCATTATTTTTGTTGTCGTATTCATTATTTGTTGGACCCTACAGTTCCTTCACCTTTGTCAATTCCCTCCTTATCTCATTCTTACCTACATTTTTGCAGATGCTCTCATCGAAGGACATCAACTTTGTGGGTTATACATACAAAAACTTTGAAATTGTGAATGATTACCAAGTGTCTGGAATGGGTCTCTCTCTCTCTCTCTCTCTCTCTCTCTAGTGAAGTTCAGAGGACTTGTGACATGGTGGAAACAACTAGTAGTGTTAAACTGGACAAAATATGATTCATAAGATATAAGATGTTTTAGTATGATATTTTTAGATAATTGCTGATGCAGCATTTTCTTTCTTTTTTTACATGGATGGGTCTTCTTGAATTAGTTCATGCTTCTGCATGCATGGGCCTCCTGGATATCTCTAGGTTGTAATATTGTTTAAGAGTTCGACCTCATTTTTGTAAGCTAAGATCAGATCCAACTTCATGATATCAAAGCACAATAGCATAGTGGGTATTAAATTCAAGATACATAAATAGCCGGACCTCATTTGTTAGCTTCTTCTAGTTGCTATGTTCTCTGCCTTTTTCTTCCTTTTTACTATGTCAATGAACCAAACTTGAAATTACGGTACTTAAAGAAGCTGAAGCCCTTTGAGTACAGGAATGTTGAGGGATCTGGTGTTCCTTGTGAAAAGTTGATGCAAGTACTTTGGACAAAGTTTTGTCCTTTGTGGTGGTTCTTCATTGTTCTGACTTTGAGATCTCATTTTACTTTCGCAGCTGAACTGAAGAAGAAGAATACCAAGTCAAAGAGGCCAACAATCAAAGCACTATTCGGTAATGCTTACCTATCCCATCTTTTTATTAAGGAATGTATCTAATTCGGTTGATTCTTCCTGTGCATTTATTTTGGCTCTTGTCTGATAGAGTCAATGCTTTGGAATGAAATACTATAGTTATCTGTGTCAAACTCACAGTTTGGTGCATGGGGATGTTAAATGATTGAAGTCCTATGTTGGTTGTATCTTGAGAGAATCAGTGCTCTTTTTGCATGTTATTTTTGTTGATGCCTTTTTCTCGTCTTTTGAGGAGAGTATTTATCATACTTTTCTTCTCTTTAAATCTTGATTTTGATATTACCGATTCAGAAAGAAATAGATTAGTTTCATTTTGAATGATACGTTTGGTTACAGTATCTTTTTCCTCTATGTCAAGTACTCAGTTTTGTCTTCTATTTCTGCCTTGTTTTTCAACAGAGGACGAGTCAGAAGGATCAGAGTCAAGTAATTCTCAGAAATCCCAAGGAAGCTTTGTAAATCTCATGCCTCCATGAGTTGGAAGTTTCTTAACAAATGAGGATATATAATCGGGGGTCTTACAATGAAATTTAGAGAGCTTGTTGAACTGTTGTTAGCAGAGTTTTGGCAGTTGGTTAGTGGCTATTTGATCAGGGATGTAAGTATTTAGGTTGATATCAAGAGAATTGTTATGTTGGATATGAAACTAATATTGTTAGAGTTTGCTTGCAACAGTCCTCATCTTTTGATTAAGATATATAGGTCATGAATGACAACTTTGATCTGTTTCTTTATTATTGTTCTTTCTTCACTTGCTTTGAAAACTTAGTGTAACATACCAGAGTTCTAGGAAGTAATGGCCTATTCAAATGACTGTGGTTCAGTTTGTGGTCTTGAGTAACCAGAGGCAGATCCAGTAATTGATAACCAGTGCAGTCAGTACATGCTAGCTGCATCTCTATGTCCTCCCCAGGGCACTTTTGCGAGTTTGTCCGGACACAATAATTTTGGTTCAAAAATTCATTAAATAGGTATAAACGATATATTTCAAACTAAACTACGTAAATCAGTTCTCAACTTTATAAGCACAAAGTCTTTGATCCGCCTCTATTTCATATTAGGTCTATTATTATGTATTTATATCTCAATGAGTGCGATACACGTCTTTTAATTATAGGATTATTTTGAAAAGACGAGTCTTCCTTTATAGCTTAAGTTCAACTTTATGTTCAATTTCCTTCTGTTTACAGCATTTCAAAGCTGCTTTAGTATATATTGTTTCCTAGACCAAAGAAATTAAAAGGCGTACAATAATGCATTATACAATTGCCCTTGAAAACCTTCTCCGCATTCTTTCCACCGTATTTATGGAGGGTATTTTTGTAAACAAATAATTTTTTTTAGAAATTATGTAATGCAAGTTATTTCTCATGCATACTGCCAAATGATCCAGAATGTATAACTAACGCATTAAGTAGTTATCCATAGATTGGAAAAAGTATATCAAATAAGGTATTACACTCAACCCTCTCTATAGTGATAGCGTTTGTCTAAAAGTTGCATGACTGCCTATAGCGAAATATTAATATATATTTATAGTGTTCTAATGTATCCTTCCAAATGACGACTAAGAGGTCTTTCCTTCTTGTAAGATGTGGATTTTTTTTTAGCAAAGTAGTACTGTTGGCAAAGAATAATAATACATCCTAGGATTTAACAAACATGTGAAAATCATGTATCGCAATTTGTATGTTCATAGTAGATCCCAAAAAAACATTTTGTTCCTAACGTTAAGTTTAAATAGAAAATCTCATTTTTCGGTTGAGATGTCCAAGCTCATCAACTAGGTTTCTTGAACAATATTGCTTTAATTTTACTATTCCATAAATATATCTCTAATAAGGAAAATAACAACTCTATTTAACTTTTTCTAAAACTATATATTATTATTATGGATTATGTTGCACTCACTATAGTCTTTTGCAACGATGTGAGCGCAAAACTAGTATAAATATACAAAGAGGCCAAAAGAATGATAGTGTCCAAAGAGGCCTTCACTAATTTCTTAGATCTTAAAATGCAAGTTAGCACATCAATGTGTACAGAGGACTAAATACATCATTCTATTTCAGGTAGAAGTAGAACGAGTTTAAGTTCTTGTGCTGACGATATAAAAACATTTAAATTCATAATCAAGTCACTAATAAAGACAAAACTTATATGTACCTTCAATTTCAGTAACACACATTGCATTGATACTTCGATCGAATGGAATGTTATGTAATCTGCTATTACTAATTTTAATAAAACGATAATGCAAAGTTTATTATCAATATATAACTTAATTTTTTGTTAACTATATTTACTAGTTTTACTTTGTGAAATCTAACACTGGTGTAGATACGACAAACTATGATACATTTTATGCATAATACATTATTATCTTTCTAATCACACACGGATTTGATGATTTGTCAATTACCCTTTCTTGTTAAGTTTCGACCTGGGATCCTTATATGTTGTTTTTTATTAATGATAAGGGAAGTTGCAGTCACACATGATACGTAAACCTCAATATAGTATAATAGCCTGCAAATCATACAAGTACAAAAGATAAATCGTACTTTAAAAAATCATGTGCGATGAACTCGATCGAAAAAACATGCATGAAATTTTGAACCTGAGATCTCCATCAACCAACTCGGTCATGACCCTCTTATTTAAGGAACTCTCATAAACTAATAGATTGTATTAGGAACTATATTATTAGTATTATTTACTCTGCATGATGTAATAAAATTAGATAAAATCAGCATTTGAACTGTCATGTGGTTTGTCCTTTAATATCTTAACGTTATTTGCATGTCTTATTATGCCGGCCACATTTATTCAATCATAAACTAATAACCTAAACCTTCGACCATTTCTTTGTACATTTTAGTAACCAACTTAATTCTCCTTCAAATATAGCTCGTTCAACATCCCATTAATCTCTCATTATCTTATAAACTTTGTGTTCATATATATATTAGCTAGTAATCAAACACGATGAAAGGTGGATCTGAATTAGTCCATCAACATGGTCCTCTTGATCATAGTATTATACAACAACCCAATGAACAATTGGATTATTGTGCCCCTAATCATCCCTCCAAGACAATCACCGAAAATGGCGTTAATAATCCTGAAAGAAATGAACTTTCCCAGTGGGTTGAGCATGTCACTAGGCAACTCATTGAAGATTTGCCTGAAAATGAAACCGAAGTAGGCTTACAGACTAGTGGTACAGACACGACAACATATCATGTCCCTGCACTATTGGGAGAGCTAAGGCCTAAGAAAATTGCGCGAAGAACTTCTTCTGAGGGTATTGGAGGACAACAACATCAATGGAGCTCTACTCATGATGATCATCTCGCGAGAGATGGTGAGACGGGGGCTAAAGGAATGAGTGGACTAGATGATCAAGGACTAAACTTGATCACTCTTCTTTTGGAATGTGCTGTTGCTATATCAGTAGATAACTTGGGAGAAGCTCATAGAATGTTACTTGAGTTAACACAAATGGCATCACCATATGGACCATCTTGTGCTGAAAGAGTAGTGGCTTATTTTGCCAAAGCAATGGCTAGTAGAGTCATCAACTCATGGCTAGGAATATGTTCCCCTTTGATCAATTACAATAGTGTTCATAGTGCTTTTCAAGCCTTCAACAACATCTCACCATTCATAAAATTTGCACATTTCACATCCAACCAAGCTATCCTTGAGGCATTTCATCGTCGAGACAGAGTCCATATCATCGATGTGGACATCATGCAAGGTCTACAATGGCCGGCTCTTTTTCATATCCTCGCCACTCGTATGGAAGGTCCTCCACATGTTACAATGACAGGAATAGGGACATCAATGGAACTTTTAATTGAGACAGGAAAACAACTTTCCAATTTCGCCAAACGTCTTGGAATGTCCTTTGAGTTCCATCCAATTGGGGGGAAAACAGGGGAAATCGACATATCCACGTTCAAAATTAGCAGGGGAGAGTCTATAGCCATACATTGGGTGCAACACTCTTTGTATGATGCAACAGGCCCTGATTGGAAAACAATGAGACTTATACAACAACTATCACCAAGAGTTGTGACACTAGTAGAACAAGAAATAGCACTAGGGGGTAGTTTCTTGGATCGATTCGTGGGATCCCTCCATTACTACTCAACCATATTCGACTCGTTAGGAGCCTTCTTGGAGAGTGATGATTCAAGCAGACATAGTGTAGAACATGGCCTACTTTACAGAGAAATCAATAACGTATTAGCAATTGGAGGGCCAGCAAGAAATGGAGAGGACAAGTTTAGGCATTGGAGAAGTGAACTATCAAAAAATGGATTCATGCAAGTGCCAATGAGTACAAATTCAATGTCACAAGCTCAATTGATACTAAATATGTTCCCACCAGCTCATGGTTATAGCTTAGTGCAAGGTGATGGAACATTAAGGCTAGGGTGGAAAGATACTAGTTTGTTTACTGCATCTGCATGGACCTCTCCAAATTCTAAATAAGATTCATTTGAAAATGTACTAACTACGCCTCAATTTGGGGTCGACTTTATAAATTCTCACCGTGTATGTCGTTTCATCAACAACAAAATATTAGTGACTATTATGCACTTCATTACAATTCCTAGTTTGTTATATACTATAACTTGTTTGTGAATAACAACCCTGTTAAGGTTAAGAAGTTACCGAATTTCATAGACCTATATCAGGATTTTTTTCGTACATTTCTGATTTAGTAGTTGTTATTATACAAACATGCGCTTAATTAATACGCTTAGCTCAAAATATGAAATTTTTTATTATGTATGAGGTACAGCTTGTACTAGTTGTATGAGGGATTATTATATTCTAATCCATGAACCCACTCTTCATTTTCCTGTTTTCATTCTATTTTGAAATCAATTTAATTACTCCCTTAATTTATACAGATGAAAATAATTATTACTTTTTTACTAATTTGTTTTAACAGAAAATATTTTTCAGATTATAATTTTCATTATTATATAATTAAATGATATGAGCATAAAAAAATTCAAGTTAATTCTTTGAATGGTCACTATATTTAAAAATTGATTTTTGACCATGAAACTTTGAAACACAACCTTTTCTTCTTGAAGGTATATTTTAAATTTGGAAAATACGTTGGTATAATGTGTTTTTTCAACTCACTTTTCACTTTTGAAATTGTATTTAAGTATAATATAAACATTATTTTGAATATTTATTTTCATTACAAAAATATAACACAACTCTATTTTTAACTCTAACTCCATATATTTCAATACAGTAAAAAAATATACGAATTCGGTAGTCAAACGCCTAATAATAACAATCATAACCATGCTTTCTATGTTTATAACTTCTAAATACTTAATGTGTAATTTAATAAAAAGTGTTTCATTTTGTTATTCTTTATGTATATATATATTCAATTGTATTTAAATTAGAGATTCATTTTACTAAACTAATTTTATTAATAATATTTTGAAATTTAAAATTTAATTATTAATATCTTATGTAGTTATTTAATGATAAAAATAATAATTTCTAAAAATATTTTCCATTAAAATAAATAAGTAAAAAAGTAATTTATTTTCATTTATATACAACTTAAGGGAGCAATTAAATTGGTTTCAAATTAGATTTTGGAGAAAACAAAAAATGAGAAAAAGGGGGAAAGAGAAACAATGCCAAAATGGAAAATAAAGCATGGATCTCACGCAGGTCAGAATAAAATATTAATAAAATAATATCCTTATACAATTAGTACTAGTGTGTCTCTTACATATTAAAATTTTTTTCCTCAAAATATAGTTTCATTCATCATTGCTATTTATATGCCTAACTTGCTAGTACATAATACCCAGTGGCGGATCCAGAATTTCAATTAAGGAAGTTCGAAAAACCTCTAATCTTACATTTAGGAGGTTCAAAATCAATATATAGACATAAAATTTCTTTAAAATAACTTAAATATATAACGTAATTTTTTACCGAAATCCCCTCGGATTGCTCTAGGTTCGCCCCTGATAATACCATTTATCATTAGCCATAGCCCATAGTATATATAGTGACATTATTGTTTAGCTACATATATAGACTATGTAACATAGACCTAGTCTAGCGGCATTATAAATGTTTAGGGAAAAAAATGATTATGAAACGGAGGGAATAGGTAGACCAAGTAAAATGAAACGGGAGGAATAGGTAGACCACTATATCTATACACAATAGCTAGTGTGTCAAAGAAGTCAAAAGCTGCATCTCTCTTTCAATGGCGTTCAAAGTTGTCACGTTATAATGCATATTCCAATGATGTTTTGAGTTCAATTTGATGAGGAGCTAGCGTTTTACCTTTTTTAATAAATTTATTCAACGCGAATTCAAATTGATCAAGCTAATTAATGAGCTTTAAACATCAAATATACTTAGATCAAGAAAAAACAATGATAATAACACTAAAGAATGAATTAGCAAAATTAGATGGTTAATTATTATAATATGTACAACAGTAAATTAAACAAGCTAGCATCATTGAATGAGTCATTTACAATTTCTTTTCCTAGCAATGACTTGATAACTAGTCAATTTCCTAGCTGGATAGAAGTTTCATGTACCAACCACGACGATCAATTAATCCTAAATATTTTTTTTATAATTTATTTAATTGAAAGATTAGAAAAGGTCTAAAACTTTGGACTACCAACTCCAACTAAAAAATTAAATCAAACAAATATAAATATAAAACACAAGACAATGCAATAAAATAATTTCACACATATAGGAAATATATTAAGAAAAAGTAGAGGGGAATTGATACTATCATATTGATAATCAAATGATCACATTTGTACGAAATTTAAAATTTTAAAACTGATAAGGCAATATGTCGTGTCAAATACTACTTGTTCTCCCCTTGTTTGGAGGGTTGTTATTTATTATATTGTATTAGGTTATTAGTTTAAATATAATATTCATACTAATTATTATTTAAATTATATTTTATTATATTATAAAATTCATTGTTATGTAATGATGTAAAGTCTTATTTTATGTAGCGATCAATTTTATATGATTGCACAATTGTCTAACTTTCTTCATTTTGTCTTTACTTAGCTTCAAATAGGTACACAGTAATTTAGAGTAGAAGGAATGAAAGTCACTTGACTGTAAGGAAATGAGCTCTCAGTTGGAATTCAATAGTGACAGAAATGGTCATCTGTGCTCCACAGACCACAACTACTGGTGTCATCATCCTGCAAAGAGGTGGAACCAATTACCAAGACTGAACACTAGCCCCATTTTATAGACGGGTTGGGACCCGCCTTCTATCCCCGTGAACAATGTTCCACTGATTAGGCGGGGACATGATTCAAACCTGCAATCTTTAGGTCATAAGGCCTAATGAGTTGATCAATTCCTCTACTCCATCGAAGCTCACTATGAATCTTTAGGTACTTTTTATGAGATTTATGGACACTATCTAATAGTAAGAAGTATTTAAAAAAATCCTTTTTATATACATTCGAACAACTACTAGTCATATTGCTCTTTATCGAGAAATCGAAGAAGCTTTAATAATCTTATTTTGTTATCCTCTCTTTTTGTACTAGCTTTATCATGTATCTTTTACTCTCTTTTTTAAAAATAAATTTATTCTTCAAATTATTGATGTATGATATTATTTAATAATGAGAAACGACACAATCTATCTAAACATAATATTTATCAAACAATATAATATAAAACGATATATTATGAAACAATATGTAACAACCATCCAAACAAGATAAAGGTGAATTGATTTTCGCTATCATGTCTTCTTATTAAAAAGTTTTACCGATTAGCATTTACTCCCTCCGTTCCTTTTTAGTTCATGTCATGTAGTACTTTTCGAGAGTTAATTTGACTAACTTTCAAAGCTAAATTAGATTACATTAATTTGATATTTTAAAATAAAAAGTTTGATATTCAAAAACTATATGAAAAGTACTATAAGTTGCAAAATTTTCATATCTAAAATGATAAAAAATGCATATTAAAATATTAATTAAAATTCTTATCGTTTAACTCTCAAAAAGAAAACTATCACAACTAAAAAGGAATAGAAGGAGTAATACGTAGATTTATTTCCTTAAATTAAGTAGTGAATAAATTACTAACCTTATAGAGTAATCTCAATTTTACCAAAAAAAATGAAAGAGAAAAAACATGACAATCTTTTATTTACCAAATTCGGACCCGCACGTTGTACAAAACTATAATTCAAGCAATCATTTTTTTTTTCTTTTTCTTTTCATTACAGTCAATAATCATTTTCCCTTTTTTCGTGAAAAAAAAAAAGCTGCTTTTGTTTTTCTCTTTTTCCCCAATTGTCGCTAATTTGTCCCCTGTTTTTTCTTCATTTGCCAATGAAGCTGAACCAAATCAAGAAACATACATGTATTTATCGGTTCGCACATTGATTTTGCATATTTTTAAGAAAAAAATTTGATCAATGGGGATCGGTGATTTTGTGTTTGTAAATTAGGGTTTCAATTTCTTGTCGGTATTTGAAAATTGTAACGGATTTTTATTTATTGGTAATCTTAATTGGTTTTGAGTTGAGAATCATAGCTCCAGATTAGATTTTTAAGTCGAAAACGATTATTGGTGTTTTCCATTTCTGGGATTTGATCCATAACGGGCTGTTTTTTGGATTTTTGGGGTTCTTGTTTGTTTGGTGAAAAATTGAATAGAAACGTGTGATTGTTGCTGTTGGATATTTGGTTCTTGAAATCTTGAAGTGGGGTTGTTCAGTTACCATGGATCATGTTGTGGGTGGGAAGTTTAAGTTGGGAAGGAAGATCGGAAGTGGGTCTTTTGGTGAGCTTTATTTAGGTATGTTATGAGCTTGATGGCTTTAATTGCGTTGGATTTGTTTTGAATATTAGCTTCGTTGCTGGTATTTGACCTATGTTTTCTTAGTTGTAGCTACTCATCTGTGTTTCTGCTTAATTTGATTCAGGTGTGAATTTACAGAATGGAGAAGAAGTTGCCATTAAGCTGGTATTTACCGCCAACCAAAAATGCAGTGTTTCTTTCTTATTACGTTTTTTATGAAAAATCAGTGTAGGAATGAGAGTGAGTTTTAGAGACCTCATGTTTTTAAGATCCTAAAGATTTGTGTTGAAAAAAACAAATTCTTTAGTTTTGGAATGAATGAGGGTTCATGTATTCAATCAATCCTAACTAGTTGTAATTGAGGTGTAGTTGAACGACTGACTGACTGGCTGGCTGGGGAATTTGTGCTGCTATGTTGTTTAGTTTTTTTGTGAAATGTCTAATGCATTTATCGTTAATATGCTTAGGTCATCTTTAGTATCATCTGAGTTTTGTCATAGTATCCTTTTTAGTCTATTCGGATATAATGGGTTGGGTAGATTGGAAATTCCTTGTTTACCATAATTACCTTAGTAATCACATTATTTTAAGTTGTATTTCTGTTGTTAGATTTCTCTAGTAATATTAAGCATGAGAGCAAGCATAATTGTTCTATTTTGGTTGAATGATCTATTAAAATGTTTTGAATAGAAACATTTGTCTCTTCGGAAATCAGGAAGTATATGTTTTGAGTTGTGTATATGACTTCATTTTCTAGAACTGGTTTTTCTTATCAAGTAGAAATGTAATGACTATTCTTAAGGGCTCCTTTTTTTTTTTTTGGCTAACCTCGCTTTGCGCACATCGATTTCTCTACCGGGTATCTGTTACCCCACCTACATAGGGACCGAGTAACTCTCTCACCAAGGCTTAGACAGATTGAAAGAATCACCTAGCATTTTTTTGTCATTGCTGGGATTTTAATCCCGTTTTTGCATCCACTTCATTGACAACTAGGTTGCACCTTTGGATGCTTAGAAAATGCTCTTTTTCTCTTAGATTAATATCTAAGCATTTTCACCAGAAAAGACGTAAATGCTGAAGACTTCGGAAAGCAGCAATCATACCTGACAGTCAGCTTCTGCGTTCTGTGGTATCATAACCTGTGGAGAAAAAACTATTTTTGAATTTCATGATGCTCTTGGAAATTGAAAGCAAGACTAGTTCTATTGTTTATTAGCTTAAATATTTGACGAGCATATATACATCTAACCAGTTTTTGTGCTGCCTCACATCAATAAATTTTACTTGATAAAAAAATAAATGCCGTGCATATAGTATAAGACATTTATTTTGATGGGAGTTGAAGACTCTAATTGTTGATGCAACATTACTATTCTCACTATATGTTCATGAATTCATTCTCTTGGTACTGTAATATCAGGAATCTGTCAAGACAAAGCACCCTCAACTGCACTATGAATCAAAAATATATATGCTTCTCTCAGGAGGAAGTAAGCATTTCTCCCTCACTTAAGTAGTCCTCTTTGCAAAAAAATTTAAGAATGAGAATGCCATATGTTCTGATTGATCTTCTTATCTATGCCTTTCTGATGTAGCTGGAATTCCCAACCTTAAATGGTTTGGAGTCGAAGGAGAGTACAATGTAATGGTCATAGACCTTCTTGGACCGAGCTTGGAAGACCTCTTCAACTATTGTAATAGGAAGCTTTCGTTGAAAACAGTGTTGATGCTTGCAGATCAGCTAGTAAGTACTTCTTCTTTCACATTTTTAAAGAAAATAACTGTTCTTCCTGTTTGCTTATGCATTTTAGGGTAATAATCTTGGGGTATGTGTCTTTCAGATTAATAGAGTTGAATACATGCACTCAAGAGGATTTCTTCACCGTGACATAAAGCCAGACAACTTTCTGATGGGCCTTGGTCGCAAAGCAAATCAGGTTTTGGTTCATTTATGTCAGAATTTCATGAATGAATGGGGTTTATTCAAGTCGATGTTTTGTCTATAAAGAGAGGAAAAATGAGTATTTTGCTAGTTTCTTTTTCAGATGATCAAATTAAAAAAAAAATTGTAAATAATTATTTGGTCATTGTGTTGGATGAATAGTGTCTCAGTTCTTATTCTTTATGTTTGTTTCAAATGGCTCTTCTATGCTGCTTGTAGGGATGGCAATGGGGCGGGGCGGAGCGGAGCAGGGTTTTGTCTTATGCAGGGTGGGGTGGGTTTGACTTTATGCGGGTACGGGGTGGGTTGAAACTCTTTTTTTTTAAAATAGTGCGGTTGCGGGTTATTCTCCTAATTTCGTCCCTGTAACATAGCTTTATTTTCCTTACATAATATTATTAATTTGATACTTTTAGTGGATGAACAGGAAATATTTCCTAGTCATATTTGGTGGGTATATTTTTAAGTTCATTACACTAAACGTGAGAACAAAAATTATACACAGTAACAAAATGATAAGCAAAATGAGAAAAGGAGAAGAATAAAATAGGATACAAATTAAATAATTCTGAAACTAACAATGATAATGAGAGAAAACTATTGCTTTGGTTTGGTGTTTAATTTGATTGTTGGTATCTTTATTGGTTTTGATTGGTTGTTTCAAATTAATTTTTTTCCTGAAACACGTAAATTATTATTATCTTACTAATTAAATAGTATCTGAGAATAGTAACTATATTAACAACTGCATGGATAGAGAAAAAAATGAACTGAGATATTGAAATTTGAGGCAAGTTATAATTGCATGATTTAGGCAAATGAAAAAGAGAATAATTAAGCGGGGTGGATTTTTGCGGGGCGGGGCGGGGCGGTTTTATTTTTTTGCGGGGTAAGCTCAACCCGCACCCGCACCACACAAGCCCCATTGCCACCTCTATCTGCTACTCATTGTGGGGTGGATAGTACCTTGGTCAATTTTCAGACTCAGGCTACTGAAGTTCATTAAATGTAGTTGTATTTTGGAAATAAAATGAAAGAGAGTGATTTTTCTCTTTGAAACTTATTACCAAGTTTAATTGTTTTCCTTATATTGCAATATTTTTTGTTTATATAAAATGAAACTTATCTATAGAGGAGTCTGGGGCTGAATTTACTGGTTGATTGTCCCTTTCAGTGTCTTGTACTTTGGATGTGCTAATCATGCGCTATATGGTGGATGTTTGAGCTTATGAAATCAATAATTAAGATAGTACTACTTTCTCCATAAATGGATTTGCTATAATATGGGATTCACTTCTTGTTTAGTTGCTGAAAGTTTGAGTTATGTGTGTCGGAGAGGTATAAGGAATCAATATGGAATTGAGGACTTTATGTTATGATGATACTTACATTGTGTATGTGACGTCATGTTAAGAGTTTTAATGAATGGCTAATTAATGTGTGGGTTTGTGTTAAAGACTTAAAGTTCATCATTAAGTCCAGTTTTGTTTGACTTGTAACAAAACCAGTTACCATTGGCTTCCGAAATTGCGATGTTGAAGTTAAAGCTTAAAAGAAACAAAGTGTATGTGATGTCAAGGTTTTTTCCCTAATGTTTCCAAATCTTAATTCTGATGACAGGTGTATGCAATTGACTTTGGACTTGCCAAAAAGTATAGGGACCTCCAAACTCACAAGCATATACCCTACAGGTAGCACACTCTAACCGCTATGTTACTCGATTAATCCTTGCAACTATTGATGTTCTTTTTCTGAATGCTTGTGGCACTGATTTTGAACAGGTAGCACACTAACTACTACTGATTGTTCAACATTGCTTCTGAATGATTCCTTTTGGCTAGATGCCTCTTTAGGTTATTAGCTGGTCAAATCTAACCCCCGTCACTACCCCCGTTGTATTTTTGGATTTCATCAGCTCCCTGTCCTTAGTATAGACCTACTGTAATGGAGCTGATCATCCTTTTCTGCTCAAACATGTACAGTGTGACTTTTGCATCCCCTGGATGCCAATAATGAAACCTCTTTTTTTTGGTTGAAATTGGTAATGTTGGATGCCAACAATGAATCTTATTATTAATTCATTTTAAAAAAAAGTAAAAACAGTGAAAAGGAACCATATTTATCCTCTTTCATTGCTCCTATCATATCCCCATCATCCAGATACTTTTATTCTCAATCATTAGTGAGGATTTATTGGAGAATAGGTCCATCCTAGAGGTACTTGACAAATGGGCCAGGAAATCTCTGGCAAAGGACTTCATAAATCGTAGCAGCATGGTGGCTAGTAAAAGTGAACTTTCTAACCGTATTTTACCTTTCTTGTTCATCAATCCATAAGACAAGGGGACAACATGAAAACATACACTCACTGGACAATCTGTTGACTCGTGTATGCATCACCATATGGAAAATACTGATAGATTGATATTGATACTTGTTATTTGATCATATACGGAGAATACATGGTAGATTGATACTTGTTATTTGATCACATACGGAGAATACATGATAGATTGATATTGATACTTGTTATTTGATCACTTATGAAATGTAGACAGTCTTTTCACGAAAACTTTGGGAAGCATATGCAATGTAAGATGTTTTGTAGTTCGACACATTCCCATTGGTTTTTCTGGCCTCTGTATTTGTACCTTCTTTAATCCAGAAAAGGCCCATTTTACTTTTTTTGGGAAAATTTTGACCAGTTTCCTGAGTGAGATTGGAAGCTGGTTAGTTGAGTCCAAACTTAGAGCCCGTATGGATTGACTTAAAATAAATAACTTTTAAAAAGTTACTTTAAAGTCATTTTAAAAATAAGTAGTTATGTGTTTTTGATGTGTTTGGCAAAAAAGTGTTGAAAGTCATTCTTTTTATCAAAATGTCTGAAATACCCTTAAAGTTGTTAACATTATAAAAGAATTAAGGGTAAAAAAGTAATATACTTGGTCAAAGTAGAATGATTTATAAGTTAAAAAAAATAAGTAGGGGGCACCCTACTTTTAACTTTTAACTTATTTTAAGTTACTTTTGACTTATTTTAAGTTATTCTTTAATTGCCAAACACTCTAATAAGTCAAAAACTGATTTAAAAGTTAGTTTGACCAACTTAAAATCCCATCCAAACGGGCTCTTAGAATGTAAAACAGAAAAGAATCAAAAAATTTTGCTTTAAAGTTATCTCAGGGTAATTTTAATGAGTGGAATAGCCAAGTGACAATGGATTATGGTATTGATGTGCATTTACTTAGATGGTTTTAACATACTGCCAGTAACTTAAGTATATCAATCGCTATATGGTGCTTATGGACATTAATGTCTCAATTTGATCCTTGGAAGGGAGATTGTGGAAGGCAAACTCGTATTTTCAAGTTTATGGAACTGCGTGTCCTCTTTTAATATACAATATATTGCCAATTAATTAATATATCAGTTGCTGGTATTTGGTGCTTAACTGCTTATATTTAGTGTCCTTGCTGTATCATTTTGTTGATCACAATATGAATTTGTTTGAGCTGACTGACATTACTGCATTTGAGAAAAAATTCTACTCTTTAATATTATCAAGCTCTAGTGTAACGAGTTCCGAGTAAATTGTGACAATCTTATCCTTGTTTCCTTGCTGCATTCGTAATGAAAGAGAAGTCAAAAGGAAAATATTAAGAAAAGACTTTACGCTGGTCAATTTTGTGTCTTATTATTCTTTGATTTGTTCAATTTGTGAGAAATTTGTGTCTTAGCTGCCTTTTACTTGGTATTATGTCAATATTTTTTCTCAGGGAAAACAAGAATCTGACCGGCACAGCTCGCTATGCAAGTGTCAACACACACCTTGGAGTTGGTAGGTTAATCATGTTTAGGTTGTCAAGTAACTGCAGGTATGGTAAGCCACAGATTCAATTGTAACTGATAAAATATGTGTCTTGTTTTTTCCCCTGGCAGAGCAAAGCAGAAGAGATGATTTGGAATCTCTGGGTTATGTGCTTATGTATTTTCTTAGAGGAAGGTTGGATTTTATCGCCTTTTTCTTTTTGTCATTGTTTCTGATCAGTTCTTGTGCATTTGCAAATTTATGGACGTGTTCATGACTTGATGACAAGCTCTTCTTGCTCAGTCTTCCATGGCAGGGATTGAAAGCTGGTACTAAGAAGCAGAAATATGATAAAATCAGTGAGAAGAAGATGTTGACACCAATAGAGGTACTATTTATGAGTACTAATGATTCTTGATGATGTCATCTTCACCACTGTTGTGACTCTGACTGTGTGTTTTCACACAAAGTGGACGTCCTTTTGTCAACTGTGATAGAATTACCTTAGAATACACTTTTTATTGTCAAGATAGGTGGTTTAAAATGTAACTTATCCCAAAAATGGATGATTTAAAGATGTATTTATCTTATTAAGCCAATTAATATCTCGTCCAGCCTGTTTAATGTATGTTATCTGCTGATGATGTGAGTGATCAGATGAGTAAATTGACACAGGATTTGATGGTGTTTCTAACAGGTGCTTTGTAAATCATATCCGTCGGAGTTCATATCATACTTCCATTATTGTCGGTCATTACGGTTTGAAGATAAACCTGACTATTCATATTTGAAGAGGCTTTTTAGGGACTTGTTTATTCGTGAAGGTATATTTGTAATTCTCTCACTTTTACTATTTCAGTCTTAAGTTGTCTGAGCTGTAACAGTCAATTTTAGTCCTGAAGTGTGTGCCGAAGGTCTATAGGAAACAACCTCTCTACCTTCTCAAGGTAGGGGTAAGGTCTGCATATACACTACCCTCCCCAGCCCCAACTTGTGAGATTACTATGGGTTTGTTGTTGTTGTTGTTGTAAGTATGTGTGGTGATCTCTTTCCATCTTAACCTTTTCACCGGTGCAGGTTATCAGTTTGACTATGTGTTTGATTGGACCATTTTGAAGTATCCTCAGATCGGTGCAAGCTCCAGAGGACGTGTAAGTGCTTGTAAAACTTGTTTTGACTGTTGTTGAAAATCTGTTCTTAAAATTTTTAAGGTGGAAGTGTGCATTTTTTTTGCCACCAGAATATTAGTGGAAGTGCGCCGCTAAATGCTGTGCCATCTGCTGAAAGACCAGGAAGGACATCAGGTAATTTCCTTGACCTGAAGTTTTGGACTTTTTGTAGTCCTTTTCTGACTTTTAATTTCTTAGATGATATGCCCAAAATTATGAGCCAGAATGTACTTCTGTTTGTTTATTCAAATGGTGAATGTTTGGAGATATGCTTTTCATGTAAAAGACGAATACTGAGTTTGCAGCTACTGAATTTATCACTGTTTGATGCTTGGCATGTGTCTGTAATCTAGTGGGACAGGATATTCGGGACAGGTTTTCTGGTGCTGTTGGAGCATTTTCCCGGAGGAATGCTTCTAGTTCTGGTAGGCATGGGGAACACTCCAGACACAAGACTTCAGATGATATACCTTCATCTAAAGATGTGGTATTGATCCTTCTCTTTCTGAAAGCAATAGATTAAAGAAACTTTTTTCTCAGTGGGATTGGAGAATATTATCGGTTTGCTTGCATGAGCATTCAGCTTTTAATGCTTAATTAGTGAATTACAGTTCAGGATCTTGTATATAGTGAACAACAATAGCAACATACCCAGTGTAGTACCACAAAGTGGGTTCTTGGGAGGTTACAGTGTACTCCAAACCTGACCTCTACCTCAGAGGTAGAGCAGCTGTTTCCGATAAACCCACCTGGTTCAAGATAAAAACAGTCTAGAAAATGAAGTAATGGAAATGAAGAAACAACATACAGTAATAAAATGATAGATAGTAGCAGAGCAATACCACAGCAAAATAATACTATGATTAAACTACACGAAACAACATATAATAACAGAAATCGAAGAACAAGAAACAAGAGTAGTACTACGACTACTAGAATGGACAGCAAGTCAAGACACTTCTACCTACTAGTATGGACACAATCCTACCTACCATCCTTCTACCCCCAATCCAAGTCCTCCAAACTTTCCTATCTAAGGATATATCCTCGGTGGGATACAATTGCGTCTTGTAATGTCTAATCACCTCTCCCCAATACTTCTTCGGTTAACCTCTACCTCTCCTGAATCCATCCATAGCCAAACTCACACCTATGCACTAGGGCATTCGTGCATCTCCTCATTACATGCACGAATCATCTCAACCTCGCTTCCCGCATCTTGTCTTCCACCGAAGTCACTCCCTTGTCTCGGATATCCTTACTTTTAATCTTATCTCTCCTAGTATACCTACACATCCATAGTAGCATCCTCATCTCTGCCCTTTTCATTTTCTGAATGTGAGAGTTCTTGATCAGCCTACACTCCACCCCATACAACAAAGTTGGTCTAACCACCACTTTGTAGAACTTGTCTTTAAGTTCGTATATAGTCTGTCTTTGAAATGATTGTTCTTTCAGTGAAAGAGTAGTATTGACTGTAAAATGATTTAAAGGATAATTTGCTTATATTTTACAGCAAGCTGATTCAGAAAGAGGCCGTACCTCGAGAAATTGTAGCTCGTCCAGAAGGGCTGCAATTTCAAGTAGCAGACCGAGCTCTTCTGGTGAACCTACAGAGAGTCGCTCAAGCAGCAGATTGGTGTCAAGCAGTGGGCGCTTATCTGCCACTCAAAGGATTCAGTCTGGAGCTGAACCGAAACCATCACTGTTCTCCCGAACTTCAGTTACGAAGGGCAGCCGTGATGACCCTCTTCGGAGCTTTGAGCTTCTTTCAATTAGGAAGTGAAGGGATGCACTTGTAAAGAGAAATTTTCTCGTTGTTTGAATCTTGTGATCCTATAAAAGGATGTCTCTGTGCTGTAAATTGAAATTTTCTACATGAAAACTAAAGCTAAATCCAACTTTTCATTATAACTTGGTGTTGTTTTACGTCAAGAGTTTCGTGTCATTGTAACGCTGTTTAGCCTCATCCAAAGAAGTGATGAGTAATATGTACTAAGTTATATATTAAATATTTGATGATGATGTACGACTGTTTGGTGGAGAAATTCTGTTTGAGGTTCTACTGATGATTAGTATAACTACCAGTCCAAGGTATTCAAGTGTAAGGATTTTCTAGAGGCAGCTCACCTATTCCCCATTTCCCAATTGCTACTTTTGGCATAAGCATAGGGATTGTGACATAAACAAGTTAATGAAAAAACAAAGTTGTACTGGGGATTTCTCCTTTATGATTAAACCTTCTTTGCTTTGCAAATTTTACAGCCTAGTGTTACCTAAGATATGAAAGTGCATCATCTTGTATCCTTACCGGTTAATTTGTGCTCTTTTAATTGGCTTAATATATTGGTAATCCCTTAAAACTAATAAATTTTATTTAGACACTCAGAAAATTAAGTGAACCAAATAAGATATGCATCTCCTTTAAGACTTTTATGGCTAATTGAGGCAAAATGTCTTATCACTGAAGGAGGTAATATATTGTAAATGGTTAAGTTATCTGCATAACAAGAATAAACAAAAAGATCTCAAATTTGAACCAAAAGCAAATCATGTATAGTTTTCTTCATCACCAAGTGGTAAGTTTGAAAGCTTGTGGTTACCCCAAGAGCTTGTCGTTTTTAGCAATATAGGACATCAAGCAATTTCAGGAATAAGGAGCAGATGACACAGAAGTTGGCAGCTTCTCCTCATTAATTAAGCAAAAAATCTCAAGACAAAAATGATCTCAAAAAGTCTTAAATATTGCAACGCATGAAATATAACAGACTTGTTCTAATAACATCCCTCAAAGCTAAACAAAATACAAGATCCAAAAATCATATATATCAATTTCACTGATCAGAGAGTTCTCAAGCAGCAGTCTTCTTGAGCTTTGCAAGCTCCTGTCTCACAACTCCAGCTCTCTGCAATGTCAAAATACATGTATCAGGTCTTGTTCGGAGAATGGAAAACAAGGTCTAGGAAAACAGCAATTCAAACACAACAGTGCATTATGATTTTAGCTAGGCTAGTAACACAACAAGATGCACGTTCAAATGTTGATCTAGCAGGTAATGGAAACTCAGCCTAGTGATTGCTATACAGACACTGACTCTACATTCTTTGGATGGATGATTGGATGCACAGATAACAAAATGAAGCTAACTTAAATAGCAAGCAAAACCGCACCTTAATCTTTGCCAACATAAGCTTGAACCTGTCAAAATCATTAAGTGCAGCCCTTCTCTTCTGCACTATCAACTTCCTTCCCCATGAACTGTTCTCCCACTTGGTCTTCACATCTGGGGGAAACCAGACAAATAGAGATTTATTCACCTTCTAAAGGAGATGGAAGTGCTAAACCAATTGCTGATTCGCAACTTGAAGAATTTCAAAAAGAATTAGCAAGCACCACTCACCAGCAGCTTCCATAGCCTCAACCAGGGTCTTCTTCTTTGGAATTCTTTTGATGTCAATTTTGATATCTGTAAGTGAAAGCCTCTTGAAGTTCATCTGGCTCCTCACCATGTCTGGAGCATCAACAAGAGCCTGTAATTTCAAAAAATAAAAGGAAATGAGTTAACATTTGCTTCATTCTCCTAGCACTGGTCAAGGCAAACTACCATCTATGCAAATTAGAGTAAATCATACAATGTTACCACTTCCTTTTCAGGGGTAAGACATATAACCATATAAATTCCCCCCTGTAAAGTATAATCCTTACTATTCTATAAAGGAAAAGAAACAAGAAAAATAACACATTTCATCTATCAGCTAAACCAAAAAAAACATAAAGGCAGGAAGAGTTTTCCTATATCACCAGAAAATTAATCTTGTTATGGAAAACAAGTAGAAATATTCTCATTTTGAGCATCCACCGCCCACATATCAAATATTACCCTCTTAAATAGAGCACAAAACTGATCCTATTTTAATGGAGCTTTGAGGATACTTCAGAATCCTACACAACTTTACAAAAGAAACTGTATTCCGATCCACACAACAAATACATAACAACCATATATCACTAGGACAACAATGACACACAAAAAAGACTATATCCCTAGAAACTTATTAAGCATAACATTCTAGTGAATAATAATACAAGGCCTCAGTCAATATTTGCTCAATCAAGTTAAAATGATCAGACAATGTAGGCATATTATCATTATTCCATCATAGGCCTTATATTAAATCCTCCAAAAAACAATTTGCAAACTGAAACACAGCACTAAAAAATCAAATCCTTACTTCTCTTGAAAGCAAACATTTACCATCAGAAGTGAGTCTACTCATGGGCATTATTTTCTCATTATGGGCATCCAAAACCCACATTTCATATATTAACCTCTAAAATAAAACAGAAAATTGATATAATATTAACAGAGCATTCAGATTACTCCAATGCCCTAAACACAGCTCTATTCCACAGAATAGACAGCAAAAAAACCCTATATTCTCAGAAACAATCTAAACATAATATTCTTGCTTGAATCATTAAAATAAGGCCTCAGTCAACATTTGCTCAATCAAATTAAAATGATCAGACAATGTAGGCATATTATCATATTCCATCATAGGCCTTATATCAAATCCTCCAAAACAACTAGCAAGAACAGAAACACAGAACAAAAAAATCAAATCTTTATTTTTCTTCACAAAAATATAGCCAGCAGCTCCAAACTAAACAAATTATGCAGGAAAAAAAAAGTACCCTATTTTGGTCGATGACGTCGACGATAACAACGAGCCTTCCATAATCCTTTCCATAGTTGATTAGGGCTACCCTTCCAATCTCCACGAACCTCTTGAACGGCTAAACCACAAAACCAAATACATAAATTATTAAAAAAAATTAAAAATTCGAACACATTAATGAACTTCAACATGTGGGAAAATAGAATAATTTGCATAGACTCACCATTTTCGGCGAACTGAAGGAGTAGAAACGCTAGCAGACTACAAATGGAGAAGCTGCATGGAGTAATATACTGCTAGGGTTTTTCTATGTACTAACATGGGCTTAGGCCCAGATTTTGCTATTGGACTGTGAATAGCCCAATCTTCTCAAAAATGGATAAAATGGGGTGGGCTAGTCAATTTTTGGACCTTATTCAAACTTTACTCATCTTTTTAAAGGGAAAATTTTCAAAACAATAATATTTTAGCATCTAATAGGACCCCTTGTCAACACTTTCAATATTTATTTAAAATGTCAATATTTTGGTTTGTTATAAGGCTGACTTTTGTATTTATTTAATTTGAAAGAATACAAATCTTTAACAACAAAATAGAGAAAATCATGAGAGAAAATATTTCAAAAAAAGTAAATATCGCTTAAATCTCTGATCAATTATAATTGAAAAAAAAAATACAAATTGCCATCTCTCTCTTGTTCTTTCAATTATGATGACTACATAATAATAAAGTAATACAGATTTGTTGGCATTCAAATTGAGAATGGAATAAAAAGTGATAATGAAATACAAACTGAGCAAGATAAATACTCATTTCACTTGAAAAGTTAGACCATACAATACAAAACATGATTGTATATCATTAGGACGAATACAAATTCAAATCTAAATACAAATTATCTGGTATACAAAGTGATATTGAAAATACAAATGAGCCAAATAAAATACAAAATCTATTTTACTAATGCAATTAGTATGAATTCCTATATAATGAATAGGTAAATAAACGGTATTTTGGTTATTTAGAATTGAGAATGCATACAAAATCAAATCTAAATACAAATTATCTGGTATACAAAGTGATATTGAAAATACAAAATGAGCAAAATAAAATACAAAATCTGTTTTACTGTTGCAATTAGGATGAATACTTATATAATGAATACATAAATAAATTATATTTTGGTTATTTAGAATTGAGAATGAATACGAAATCAAATATAAATACAAAACTTGATGGTACAACATTAGGACGAATACAAAATCAAATCTAAATACAAACTATTTGGTATACAAAGTGATATTGAAAATACAAAATGAGCAAAATAAAAAAAAAAGTCTGTTTTACATATGCAATTAGGACGAATGCATAAATAAACTGTATTTTGGTTATTTAGAATTGAGAATGAACGGACAATTAAGAACTTCAATCCGGCAATTGATTCACCAAGTTCCATGGATTCGAGAAGAGTCTTTTCAGAACCATCCATAGAGCGGCGGCGGAGATCTGGAACCCGATAGAGAAACCGCCCGAGCCCGATAAGCAGAGAAGTTGTGGAGCAGATCCGACTCTTGATCAGATGTAGGAGAGAGCAAAAATGGATATTATACCCCAATTTGCACGAAGAATTGCCAGATGTTGAAATCGTACAAGTCGAAGAAGTTTCTTAAACAACTATAAGAGATAACAATGGTGGAAACGATAGAGAGAGTAGAGAGTTTTGGGGAAAAAATCTAGAGAGAATATTGAAATGTGGGGTCTTTTTTTTTACTTTTTAACCGGGTAGTGGAGTCAAACTAGGTAACTGGGTAGTGGAGTTAAGCTAGGTAACTGTGAGCCTAATTTGAGAAATAAAAAGATATTAAATTAACTATATTAGGATACATTATATTTGCTAAAATAATGACATAATGACATTTTTAATAATTATTTTAAAGTGTAGATGTTTTAGCTAATTATGTTAAGGATTTTGACTAATTTGCTAATTTTTCCCTTTTTAAATGGGAAATTTTACGCAAATATATGATATGTATTTAGCATAGTGTGTTGGAGTTCGAAACGCTTACATGTGAAACTCCAACATAATGTGTTAGAGTTCAAAAAATTATTGGAATTTGAAATGTGCAGTTTCAAACTCCAAGAAAAGTTTTAGGCATAAATAATATACATAAATGTGTCATTTAATTTAGCCATAATTAGTATCTATGTCCTTCAATTTTGTGTGAACACAAGCAGACATTAAAATTTATACAAGGTTGAACCAGTAGACACAAACGTCCTACATGACATAATATATGTCTTGCATGGCATAATACAAATCAATTCGAGTGTATTGCATGCGAATTGTCATGTAGAATACATATGTCTATTTGTTCAATTTTACACAAGCTTAAGTGGTTACTTGTACACAACTCAAATTTAGAGGGCATATATGCCAACTAAAACCAAGTTAAAAGACACCTTCATATATTATATCAATATTTTAAGATTTTCTAGAGTTGCACCATTTTGAAATTTCACTTGCACCATTGTGAGCTCTAACAGATTTAGTGGAGTTCTATTACACTATCTTGGAGTTTCACCTCTATAAAATAAAAAAAATAAATGATCCAACTTATTTAAATATAAATTAAAAAGACTAAATTATAAATATGAGTTGAAATTATAGCGTCTAATGTATAGTTGAATAAATAAAATAAGTTGATTGAATAATAGAGCTTGGGAGTTTAATGTATAACTAATAAGTTGATTATATGAGGTCATACTGAAAGCTAGTTTCTCCAATTGATTAAATTTTATTCCTTTTTCTCTATGGCAAAGCAACTTGATTAACTACTCCAACCTCTAATGACATGTTAATTTCTTCTGTTTTTTTTAAGTACAAACTAATGACATGTTTGCCAAAAACACTTCACATCCTATCTTTTGAATAAGCTTAAGTAGTTTAATATTGAATTACAAATTAAATTGTGAGCCCATATTATTTGATCACTATTAATTTAGTGCAAATACAATATGCTTTTAAGTAATTTTGAGTTGATTATTGATAATATCATATACGTACATAACCTTAAAAAGGAAAAAAATTATCTTAAAAGGGAAAATTTTGGTATTTCTCCTAACTTTTAAAGCAAAACTTGTCAAAAAACACCAAACTACAATTAGAAGAAAACAAAAACATTCTCAAAGGGTGTGTTTGGTATGAAATATTTTTAAATTTTTTCATGTTCAGTCGATCAAATGTTTTAGAAAACATTTCTTTTAAAGAAATATAAGTTTCTTAAAAATGATAAAAATGACTTTCCTAGTAAACATAGGGATAAACAAGTTTCATAAGTAAAATTCCACAATTGATTGTGTCATCCCACCCTCCAACACACCTCATCTTCTCTCCAAACCCCATAGCCCCATCCCATTCAGTTGCAGAGTCCGAATTTTCACAGAGATGGTTCAAAATACAAAAGTAAGCACACGAAGAATTCAAACAAATTCAACATCTAATATATATAATTATACATCAAAAATAATTCTAATCATATATATAGTTAATATAATTTTTTACTACATGAGCTTTAGATGAACCCCCTTAGCTCTACTTGGCTTTGCTTACGTCTCCGTCCCCGCTACCCCACACCCCTATCCTGTGCTAATACTTTTAGGATATCATTATTTACTTACGTACTAGGTACAAAAAGATAAATAAAAATGAATTATTTTTCTAGAAAACATTTTTTGTCAACCGAGAACACACCCCTAGTATAGTCCAATATATTTTTTCACAAAAAAATGAGAGTGATCATTTTAATATTTTCATTTTTCCTGTCCACTGTTCATTCATATATTTTCTAACAACCTTAAAATCTGATTGTTATTTCAACCATAAAATATTTTGAATAAAAGGAGGAAATTTGAGTAATATGGAACAAAGATTTTCCGGTACAGGCAAAACATAGCCGTTAGAGAATAACGTCAATTTCTCCTCTTCCCTGTTTCATTGTACAAATCGAATCAAAGACAAAAAAAATAAAAAAAAATAAAAAAGAAAAAGACCCAGCAAGTCAATCTATTCAAATTTGTCTTCATCATATTCAATACAGGTACTTGAAACTTTCAAATATCATTTGCATTTCTCATTGTGGGTATCTGTCTATGTTGAAATCTTGGCGATCTTTAGTTTTGTAATTCTTATTTTGTTGAACGAAGACATGGGTAATTCTAAGTCATCTGTTGATTTCAAGAATGATGGTAGGTTATATGTTTGATGAAATGTCTGAATGAGTCTGTTGTATGTGTTTTTTTCTTCTTAAAATGGAGGAATTGTTCAATTTTCTTCCCCTGTTTTGGATTGATTGTGGGGTTTGTGTTTTGAATTAACAGGGGTTCGTGCTATGAAGAATTCTTCATCAGAAGAGCTAGACAGTTACTATCCTGTTAGGCCTGAATGCCTAGCTGATGTTCCCAAAACCCGCTTCAAAGCAAGGGTGTGTTAAAAATATATCACCTTTTCCCCTTTTCTATGCTACTTTACTGTATCTGATTCTGTTCTTGTTGTTCTTATTGTTTCGTTTGATATCTTCATATTGACAGCATTAAAGGTGTCTTTTTTCCTTTTCTTGATTCTTTGACATTAATTTCTCTCATCTGGTTTAGAAACTTATGTCATTTTTGTCTTTTCTAAAAAATCATTGTCCATCCTTTGATGGTGTCTTTTTTCCTTTTCCTTGATTCTTTGACATTAATTTCTCTCATCTGGCATTTTTGTCTTTTCTAGAAAATCATTGTCCCTCCTTTGATGGTGTAGTTGTTGGGGAGATTTACACAAATAGAATCGCTAAGAAATTTATTTAACTTTGGCCCTCTTTTAAGTTTTGCAAGATTATTTGGCTGGGCATAACGTTGAACAAGCACCAGACAAAACAAGTTATGCCCTGCCCAAACTTATGCGCGTGGTGTTATATCTGCAGAGATTTTTAAAATGGGAACAAAAGGTAAATACCAGGCTACAAAAGAAACACTGGGTGGAAATCTTGTTGTTGTTTTATTTGGTCCATTGGGGGTTACCAAATGCAAATATGTTTAATCAATCAATTAGGTAAATACCTGAATGATGGCAAAAACCAGAGTTTTTTGGTTGACACTTTACATTTGTCTTATTTCTTTTGAAGAAATAAGTGTTATTATTAGTTAGCTGCTTGTGATATCTTCAAGGATTATAGATGCTTATGACACAACTAAGATCCTTACTGTGCTTTTTTTACACTGTTTGGACAGGTAGGAAAAACTCTTAGTGAAAGAAGATGGAAAGCTGCATTCTCTAAAGATGGTTATTTGGATATAGCTGGTGTTCTTCGACGAATACAACGAGGGGTACACCTTTTTTGCCATTATTCCTGTATTGTATACCACATTCTCATTTTCCTTTGCATGTGTGTAATTTTGAGTCAAATGTACTGCTTTACCGGTTCCTGTATTTAAACAATTAAGAGCAGGTATGGAAGATGAGAATTGGATCTTTCAAATAAGCAATTTTTATATAACAACTTAATTTTAAATTATGAATGCTCTGCAACAGAGACAAGCAAGTGACTGAAAGCTGACTTCAACTTGCAATTATTATCTGACTCCTATAAAACATTTTGGGTTCATATTCGGAGACAGCTTGTAGTTTCCTCTAAAGTTCTGCAGTTTTTATGTATTGTGACTGTGTTTAATGTTTGATTTCTTTGGAAGATTCTACTTGAGGTAGATTGATGTTTTGGAAATTCTGAATAGTCATACTGAAGGTTTTAGCTATTGGAAGCTGGAAAGGTTGAAGATGTTACTATCTTTGGTTGGTAAAGTAGTACCTTTACTCTCAGTCAAGGAAAATGAAGGAGCCGCAACAACACTCGATCCTTGTCTTGTTTTGCATTGTCTCATTGTCTTGCCACTCTCAGTGTTTTTTTCTCTCCTTGCTACTACTCTTCACGATACAGTTAATGTGACACAGAGAGTGCGTTATTCCAGCCTGTTGTTTACATGCTTGAGGTCAGGTGTTTGGACGGTGAATATAAGTTATAGTTAGTCCTTTAATCAGAAGTTGTCGGCGCAATGATGAAATGAAACTGAGTACCTTTGTGACTAAATATTAATCTCGCGTGGGATTTGTGAGTGGTGTTGCACCTCAAAACCTATTGACCTTGGGTACAATAGATCGCTTGCATTACAAATTGTTTTATTTTCTTATCTATTTGTGAGTTAACGTAAAATCGTTGCAGTTGTTCTCCCTGACAAATCCTTATTAGTAGCTTCACTCTATAGGGGTGTATATTCTCCCTTATTTCAAGCTCTTTGAGCACTCTAGGAAGTTATTAGCCAATGGAAGTAGGACCCTCTTTCATCTCTTGGAAAACTAGCATGATCTTACGTCATAAAAGTGATTAGTTTTTGTTGTTCTGCTGTGTGCAATATATTTAGGCTGTGTATAAAATTTTGGCTGTTGAAATATACATAAAAGCTGGATAACTTGGTCTACTAGTGGCACGTCTGTTGAGTTCATCATGAAGAGGTTGGGTTAATTAATTAGAGGTTATTTAATATACCTCTTGCTGTTACTTATCAACAAGAAATTTGTGTATTGCTGTTTATCTGGAAATTGAATTTTAAGAACTATGAAGCTCATTAATTGTTCTGTGAACGCCAGGGGATTCATCCATCAATTAAAGGGGCAGCCTGGGAGTTCCTGTTGGGTTGTTTTGATCCTGAAAGCACATTTGTGGAAAGAAATCAGCTTAGACAACAGCGAAGGTAATGTGAGTCGTTTCAGCAATTATTAGCAGTGATAGCCAAAAAGTCGAACTGGTTGCTTTTAGAATGTAAAATAAAAAATTAAGATATGAAGTAGTTATGTTCTAATTTGTACATATATGCTTATAGAAAGTCAAAGCACCAGTTACAATCGATGTACTTTTATGCGATGACCTCTCATGTTTAATATAGTTTTTATCTCGAAGGTTAACTTTATTTAGTGGTCCCCGCTGTATATTGGAATGATTCAGTATTGAGCATAGAGAAGCTAAGATGGTGTCTGTAATGCTGTTTTCTACCCTTTCTTATAGCGAACCTTTTGTCTCCTGGTGTCAAAATCTGATCCTTTTTATTTCATGAAGTTCCTTATTTTTTTTGTATAAAATTTAAATTCTCTTGACTCAATATGTAATTATTCAACTGCAAAAAGGCTCAACCCTCTTGTGACTTGCTAGAACTTGCTGTGAGGTTTGTCAAGTTTGAGAACTCAAATATTCAGTTTTATTATATATTCGGAGCTGGTCACGGATAGTTTTCATCAACATTCCTGTAGAATTTTATCATGAGAGGTCAATTTGGATGAACCAGTCTTTGGATAAGTTATAGTATAGCTATGTCAATGCCCATGTCTTCAGTCAAAACGTACCATATTCCTTGAATGCCCTGATTCAGTTTGAGTCTGTTTCTGAAATCATTGGTGAAAGAAAAAGAATGCCTGCTAAAGGCTGAGTTCATTTATTTCTGGACTTTGATCCCTGTTCTGTGGTATATAACTTGGAACCAAGAAGAAAAATGGTCAGTCGAATTTTGAGATTTATTGCCTTAAAATATAATGAGCATAAATGTACAAAGGACTTAGTGAAGACAAAAGCTTAGGGCCAATATCTGTATGCTGAAATTGAAATTAATTTATTTTTATTTTTATTAGTGGCCTAAGTTAATGATTTGAAATTTGTATCTTCAGGGAGCAGTATGCTGCATGGAAATCTGAATGTCAAAAGACAGTGCCTGTCATCGGCAGTGGAAAATTCATCACTAGTGCTATAGTCTCTGATGATGGGCAACCCATAGCATCTGATGATGGGCAACCTATAGCATCTGATGATGGGCAACCCATAGCATCTGATGATGGCCAACCTATAGAGTGTGCAACTAGTATCAGTAATTCACAAGATAATAGTGATGCCATGCCAGCTGATAATGGTGATTTTGACAAGAAAGTGCTTCAGTGGAAGCTTAGCTTGCATCAAATTGGTTCGTACTTCTTATTCTCTATTTATATACAGTTTATGCTGACTCTAGAATCTACCGGCATCTCTTCCTCTATTTCCATCTCTTTGATCAGTACTGCAAAAACTTTCTTTGCCAATAACACTTAAATTTTCTTAGGATTTTCTCGTGCACAGCTATTGGTGTTTGAGTTATGCAGTTGTCTTAATAAGTTACCAACAAATGACATAAAAATAAATAACCAATTAAAAAGAGAAGCCCCAATGGAGTAGCCTTAGCACTGGAACTGTTGGAGTAACAATCTTGAGAACCAAGGTTCAAATACTTGTCTTAATAAGTTACCAACAAATGACATAAAAATAAATAACCAATTAAAAAGAGAAGCCCCAATGGAGTAGCCTTAGCACTGGAACTGTTGGAGTAACAATCTTGAGAACGAAGGTTCAAATACCAGCAGAGGTTACACTAGGTGAATTGGTCCCATCTGCTAATTTGATTGGTGGAGTTACCTGGGATATCCGGTTGATCAATTGATGTGCTTCAAGCTGGTCGAAATACCACCATAATCAACAAAAAAAGGAGAAGCAAAGAACTTTTGCATTTATTTACTGTGAGAAATATAGGAGAAGAATATTATTGAATTGTTGTAGAATTGTGTCTACATTATTAGAGAGAGACCCTATTTATAGACACTATAATAGACACCCTTTCCAACTAAGACACTACAATACAATCCTTTTCTAAGTAGAGTACTATATACTATTCCTATTATTATTACTATTCCTATTTCTATTCTAAGTAGGATTGTATATACCTATTACTATTCTAACACTCCCCCTCAAGCTAGTACATACAAATCATATGTATCTAGCTTGTTACAAATATAATTATTACGAGAATAGATGCGGAGCTTGGTGAGATATCTGCTTGTTGATCACTCGACTTCACAAAATTGACGGTCAATCTCAATGTGCTTAGTCTTCTCATGAAATACTGAATTTGATGCATAATGTTGATAAAACACAAAGTGATAAATTCTTGAGTTACAGTGTTGAACTTCCCAAACCAAGCTTGCAAAGACTGTTTCAAACCATAGAGTGACTTACATAATCGACGTACAAGGCTACCAAACTCCCCCTGAGCAACAAAACCAGGTGGTTGCTCCATATAGACTTCTTCCCCGAGATCACCTTTATTTTTATTTTTTTGCAAAAGCAGATCTGAAACAGAAAGTGCTCGAAATTTGATAAAAATATGTGGATCATCTCGAAATCAAGAGATGAGTAGATCTTAAACAAGAAAGTCATCGTAAAACAGGTGGGAACATGCTCATACGCCAGAGTGTCAGATTTGATGGCTGAAAGTGGTCACAATCTAAGAAATAAAATTACAAGGGTAGGGTTGGAATGATGACACAACCCAACTAAAAAATAGAAATTATATAGGAAAGGTCGGATTGACGGCACAACCCTATTGAAAAAGAGAAATAATATGGGTAGGGTCGGAATGATGGCACGACCCTACTGAAAAAGAAAAATTATATGGGTAGGGTCGGAATGATGGCACAACCCTACGCAAATCAAATTCGAGGAGTCACTGGAAAGACGAATGGAACTACGTAAATCAAATCTGAGGAGTCACCGAAAAGACACACAGTGCTCTGCAACTCAGATATGAGAAAGTAGTTCGGAAAAATCCACGGTACTGCACAAATTAAATATGACAAGTAGTCCGGAGAGATGCACGGTGCTACACAAATCAGATATGCAGGAAAAAGGTAGTCACCGGAAGGATGGCACGGTGTTACACAAATTAAATATGAAAAAAAAGTTTTCACTGGAAAGATGGCACGGTGTTACACAAATACCGACGGATATGGAGTTTACACAAAATAGCCCTAGAAAGTCACCGGAAATTGACGCACGGTGACGACTGAGTTTTTTTCCCCTTGAATATGGAGTTCATGCATGTATCATTGGTTCTACTTTTGTTAACATAATCATTGGCTAGACGGGCGGCATATATGGGTAATAGCCAACCGCCAGCCGCGGAAGCTCTTTGATTGTTTACCAAGATCGTAGAGGCTCTGATACCACGTGAGAAATATAGGAGAAGAATATTATTGAATTGTTGTAGAATTGTGTTTAATTTTATTACAGAGAGACCCTATTTATAGACACTATAATAGACACCCTTTCCAACTAGGACACTACAATACAATCCTTTTTTAAGTAGAATACTATATACTATTTCTATTATTATTACTATTCCTATTTCTATTCTAAGTAGGATTGTATATACCTATTACTATTCTAACATTTACATGGTCAACATAAATATAGATCTGAGATTTGCAGTTCTTAGTTGTTAGACAATGCAATAGATCAGCTCATTTTAAAGATTAGATCTACCCACATACGATAATTAAGATGAACTGATCAAAATAGATAAAGGGAGTGATGCATCTAAAGTTACTTCTTTTTCTCAATTTTGTCGGTGCATATTTGTATAGTAGTCAGAGTATAATTCTATGAAGTTGAGATATAGCTGTAATGAACTTTGGGAAGTGGAATTAGGCCACTTCGGAGATATTTAGTTTGCAGATGTAGGAAGGGTTTCTGGATTTAGAGACTCTGTGTGTATCTTGACTGTAATTCCATAAAGATGGTGCTTAGCGACTGGCAAATTGTTACAAGTACAAATAAAGGGGACCAACAGGTCTTTGGCTATTAATTTCTCTGATAAGTTCAAAATTCATTGAGATAAGTGGGTCCTTTTTCTTCGTTACTGGATGGTGTATTCTTGATGATGAAGAGAAACTGAGTCACTTAGAGAAATAATAAGTGGCAGAAAGAGTGAAACTCAAGATTGCTTAAAGGAACTGAATTTTAGGTGCTTTCAAACACAAGTCTTGCTGAGGTTAATTTTGGAGTTTTGAATCCAGTAAGCCACAAATGCTTTTGTGAAGACATGATTGTTTAACAGTGCAAGGAATTGGAGAGAATAACTTGTATCTTATTCAATAGGTAAACATGTATAAATACAATAACATTAGAAGCTAACGATGGAAAGAAATAAAGAGGAAATCCTAAAAGATATGCTATCTATCTATATCTTTGTACAATATCAAGAAATAGATATACATTCTGTAACACTCCCCCTCAAGCTGGAGCATGTATATTGATCATGCCCAGCTTGTTACTGTAAGTTTTGGTACCAAAGTTGTACGATTTTATTCATCCATAGAGGTACAAATATATAGTATAGAAAACTAAACTAATTAGTAATCAAATCCCTTGATTCTAACAAATTTGATAATCAAGGGATGATTTTATTTGATCTAATATCCTAACTCATTAAATAGCATATCAGATATGATTTTATAAGATCAATTTAATCCTACAAAATCATATCTAATTAGATTAGATATTTACAGATCAACACTCCCCCTCAAGTTGGCATGTAAATATCTGTCATGCCTAACTTGCTTACAAGAATTTCAAACTTTGGTTTAAACAAGCCTTTTGTGAAAATATCTACAATTTGCTGATTTGTTGGGACGAAAGGCATGCACACATTTCCTTCTTCAATCTTCTCTTTTATGAAGTGCCTATCCACTTTAACATACTTTGTTCTGTCATGTTGAACTGGATTGTGAGCAATACTTATGGCAGCTTTGTTGTCACAGTACAACTTCATTGGTAACACAAATAATTTTTTTAGTTCTTCCATCATCTTCTTGAGCCAAATCATTTCACAGATCCCATGGGCCATAGATCGGTATTCAGCTTCAACACTGCTATGGGCTACGACATTTTGCTTTTTACTCCTCCAAGTCACGAGATTTCCCCTGATAAAAGTACAATATCCTGATGTAGACCTCCTATCAATAGTAGAACCTGCCAAATCTGCATCTGTAAAGCTTTCAATGCCCCTATCTTGACCTTTTTTGAAAAACAATCTCTCCCCTGGTGAACTTTTCAGATATCTTAGAGTCCTGTAGACCGCTTCTTGGTGCTCTTCCTTCGGCGAGTGCATAAATTAACTCACTAAGCTTACAACAAAAGCTATATCAGGTCGAGTGTGTGATAAGTAGATCAACTTCCCCACTAGTCTCTGATATTGACTTTGGTCAACTGAATTTCCTTCTTTGTTTCCGAGTTTTATATTCGGATCAATTGGTGTTTCAGCTGGAGGACAACCACACATCCTTATCTCTTTTACAAGATCTAGTACATACTTCCTTTGTGACACCATAATGCCTTCTTTTGATCTCGCTACTTCCATGCCAAGAAAATATTTCAATTGGCCCAAATCTTTGATCTCAAACTCTGAGGCCAAATGTTTTTTTAAATTCTTCATTTCGGGCAAGTCATTTCCTGTAAGTATGATATCATCGACATACACTATCAGGATAGTTGTCTTTCCCTCAAGAGAGTGTCGAATGAACATGGTATGATCTGCTTGCCCTTGAGTGTACCCTTGTTTTTTCACAAACTGAGTAAACCTCTCAAACCAATCTCTTGGAGATTGTTTGAGCCTTTAGAGAGATCTCTTTAGCTTGCACACTCTAGTTCCATACCTTTCTTCAAAACCCGAAGAAGGATCCATATAGACTTCTTCTTCGAGTTTTCCGTTCAAGAATGCATTCTTGACGTCTAGTTGTTGAAGGGGCCAATCAAGATTGGCAAGCATGGTCAGAAGAACTCTGATTGAATTCAACTTGGTAACTGGAGCGAATGTCTCCAAATAGTCAATCCCATAGGTCTGAGTGAACCCTTTTGCTACCAAACATGCCTTATACCTCTCTAGGGACCCATCTCATTTAAATTTGATGGTGAACACCCACTTGCAACCCACTGTTTTCTTTCCACGTGGCAGTTCCACCATTTCCCAGGTTTCATTTCTCTAAAGAGCATTCATTTCCTCTAGAATTGCCTCTTTCCACTTGGGAACATTCAAAGCATCCTGCACATTTCTCAATATCTCCATTTCAGATAATTGAGAAAGAAAAGCTATATAGGAAGAGGACAAGTTTCTATATGACACAAAATTTGACATGGGATGGTTGGTGACTTTTCTTACCCTTTTACGTTTGGCAATTGAAAGATCAAGGTCTAAAGTAACAAGGGGCAAATCAGAATTAGGTTCTGTAGAATTACCTTGTGTATCAGTGAGATCTTGCGGGGTGGACATTTGGTTCTGATGAGAGCCCTTGATCTCTTTTTCTTGGTTCCGATTTCTTCTCATGTAAACCTGTTATTCCTTTGTTTGTTTCCTGTTCTTGTCATTAATTGTATCATGAAAAGGCTTTATTGTCTCAGATTCCTTATTTTCCTTATTTAAGTTGGGATCTCTAACCTTATCTAGGTTGTTATTATCAAAAATACTCTTTCCCGTATCTATCATAAAGCTTGGATCATTTTTTTCCTTACATGTGAGGTCAAGAGGATCCTTATTATCCCTCGAATCTTCTCTATGTTTCTCCCCCTGAAGATGAGTTCGAAAAAACAACTGAGATTCAAAAAAAGTGGCATCCATTGACCTTTGTAGTATTAGGGCCATAACACTTGTATCCCTTTTGACTAGGGGCATAAGCCAACAAAAACACATTCCTTAGCACGTGGATCAAGTTTACTCCTATTATGATCATGAATATGGACAAATACACTACACCCAAAGACTCTCAAAGATAGGTCAGCGGTCAATCTAGAAGTAGGGAAGTATGTCTTAAACATACTGAAAGGGGTTTTGAAACCTAGAACACGAGAAGACATCCTATTAATGAGATAGGATGTTAAAAGAGCTTCACCCCAAAGAAATTTAGGGAATTCACTTGTGAACATTAAGGCCCTAATTACTTCCATAAGATGCCTATTTTTTCTCTCAGCTACTCCATTTTGTTGGGGTGTATTAGGACATGAACTTTGGTGCACTATTCCCTTGGAAGTGAAAAAACTGCCTAGCTGGTCATTGAAAAACTCTCTCGTTATCACTCCAAAATATTTGAATCTTCTCATGAAATTGTGTCTCAACCATAACATAAAAAGCCTCAAACATATGTTTTACTTCCCCTTTGTCTTTCAATAGGTACACCCAAGTTAGTCTAGTGTGATCATCTATGAAACTCACAAACCATCTTTTTCCATTTACAGTTGCTACCCTAGAAGGTCCCCAAACATCACTATGGATCAACTTAAAAGGTTTTGTTGCATGATATTTTTGGGAAGAAAAAGATGAACATCTATGTTTAGCCATTTCACAAATTTCACACTGAAAAGAGGATGCACTTTTATTCATAAACAACTGAGGTAACAAGAGCTTCAAATAATGAAAACTAGGATGACCAAGTCTATAGTGCCATAACATGACTTTATTATCAACTAGAATAGAGTTCAAACAAGCTGAACTTAGATTTACTGAATTGTCACCATCTTCAAGAAAATAGAAACCTTTAGACTCTCTAGCATTGCCAATCATCCTCCCCGAGACCTTGTCCTGAAATACACATGAAATAGAGTCAAAGATAGCACGACAATTAAGGTTGTGAGTCAATTTGCTGATGGACAAAAGATTATGAGACAATTTTGGAACATGAAGGACATCAACAAGAGTCAAAAGAGGGGTTAGTTTGACTCTTCCTTTTCCAGCAATTGCTGAGAAGGAACCATCAACAACTTTGACTTTTTTATTTCCTACGGATGGAATATAAGTTGAGAAAAAATGGAAATTCCATTTCATATGATCACTAGCCCCTAAATCTATGATCCAAGAACTAATGGCAGTTGAATATGTACTAACAAAATTGGATGGTACATTACCTATTTGGGAAAAAAAACAAGTGGGAGTAGGAGGATCAGATTTACTGGTTTGGAGTTGAGATTGGAGAAGTTTGTGCAGTAGCTCCAATTGTTCCTTGGTGAATGGTGGCATTTCAGGAGGAGATTTCAGCCCTGATTCTTCGCTGGTACACTGAAAAACCTAGCTGCCATGGTTGTCTGCACGAGCGGACCTAGGAGGGTGCCACGGGGTTCACCCGAACCCCCTCGGTGAAAAATTACACTGTATATATAGGGTAAATTTTCTATTATATATGTACATATATAAACTTTGAACCTCCTCAAACAAAAATGACAGATAGCCCAGCGGTATTGGGCCTCGCTAGTGACCCTTGTGATCCAGGTTCGATTCTGGCTGGGCGCATGCTACAACTACGTTTTTAATTATTTTTTTAAAAAGCACTGAAATAGAGAATTTTAATAGGGATTCCTAAATCCCAAAATCACATTCTTTATTTTTCGAACCCCTTGAGTGACAATTCTGGATCCGCCACTGGTTGTCTGCCCTTCTTTTATTCCAGTTAGACGGTTTCCCATGGATTTTCCAGCAAGTCTCACGAGTGTGCTAGTATTTTTTGCAAAAATCACACCACGGTTTTTTTTTTCTGTCATTTTCATTTTTTGCAGCAACTAGAGCAGAAGAATCTATATTTTTTGTTTCCAAATTGGGATCTATTAGCATAACATTCCTCCTTGTTTCTTCTCGCCTAATCTCAGAAAAAGTTTCCCTCAAAGTGGGCAGTGGATTTTTTTCAAGAATTCGACGAGAACGAAGTTCATCGAATTTTTTTTCAACCCTGCTAAAAAAAGATAAACCCTCTCATTTTCTTCCTTTTTCATTGCTTTTACACTATCCTTAGAACACTCTCATTCATTATTATAGCATTGATCTAATTCTTGCCATAGGGAAACCATCTCATTATAATAAATTGTAACAGCTCTCTCCCCGTTGCCTAGTTTTCCATAATTTAATTTTTAATTCAAAAATCTGAGAGCCATTTTCTATATCAGAATAGCCTCCCAAACATCCCTAGCAGTGGGAAGAAACAAATATGGTTTACCTATGGCAGGTTCCATGCAGTTTAGTAGCCCGATTACCATCGAGTTGTCTAATCTCCAAGTGTTCATTTTCGGGTCTCCTGGTTCAAGCTTTCTCGTTTCTCCAGTCAAGTGTCCAAGTTTTCCTCGACCATCAATTGCCAAACGGACAGATTGCGCCCACTCTAAATAATTCTTTCCATTCAGCTTGTGAGAAGTAAGTTGAAAAGAAAAATGAGAAGAATCGCTGCCTTGGTTCATTGTAACTTTGTTAATAGAACTCCCGGCTTCTATTGATGCCGCTGGGTGACGTAACCCAGAAAATGTTGTTTTAGTCAAAAGCAACACAAGAATGAAGCTGCTCTGATACCATGTAAGTTTTGGTACCAAACTTGTACGATTTTATTCATCCATGGAGATACAAATATATAGTATAGAAAACTAAACTAACTAGTAATCAGATCCCTTAATTCTAGCAGATTTGAGAATCAAGGGATGATTATATTTGATCTAATATCCTAACCTATTCAATAGCATATCAGATATGATTTTATAAGATCAATTTAATCCTACAAAATCATATCTGATCATATTAGATATTTATAGATCAACAGTTACAAAGGTAGTCAACTCAAGCTCCATGCAATGCCTTCGTGAACAAATCAACTACTTGTTCTCTTGTCTTCACGTAGCCAGTAGATATCAAGTTTTCCAAATCTTCTCACGAATAAAATGACAATCAACCTCAATATGTTTCGTTCTTTCATGATATACCCGATTTAAAGCAATATGAAGCGCAGCTTGATCGTCACACCAAAGTTTTGATGAAGTAGAATGCTTCAATCCAATTTCACTTAAAAGATGATGTATCCACATGATTTCACATGTAGAATGTGTCATTGCTCTATACTCGGATTCTGCACTGGACCGAGATACAATGTTTTGTTTCTTACTTCTCCATGACACCAAATTTGCACCAACAAAAACACAGTAACCAGTAGTAGATCTTCGATCAATCTTGGATCCTACCCAATGTGCATCTGCGAAACACTCAATGTGAGAGTGTCCATGATTGCTATACAATATGCCAAGTCCAGGGGCTCCTTTTAAATAACATAAGATCTGTTCTAAAGCTGCCCAATGTCTGACTGTGGGTGTGGACATGAACTGACTAACCACACTTACTGCAAAGGCGATATCTGGACGAGTCACAATGAGATAATTTAATTTCCCAACCTTCTGTACCACTCTGGATCTTCAAATGAATAGTCATCATCTTTCACATGATGCACATTAGGAACCATTGGAGTATTACAAGGTTTAGCAGCCAACTTTCCAGTTTCTGCCAGTAGGTCAAGAATATATTTTCTCTGAGATAGAAAAATACCCTTCTTGCTTCCGGATACTTCTATTCCCAAGAAGTATTTAAGTTGTCCCAAGTCTTTTGTATGAAACTTAGAATGTAAGAAAGACTTTCATACAAAAGACTTGAGAGAAGAGATACCTATAAATCACTTCCTGTAATTACAATGTCATCGACATATACAACAAGGAGAATAGTTCCAGCAACAGATTGCTTGTAAAAGACTGAATGATCACATTTGCTCCTTTTGAGTCCAAACTCTTGAACTACCTTGCTAAATTTCCAAACCAAGCTCGAGGACTTTTTTCAAGCCATACAAGGACTTCTTCAAGTGACAAACCCTTCCATACTCCCCCTGAGCAACAAAACCAGGTGGTTGCTCCGTATAAACCTCTTCGTGGAGATCACCATGAAGGAATGCATTCTTATTATCCAACTGATGCAAAGGCCAATTCTCAGAAGTAGCTAGAGAAATGAACAAGCGTACAGAAGTGAGTTTGGCAATCAAAGAGAATGTGTCTGAATAATCCACCCCATAAGTGTAAGCATACCTTTTGGCCACAAATCTGGCCTTAAGTTTCGCCACAGAGCCATCTGAATGAACTTTGACTGTGAATACCAACTTGCTTCCCACTGGTTTCTTTCCACTAGGTAACTCTACCAAATCCCATGTGTGGTTTTCCTCTAAGACATGTATTTCCTCAAGCATTGCTTCAGATCAATCCAGGATGATTCAAAGCCTCCTTAACAGTTTTGGGTACAGATATAGAGTCTAGCGATACAATCAAAGATCTAGATGCGGGAGATAACTAATCATAGGAAACAAAATTACCAATGGAATATATGAATTTGCAAGTGAGAGCAATAGGAAGGTCAAGATTTTCTAAATGATCACTTGGAGGAGGATCTGGTGAAAAATAGGAATCATTAGTCTCCCCCCTCCTAGAGTAAACCTAGACAACCGGCGGTCTTGCTGGAGTAGATGGAACTGGTGCTGAAGGCACAATAGTAGATTGGTGCTCAATTGAGGAACCGGGCGATGAATGAGAAACATCATTTGATTGTTCTGGTATGGCCTGGTAACTTGGTACACTAACCACTCATCTTCCTCCCCCTAACTCGTAGAAATGGGAGGTGCATAGAAGAATGGTGTAGCCTCCGAAAAGGTTACATCAGTTGATACCAAATATTTTCCAAGTTCAATAGAGTAACAACGATATCCTTTCTGAAGGCGAGAATATCCCAAGAAAACACACTTCAAGGCCTTGGGATCTAACTTGGTAACTGATGGTTGACCATCTCTAACATAACAAGTGCTTCCAAACACCTTAGGTTCCATTGGAAATAGGGACTTATTAGGAAAAAGAATGTTATAGGGTATTTTACCTACAAGCACAGTAGATGGCATGCGATTAATCAAGAAACAAGTTGTAGAGACTGCATTGACCCAAAACTGTTTAGAAGCCTTTGTTTGAAACAATAGTGCCCGAACCGTCTCAAGTAGATGCCTGTTTTTTCTTTCAGCAACTACATTTTGAGAAGGCGTATCAACATAAGATGACTAGTGGAGAATCCCATGTTGCCTCATATAAGACTGAAATGATTCTGACATGTAAGTGCACAGTAGTATTAAATTGAGTCTTAACTACAACAGAAAAGGCACAAAAATGGGAAAACACAAAAGTGACAAAATATTTAGGCATAATACATAAACATGACCCTTAACTTAGCGTCAACCGGCAACTATGACCTTTAACTTTGGGTGTGCACAAGTAGGCACTTTAACTTGTATAAAATTGAACAAATAGACACATTCCTCCTACATGGCATAATACACGTAGGACGCAAAATTGCCATGTAGGTGCTATGTAAGACGAATGTGTCTATTTGTTCAATTTTATACAAGTTAAAGTGCCTACTTGTGCACACCCAAAGTTAAAGGTCATAGTTGCCGGTTGACACCAAGTTAAGGGTCATGTTTATGTATTATGCCAAATATTTATGTCCATTTTTGGAAACAACATGACATGGTCCCCAAACATCAGAATGAACTAACTCAAAAGTTGACTCTACTCGCTTATTTTAACCCTTGGGCTTATGAGGTGTGATGGTGTTTAGCAAATCGACATAATTCACAATCCAATGATGAAATATTCTGAAACTCGGGACAAAGCTTCTTCAACAAAGGTAGTGAAGGATGTCCCAATCGACAATGTGCTTCAAATGGAGAAATAACACCTGAGCATGCAACAAATCGAGGCTCCCATTCATCAAGGATGTAGAGATCATCAGATACATGTCCTTTACCAGTAATCTGATTCGTTCCAATATCAAGAAACAAACAATAATCGGAAAAGAACGAGATATAACAATTAAGGTCTCTCGTAAGTTTACTAGCAGAAATCAAATTAAAGGCCAATTTTGGGAGACTTAATATAGATGGCAGGGTAATAAATGAGGTTGGTTTTAATAGTTTCAGATCCAACACTGGTACAAGTTGATCCATCAGCAAGAGTAACTAACTGGAGATGGTGCTTTGTGTGGCTGGAAGTTAAGAAAAAATAAGGTTACCTGTCATGTGATTTGTGGCGTCTGAATCAATCACCCATTTTTTTTGAAGATACAGTAAGGCATGCTTTCCCTGACTCGACAAAGTAGTAACGAAGTAGATTCCTTAAGTGATTTCTGATACTAAACGAATCTAGCATGATCCTCTGCCGTAACCAAAGCTGTTTTGTGAGATGATGGCCTATGAGCAACATCAACCTTACTACCCTCATCTGAACTCTTCCATTCTTCTCCCTTATTATCATTCATTCTCACAATATCAAAAGAAAAATAACAGAGAAATCACCAAAACTATCAATATAAAGGTCTTAACAAGAGAATAGTCAACTCCACGAAAAGGCTCAATTCAAATAGAGAAAACCAGATAACCCAAAACAGAGTTCAGATGGTTGGAATACCCAGCAGTTCACAGAGTAACAAGAAACTAATATATGAATAGCCAAAAGCTCCGGACGGAAAACCAATCAAGCAACAAAGAGGAAATTTGAAACAGCAGTAGAGATCAGACAGTATTCTGGCTCCAAACAGATCACACAGCAGCAGAGAAAGGAATTCGAACTAAAGTATCACCAAAAGAAAGATCGCAGAACCTGGATCTTGATGTTAAATCTTCAAAACGTGGTCCAATGATAAGAAAACCACCATAAATCGACTGGGTACTATCAAGGCAATGTCAAATCAGTAAGACAGGACCAGACCACCAACGAACCAGAAATATGGCAGCGGCTAATTCCGGCAACCACCAGTGGTGAAGTTCGAGAACTACCACTTCAAGTCTCACAACTCCGGTTATGCTCTGATAACATGTGCAAGGAATTTGAGAGAATAACTTGTATCTTATTCAATAGGTAAACATGTATAAATACAATAACATTAGAAGCTAACTAAGGTAAGAAATAAAGAGGAAATCCTAAAGATATGCTATCTATCTATATCTTTGTACAATATCAAGAAATAGATCTATGTACATTCCGTAACAAACAACATCCATTTGCTTACTGGTCAAAGGCGAGAAGAATTTTGTACATCACTTTGAGAAAGCTTCCTAGGTAATTGAGTTATCTGCTTCCCTTCCCCAGGCTTTGTGGACATGAAATAAGAATGCTGCAGTATAATAGGAAAGCATATGCTGGTTTTCACTTTACATACATAATATAAAACAAGTACCTAGAATCTATGGTAATTCTCTCTGCTTTTCTCCTTACTCCTGCCAATTGTACTAGACTTTTAAGCTTTTAGCAAGCATGTTGACATTGCTTAGTTCCACTTCGTAAGTTGTTCACTTGAAAGATGGAGTCACGCAATCTTTGCTCTCTCTTAACTCCAACGTGGTATATTTTTAGAACGAGTTTGAACTTTGTGACTGGAAAACATTTTGAATAACTGTTAGCAATTTTTAATGAAAAAGTGATATTAATCAACTTGATCCTAGTACAGTTGTCCAACTTGTGCTATGTATAGATTGCTTGAATATGAAATATCTAGAAACCACTCTTTTGACCTGGCTAAAGAAGATGGTGTTTCAAGATAGACTGATTTTCTTAATGATATCTGAAATATCTTGACTTACGATGATTATTTAGGTTTGGATGTTGTTCGAACGGATCGTACTCTTGTATTTTACGAGAATGAAGCTAATCAGGCAAAACTTTGGGATGTACTTTCTGTCTATGCCTGGATGGATAAAGATATTGGTTATGTTCAAGGTATTATAGGAGTATTAGACATTGTCTTTCAATATAATCAAGGCCGTTCATCAACATCCCCTCTCATTTTATGTGAACAGGAATGAGTGATATTTGCTCTCCGATGATAATTCTACTTGAGAATGAAGCAGATGCATACTGGTGCTTCGAACGTGCAATGCGTCGATTGGTATGTCTGTATTGTTACTAATGCTCTATTAGTGGTTATCTTTTAAGGTGCTATTATTAGTGGCCACACCATTGTTTGAACTTCTACTTATAAAAGTTAGGACTGGTGTTTCTCTTCTTTAGTGATCTACCTTGAATTTAACTATAAACATATTTCAAGTTTAATACATCTTTCTTTTTTTTCAAATTTTTCCCTTTCAAGGTAAAAGTTGGTCAGGTAAACCTTGCATACCCCCGGAAGAGGGATGTAACTTGCGCATATATTTGTATTCTCCTTATTGATATTTTTCTTTCACCTGGTGCATTCCTTTTGTGCTCATTCCTCTACTTATACCTTCCTTCTGATTATAATCACTCAACTTTCATTTCAACAGCGAGAGAACTTCAAGTGCAGCACAGATTCTATTGGAGTGCAGTCTCAGCTAAGTACTCTAGCTCAAATTGTTAAAACCGTCGATCCAAAGCTTCATCAACACCTGGGTAAGAGAGGATCCTAGTCTTTGTAAATCGTCTTAGTCACTATTGCCATGAGTGTAGTAGAGAACTCAAGATCTTTGTGACATTGTTGCTTTTCCTTTCCTAATCTCTGTTGTAGCGTCTTGAATGATTTACTGGGTTTTTACTGGTATCTTGTGATGAAATATGATTTTGGAATATCGTGAATGATAAAATCAAGTGTTCTCATGAGTCTATCTGTAGGAGCCCATCGTACCTTTTTCCAATTATCAACTTTCATCATTTGAAAAGGAATGTGCCTAAAGGATTGAGAGAGAGATACCATATGATAGTTTTTTTCCATGTAAAAACTGAGTCAAACTTCTTAAGAGTTATAGTTGGACAGAAAGGTACAAAGAGAAGTAGTTTCAGGCTTTAACAATTGTGGTTGGAGTTTCGGACAGGAAATAGTTGTCTTTTTACATATCTTGGCCACAGTGCAGGGTAAATCTTTATTAGACTCTTGTGAGTGGAAATTAACTTACCTTAAAGGATTATATTAAGCTTGAAGAAATGGAACAACATAATTACATTCTCTAATGGTTAGATATCTCTGATGGCTGACGCAAATTACTATACCATTTTGTCATTTGGGGCCCTAGTAACAAATCATAAGTTAATCATAGTAATGGAAATCCCGTGGTCTGATGAAAGCCTTCATATGTGCATTTCTACTTTTTTGTAAGTGTTGGTTCATGTAAAATACTTGTCAAATCTTTGCAATTACATATTGAGAATGCCACAGATTACTTACTTTACTATCAAAACACGGAGGAGAGGGTAGGACTAGATTTTACTCCTTCTATCTCTCTCACAACAGCTATAATTGTATCGGCAGAGGAGCTAGATGGCGGAGAATATCTGTTTGCATTTCGCATGCTTATGGTACTTTTCCGCAGGGAGTTCTCGTTCGTTGACTCACTCTATCTTTGGGAGGTGAGAAACTACTTCTTTTCAATTTGTAACTTTTATATATATATATAGCTGTGGCTTAGTGGGCAATGAAGTGGGTTAAGAATCGGTCTCAGGTTCAAATCCCATTAGAGACAAAAACACTAGTTGATTTCTTTCCATCTGTTCTAGCCTTGGTGGATAGAGTTACTTGGTACCTATTGCTAGTGGGGAGGGGGCAGGTATCCCGTGTAATTAGTTGAGGTGCACGCAAGCTTGACAGGATACCACCACGGTTATCAATAAAAGAAGAAGATATATATTGCAAAATAGCTTGCACTAGTCTTTGATTTATTGCTTTAATTACGGTTTCTCGTTCGGTGGATTGTTTAATAGAGAATGTATGCCAACCTTTTGTGTTCTAGAAGAGCGTAATTTTTGACATAAAGGGCAATTGAAAAGAACTAGTTCTTCATAACGTCTGAACCATGAGAGGTCCAGAAGTCATGAGAAAATGTAGGTAGGAGTTATTTCTATCTTCTGATGGATACTTTTTTTTCTATTATCCAGGTGATGTGGGCCATGGAATACAATCCAAACATATATTCATCATATGATGATAAAAGACAACCCCTTCTTTCTGAATTATTGTATGATGATAAACCCAATGATAAGCATAAACTAAAGGAATATGGGAAGTTTGAAAGGAACAATTTGAAAACTGGTGCGGCAGAACAGCATAGTGCTCTTTCTGTTTTCCTGGTTGCAAGTGTTTTAGAGACTAAGCATAGGCGACTTATGAAAGAGGCGAAAGGCCTTGATGATGTTGTAGAGGTCATCATTCTGTCTTTCTATATCTGTGTATTCCACATTATTATGTCCATTGATGTTGACAAGAAAAAGTTTACAGATCTTGGGCGAAATATCTGGGAATTTAGATGCAAGAAAAGCATTAGATGAGGCATTGAAGGTTCATAAGAAGTACTTGAAACAGGTAAGTTTCTTTGAAGTTGTCTTCAACCTTTCCCCAGTCCCCACCAATCCACATTACTTTTTTATGGTTAAGTTATATATCAACTAACCATGGTTAGTGATAAAAGTGCATATGAAAGACAAATGACATGTGTTCATTGGTTTGGTATAAACAATGCGTGTGGATAGTTTCTCCCCACATAAAAATCCATGACCCTTAAGTTCTCGGCACATGAAAATGACTTGGTTTCTCTCAACACACTTAATGCAGGCTAAAAAATCATAGTTGGAGTTGCTAGTGGTGGTCACTGCAGCAAGCATCTCCTGTGGTTAAAGTTTTGTTTTCATTTTCATTTTTTCATTATTAATTTCAATTTTAAACTCTTTTTTGGGATTTTATCCTCTTGCTCTTTAATCCTTTTCCCTTTTTCTTAGAGGTGTAATTCCTCTTATAAATTTATGAGTCATGTCTGCCTTCTTTCTTTTAGTAGTTGGTCTACAGCATAAGAAAGAGGAGCATGTATATATATAAGTTTAGATATGAAATGTACATGGCATGTTTTTTTTTCCCAAGTATTTTAACAACTCCAGAATGTAAGAATATTGCAATTAGTTTCAATTGCTTTCACTGCATAAAAAATAATGTTTAGCGGTAGCGGCAATTAACACTTTTTGTATATGTCCCTAAAGGGCTTAGTGACATTGGATCTAATGACACTTAACTAATGCCGGTAAAGACTTAATGTTTATGAAAGGAGTTTCAGTTTGAGATACTAGAGATGTGACAAGATAATTAACCCGTATATCGAGTGTCACTAAAGTTATTACTCCATTTTACATTAAAACGTTGATTGGACACCGAATTTTAAAAAATGATAAAGATTTTTTAAATTTGTGATCTTAAGTAATAGTTTTGAATTCCAATATACTTACACTATATGGTGATTTTTTTAGTGTTTTAGGGTAAGGTTATTTTTGTCCATTATCTAAATATCGAATAATTTTAAAATTCGGGATAAACCTAGATATTGGTCTGAAAAGTAGCTATTTGTCAATTTCTCCCAAATTTTTAGAGGTCTAAAAAGAATTTAATAATGAATTTTATGATTTTATTGTTGCTAGACAATATTGAAGTTTGTAAAGAAAAAATTACACAATTTCCATCAAAAAAGTATTGCCCACCTTTTGAAAGGAGTAATATTTTAGAACTTTGAGTTAAAATACTCAAATCTCTATATTAATAAATAATTTTCTTGTAACAACATCTAAAGTAATATTATAGCAAACACATGGCTAATATCCTGTTAACTTAAATCAATACTTACACATATAAGTATTAGAATTACCAGGTGAAGTTAAATATTTTATGTCAAGTAAGACTATTACATTGTAGATTATAAATTTGAAAAAAGGGCTAAAATTATTCTTATACTTTCATATATTAGCTAATTTTGTTCTTTATTATATTATCTCATTATTTATATTCTTGTTGTCACGAGATTTATCGCTTATATCCCTAATTGAATAAAAACCGAGATTTATCGCTTATATCCCTAATTGAATAAAAACCCTCATATCAGAATAACATATCATATTTTAAATAAACATTTCATTATCCAACTCAATAAACACAATCAAACAAATATATCATCCAAATGTATTCGAATTCTCCGAAACAAAAGCTACATACCAACTATTTGGTACAATGTACTAGAGATACCATCTCTCGAAATTCAATGATAAATGACTATGAGTTATTCTTGGCAATGTTTGACAAATGGGTACTGGATAACAAAGAAGTTGGTAGACGTTTGAAGAATGATCACCGAATAACAAATAAGTTGAGAGAGAGTGATGCAGATGCAGATGAACAAATAGGTTGAGAGAGAGCTATGCAGATGCAGATGGAGCTGGAAGAATTTTATGAATTTTTTCATATTTTCTGCATTAAGATTTAACTATTTATACACTTTTTATCTACTTGATACACAAAATAATCTCTTATTAAAAAACTTTAGGGGGCTACTTTTATTGCTTCATGATAAGTCGACATTGGCTAATTAAAACAATTTTTCGCTTTTATTGCTTCATGATAAGGCGACATAGGCTAATTAAAACAATTTTTATATACTCCTACTAAACATAGGGGTGTTCACGAATAGGTAAAAAAAATTGAATCAGATTGAAAAGCAAATCAAATCAAATAAAAAAATTAATATTTTGTTTGATTAAATTTTGATTCTACTAAAAGAAATAATCGAATCAAACCAATAAGTTATACACATAAATTTTATAATTATGATATTAGTTTTTCATAATTACTTATAAATATTATATTTTTTAATCATTAATTTGGATTTATTAGGCTACTTATATGGCATGTAATAATTAAATATGTATTTTTTTTCTTTTTAATGGACAAAGTAGTTTGTACTTAATTGGAAGCTTGTTCTTTTGAATTTAAACTGTTACAAGTTTAGTCTACTTGGTACAATTTTGGAGAAGAATTTATGGACCATATATTACACAGAATCACAGATACATAGAATGTCTACACTAATAGCTTGAGCTAAAGAAACTATAGTACTACTAGATACAACCTTGTGCTTCTTCCTCAGCTGAGTACAAAGGACAAAAGGGAAAGAAATGAAACTAGCAACTGTCCTGTTATGAATGTCCAGTTGTGCTCCTTCCTCAGCTGAGTCTTCGTTTTCCCTTGACACATCTTCCAGTGACTTCCCCTTCGATTCTGGAACCAAGAAACTGAAAAATAATCCCACAAGGTTGAGAGTCCAGTGGTGGTAAGGAATGGCCAGAGCAAACATGAACACTGTCATCATTGTGAAACCAATGGTAAACCTGCCAATCCTGTCAATGAGGAACACTGTGAACCAGTAGCCAGGCAGAGAGCGATAAGTGTTTGGGCCCGTGCAATTAAGTAAACCGCAATCAACATGGTAGTAAATACGTCCAAGCAACTTAGTGACTAGAGATATGCAGAAGAGTAAAAAATCCCATACCAGCTATTATGATTGCTGTGAAGTGATACCATTGTGTTTTTGCGGAATCAAGCGCATTCAAAACCTTCATATCCCCAGCCATTTTCACTACATTCAAAAACTTCGGAAGAAGAAGTTTTCAGTTGTTGTTGATATTCAACATTCAGAATTTGGATTCTGTAACCACCTGGGGATCTTCATTAGTATATTCCTCCTAAATTTTAGGAGTCTTTTTGATTTCTATTGAGGATTTCTTTGATGATTTTAGTAACTACAACAACACAAGTATATTCCAATATGAATTGGGAAGTGTCAAAATCCAAAATATTAGGAAGATTCCGCAAACATTGCCATTTATTGACTTTATTTATAAGTTGTATTTCGAGCGGTTGAATATATATATAGTTTGTAAGTTTGGTGGAAAAGGATCAAATATATCCTTATACTATTAGAAATGATTTAAATAGACCCTTTGTTATACTTTCGCTCCAAATATATCCTTTTAGTTATACTTTAGGTTCAAATATATCGCTCGCATTATACTTTGCCACAAATTTGCCCTTAATTTCAACGGAAAAATATGTGGAAAACTCACTTGCTCCTGAATTGCCTAGAAGGTTTTTCTGAAAAAAAAACTTTATGAGGAGCTCTGTAATGAGTTGGGGGATCATTACATATTGTCCCTCCATATTAAATGCATATATTTGCATTTAGGGGCCAACTTTTAGGAATTACGCGACTTTCTTGATTTTTCGAGTGTATTAGCCTAGGGATGTTGCGCCTTCTAGCGCTCGAAAGTTTTTTCTGAAAAAACTTTATGAGGACCTCCTAATGAGTTGGTGCAGCATTACGACTAGTTCCACCATTTTAAGGAATATTTTTGCATTTAGGGGCCAACTTTTAGAAATTACACGACTTTCTTATTTTTTCGTGTGTATTTTGTCCATGTATGTTGGCGCCTTCTGGCGCCCGGAAGGTTTTCCTGAAAAAACTTTATGAGGACCTCCGTAATGAGTAGGGGGAGCATTACTTATAGTCTCACCATTTTAAGGCATATTTTTGAATTTAGGGGCCAACTTTTAGGAATTACGTGACTTTTTTGATTTTTCGTGTGTACTAGCCCATAGATGTCAACACCTTCTAGCACCAGAAAGGTTTTTCTGAAAAAACTTTATGAAAACCTCCATAATTAGATGGGAGCATTAAGTATAGTCCCACCATTTTAATGCATATTTTTGCATTTAGCTTGGTTTTTCGTCTGTATTAGCCCATGGATATTGGCGCCTTCTTGCGTCCTGAAGTTTTTTCTGAAAAAAATTTATGAAGACCTCCGTAATGTGTTGAGGGAGAATGACTTACAGTTCCATCATTTTTTAAGGTTGATTTCTGCATTTAGGAGCTAACTTTTAAAAATTAAGCGACTTTCTTGATTTTTCGTGTGTATTAGCTCATGGATTTTGGTGCCCGAAAATTTTTCTTGAAAAAACTTTATGAGGACCTCCTAAATGAGTTGGGGGAGCATTACATATGGTTCACCATTTTAAGGCATATTTTTGCATTTATGGGCTAACTTTTAGGATTTACGCGACTATCTTGGTTTTTCATGTGTATTAGTCCATGGATGTTGGCGCCTTCTGGCGCCGAGAAGGTTTTTCTGGAAAAAAAATATATGACGACCTTCATAATGAGTTGGGGGAGCATTAGGAATAGTCCTACCATTGCAAGGCATATTATTGCATTTAGTGGCCAACATTTAGGAAGTACGTGACTTTCTTTATTTTTCATGTGTATTAACTCATGGATAATGCACTTTATGGTGCCTGGAAGGTTTTTCTGAAAAAAATTTATGAGGACCTCCGTAATGAGTAGGGGAGCATTACGTATAGTCCCACTATTTTTTCAAGCATATTTTCGCATTTATAAGCCAACTTTAGGAATTACGTGACTTTCTTATTTTTTTCGTGTGTATTAGCTCAAGGATCTGGCGCCTAGGAGCGTTCAGAAACGTTTTCTGAAAAAACTTTAGGAGGATCTCCGTAGTGAGTTGGTGGAGCATTACGTATAGTCCCACTATTTTTAAGGCATATATTCATATTAACGATCAAACTTTAAGAAATTACGCGACTTTCTTGATTTTTCATGTGTACTAGCCCATAGATCTAGCGCCTTGGGGCACCCAAAAATGTTTTGTGAAAAGTTTTTATGAGGATCTCCGTAGTGAGTTGGGGGAGTATTACGTAAAATCCCACCATTTTAAGGGATATTTTCAAATTACGAGCAAACTTTTAGGAATTAGGCAATTTTCTTGGTTTTTGTGTGTATTAGACCATGGATCTGGCGCCTTGGATCACCAAAAAAATTTTCTGAAAAACTTTATGTGGACCTCCGTAATGAGTTGGGGGTGCATTAAGTATAGTCTCACCATTTTTATGATATATTATCGCATTTACTAGCCAACTTTTGGAAATTACGCAACTTTCTTGGATTATCGTGTGTATTAGCCCATGGATCAGGCGCCTTGGAGAACTCAAATTTTTTTTCAGAAAAAACTTTATGAGAAAATCCATAATGAGTTAGGGATACATTACGTATAGCCCCACCATTTTTAAGACATATGTTCGCATTTACGTGCCAACTTTTAGGAATCACACAACTTTCTTGATTTTTCATGTATATTAGCCCATGCATCTAGCTCCTTGGAGTACCCAAAAAAATTTTCTGAAAAAACTTTATGAATACCTCCGTAATGAGTTGGGAGAGCATTACGTATAGCACCTTGAATGGACTCTTTTAATCTTAGTCATCCACGTGTCCCTCTATTAGATATAAGGGTATATTTAGCCCCAAAGTATAACAGTAGGGGTGTATTTAGCCCGAAAGTATGACGAAGGGTATATTTAAATTATTTCCAATAGTACAAGGGTATGTTTGACCATTTTCTGTTTTGTAATTTACGAGCCAACTTTTAGAAATTACACGACTATTTTGGTTTTCATGTGTATTAACCCATGGATCTGGCGCCTTGAAACATTCAAAAAAAATTCTGAAAAAACTATACGAGGATCTCCTTAGTGAGTTGGCGCAGTATTATGTATAGTCCCACTATTTTTAATGCATATTTTAACATTTACGAGCCAACTTTTAGAAATTGAGTGACTTTCATGATTTTTTGTATGTATTAGCCCATGAATCTGGTGTCTTGGAGCACTCAATTTGTTTTGAAAAATCTTTATGAGGATTTCTATAGTGAGTTGGGGGAGCATTACGTATAGTCCCACCATTTTAAGGCATATTTTCAAATTTAAGAGCCAACTTTTAGAAATTACGTGATTTTATTTGATTTTCATGTGTATTAACCCATGTATCTGGCGCTTTAAAGCACCAAAACTTTTTTCCTGAAAAAACTTTATGAGGATCTACGTAATGAGTTGGGGGAGCATTATGTATAGTCTCACCATATTTTTAAGGCATATTTTCGTATTTACGAGCCAGCTTTTAGAAATTACGTGATTTTCATGGTTTTTCGTGTGTATTAGCCCATGGATCTGGCGCCTTAGAGCACCCAATTTGTTTTTATAAAAAACTTTATGAGGATCTCCGTAATGAGTTGGGGAAGCATTACATATAGTTCCACCATTTTAAGGCATATTTTCATATTCACAAGCCAACTTTTAGGAATTACTTGACTTTCTTTGTTTTTCATGTGTATTAGCAAATGGATTTGGCGCCTTCGAGCATTCAAAAAGATTTTCTGAAGAAACTTTATGAGGTTCTTTGTAGTGAGTTTGGGGAGCATTAATAGATCCATCATTTAAAGACATATTTTCACAATTATAAGCCAACTTTTAGGCTTTACGCGACTTTCTTGGTTTTTCGTGTGTATTAGCTCATAGATCTGGCGCGTTGTTAAACCCAAAAATATGTTTTGAAAAATCTTTATGAGGATCTCCGTAGTATGTTGGGGGAGCATTACGTATAGTCCCTCCATTTTATGGCATATTTTCAAATTTATGAGCCAACTTTTAAAATTACGTGACTTTCTAGGTTTTTCTTGTGTATTACCATGGATCTAACGCCTTGGAGCAACCAAATTTTTTCATAAAAAACCTTATGAGGGTCTCCGTAATGAGTTGGGGATGCATTTCGTATAGTCCCACCATTTTAAAAGATATATTTTCACATTTATGTGGCAACTCTTAGGAATTACGCGACTTTTTCGAATTTCGTGTGTATTTGCCCATGCATCTGGCGCCTTGGAGCACCTAAAAATTTTCTCTGAAAAAACTTTGAAAGGACCTTCATAATAAGTTGGGGGAGCATTACGTATAGTCTCACCATTTTTAAGGAATATTTTCACATTTACGAGCCATCTTTTTGGAATTACGCAACTTTCTTGGTATTTCGTGTGTATTAGCCCATGGATCTAGCGCATTGAAGCACCAAAATTTTTTTATAAAAAATCTTTATCAGGATATCCGTAGTGAGTTGGGGAGTATTACGTATAGTCCCATTATTTTTAAGGCATATTTTTAAATTTACGAGCAAACATTTAGGAATTACGTGACTTTTTTGGTTTTTATGTGTATTAGCCTATAGATCTGACCTTTTTAAGCATCTCAAATTTTTTTCTGAAAAAACTTTATGAGAAACTCTGTAATGAGTTGGGGAGCATTATGTACAGTCTCACCATTTTTTTAAAGCATATTTTCGCATTTACGAGCCAACTTTTGAGAATTACGCGACTTTCTTGGTTTTTGGTGCGTTAAGCCCATGGATCTGGCGTCTTGGAGCACCCAAATTTTTTTTTGATAAAACTTTATGAGGACCTCTCTAATCAGACGGGGGAACATTATGTATAGTCCCACCATTTTTAAGGCATATTTTTGCATTTACGACCCATCTTTTAGGAATTATGCGACTTTCTTGGTTTTTGTGTGTTTTAGCCCATAGTTCTTGTGCCTTGGAGCACCCAAATAATTTTTTTGAAAAAACTTTTCGAGGACCTTCGTAATGAGTTGGGGGAGCATTACGTATGGTCCCACCATTTTAGGCATATTTTTTCATTTACAAGCCAACTTTTAGAAATTATGCTACTTTCTTGGCTTTCGTGTGTATTAGCCCGTTGATCTAACTCCTTGGAGCACCAGAAATTTTGTTCTAAAAAATCTTTATGAGGACCTCCGTAATGAGTTGGGGATCTTTACGTCTAGTCCCACCAATTTAAGGCATATTTTTGCATATACGATACAATTTTTACGAATTACGCGACTTTCTTAGTTTTTTCATCTGTATTAGCCCATGGATATGGCGCCTTAGAGCACCACAAAAAATTTTCTGAAATTTTTTTATTAGGACCTCCATAATAAGATGAGGGAGGATTAGGTATAGTCCCACCATTTCAAGGTATATTTTTGCATTTACGAGCCAACTTTTAATAGTTACGCGATTTTCTTGGTTTTTCATTGTCTATTAACCCATGGATCTGACGTCTTGGAGCACCCAAAATTTTTTCTGAAAAAACATTATGAGGACCTCCGTAATGAGTTGGGGGAGCATTACGTATAGTCCCTCTATTTTGTGGTATATTTTCACATTTACGAGTCAATTTTTAGAAATTATGCAACTTACTTGATTTTTCGTTTGTATTAACCCATGACCTGGTGCTTTGGAGCACCCAATTTTTTTTTCTGAAAAAACTTTATGAGGACCTCCGCAATGAGTTGGGGGAACATTATGTTTAGTCCCACCATTTTAAGGCATATTTTCGCATTTGCAAGCCAACTTTTAGAAATTACGCGACTTTCTTAGTGTTTCGTGTGTACTAACCCATAGATCTGGCACCTTGAAGCACTCAAAAATTTTTTCTAAAAAATCTTTATGAGGATCTCTGTATTGAGTTGGGGAGCATTGCTTATAGTCCTACCATTTTAAGGCATATTTTCGTATTTACGAGCTAACTTTTAGGAATTACACAACTTTCTTATTTTTTCGTATGTATTATTAGCCCATGGATCTGGTGCCTTGGAGCACCCAAAATAATTTTTGAAAAAATTATATGAGGACCTCCGTAAAGAGTTAGGGTAGCATTATGTATAGTCCCACCATTTTTAAGGCATATTTTCATATTTACGAGCCAACTTTTAGGAATTATGCGACTTTCTTAGTTTATCGTGTGTATTAACCCATGGATCAGGCGCCTTGGGGCACCCAAAATTTTTTTTCTAAAAAACTTTATAAGAACCTCCGTAATGAATTGGGGGAGCATTACGTATAATCCCATCCTTTTAAGGCATATTTTCTCATTTGCGAGCCAATTTTTAGAAATTATGCGATTTTCTTGATTTTTGTGTCTACCCATGGATCTGGCGCCTTGGACCATCTAAAAAAAATTTCTGAAAAAACTTTGTGAGGACCTCCATAATGAGTTAGGGGAGCATTACATATAGTCCCACCATTTTTAAGGCATATATTCACATTTACAAATCAACTTTTAGGAATGACGCGACTTTCCTTATTTTTCGTGTGTATTAGCCTTTGGATCTAGCGCCTTGGAGCATCCAAAATGTTTTTCTGAAAATACATTATGAAGACCTCCATAATGAGTTGGGGGAGAATTACGTATAGTCTCACCATTTTTAAGGCATATGTTCGCATTTACAAGTCAACTTTTAGAAATTACTTGATTTTCTTGGTTTTTCGTGTGTCTTAGCCCATGGATATGGCGCCTTGGAGCACCCAAAATATTTTTCTGAAAAAACTTTATGAGGACCTCCGTAATGAGTTGGGGTATGTATAGTCCCACTATTTTAAGGCATATTTTCGCATTTACGATCCAACTTGTAGGAATAATTTCTTAATTTTTCGTGTGTATTAGCCCATTGATCTGGCGACTTGGAGCAACAAAAAAAATTTCTGAAATTTTTTTATGAGGACCTCCGCATTGAGTTGGGGAGCATGACGTATAGTACCACCATTTCTTTAAGGCATATTTTCACATTTACGTGCAAATTTTTAGGAATTATGCGACTTTCTTGGTTTTTCGTGTGCATTAACCCGTGGATCTTGCGCCTTGGAGCACCAAAAAACCTTTTCTGAAAAAACTTTATGAGGACCTCCGTAATGAGTTTGGGGAGCATTACGTATAGTCCCACCATTTTTAAGGCATATTGTTGCATTTACAAGTCAACTTTTCAGAATTATGCGACTTTCTTTATTTTTCATGTGTATTAGCCTATGGATCTGGTGCTTTGACGCACCTTAAATTTATTTTTGAAATTTTTTTATGAGGACATCCGTAATGAATTGGGATCATTACATATATTTCCACCATTTTAATGCATATTTTTGTATTTACGAGCCAATTTTTAGAAATTACGTGACTTTCTTGGTTTTTCGTGTATATTAGCCCATGGATTTGGCACGTTATTGCTCCCAAAAAGCTTTTTTGAAATAAATTTATGAGGACCTCAATAATGAGTTAAGAAGCATTACGTGCAGTCTCACCAATTTTTTAGAAATATTTTCGTATTTACGAGCCAACTTTTAGAAATTACTCGATTTTTTTTCCATGTGCATTAGCCCATGGATCTGGCGCCTTGGTGAACCCAAAAGGTTTTTCTGAAAAAACTTTATGAGGACCTTCGTAAGGAGTTGGGTGAGCATTACATATAGTCCCAATATTTTTAAGGTATATTTTCGCATTTACGAGTCAATTTTTAGAAATTACATTTTTTGATTTTTCATTTGTATTAGACCATGGATGTGGCGCCTTGGAACACCCAAAAAAAATTCTGAAAAACTTTATGGCAACCTCTGTAGTAAATTTGGGGAGCATTACGTATAGTCCATCGTTTTAAGGCATATTTTCATATATACGAGCCAACTTCTAGAAATTACGCGACTTTCTTGATTTTTTGTGTGTATTAACCCATATATCTAGGGCCTTGGAGCACCCAAAAAAATTTTCTGAAAAAACTTTATGAGGTCCTTCATAATGAGTTGTTGTAGCATTACAAATAGTCCCATAATTTTTAAAGCATATTTTCGCATTTACGAGTCATCTTTTAGGAATTACTTGAATTTCTTAGTTTTTCGTGTGTATTAGCCCCTAGATTTGGCGTTTTGGAGCACCCAAATTTTTTTATGAAATTACTTTATGACCACTTCTGTAATGAGGTGGGGAGCATTATGCATAGTCCTACCATTTTTTAAGGTGTACTTTCGCATTTACGAACCAACTTTTAAAAATAATGCAACTTTCTTTGTTTTACGTGTGTTAATATTAGTCCATGGATCTGGCACTTTGGAGCACGTAAAAAACATTTATGAAAAAACTTTATACGGACTTTCGTAATGAGTTGGGGAGCATTACGTATAGTCCTACCATTTTTATGGCATATTTGTGCATTTACGACAGAGGTGGAGCTAGGTGGAGGTTCATGGGTTCAGACGAACCCACTAGCTTTTTCCTAAACCCTGTATTTGTATTAGAAAATTATATAAATATATATGTATATGAACTTGTGAAACCCCAAACAAAATTGATTGAAAGGGTGGTGAAAATGCTTTTCACACTAGTGTTGTGGGTTCAAACCCCACCATCAACAAAAAATTCTCTAATCCTTTTTCAAGGAAGCATGCTTTGCAATATTTTTCTCTTCTGTTCTAAAATTTAGAACCCCCAAATTCCTAATCCTTGCTCTGCCTCTGATTTACGAGCCAACTTTTAGAAATGACGTGACTTTTTGGTTATTCATGTGTATTAACCCATGGATCTGTCGCCTTGGAGCACCCAAAAAATATTTCTGAATAAATTTTATTAGGATCTCTGTAATGAGTTGGAGAGCATTACGTATAGTTTCACCATTTATTTAAGGATTATTTTCATATTTGCGAGCCAACTTTTAGGAATTTCACTGTTTCTTGGTTTATCGTGTATATTAGCCTATGAATTTGGCGTCTTGAGCATCCCAAAAAAATTTTCTAAAAAAACTTTATGAGGACCCCCGGAATGAGTTGGGGGTGCATTACGTATAGTCCCACTATTTATAAGGCATATTTTTGCATTTACAAGCCAATTTTTAGGAATTATGCAACTTTCTTGATTTTCGTGTGTATTAGCCATGAATCTGGCACCTCGGAGCACCCAAAAAATTTTTCTGAAAAAACTTTATGAGGACCTCCGTAATGAGCTAGGGGAGTATTATGTATAGTTTCACTATTTTTTTCAGCCGTACTTTCGCATTTACGAACCAACTTTTAAAAATTACGTATTTTTTTTGGTTTTTCGTGTGTTAATATTAGCCCATAGATCTAGCGCTTTGAAGCACCGCACCCAAAAATGTTTTATGAAAAAACTTTATACAGACTTCCGTAATGAGTTGGGGGAGCATTACGTATAGTCCTACCATTTTTAATGCCATATTTTTGCATTTACGAGACAACTTTTTTAGAAATGATGCGACTTTCTTGGTTATTCATGTGTATTAGCCCATGGATCTGTCACCTTGGAGCACCCGAAAAATATCTCTGAATAAATTTTATGAAGACCTCTGTAATGAGTTAGGGAATATTACGTATAGTTTCACCATTTCTTAAAGGATTATTTTCACATTTGCGAGCCTACTTTAGAAATTACGTGACTTTCTTGGTTTATTGTGTGTATTATCCCAAGGATTTGGCGTATTGAGCACCCCAAAAGAAATTTCTGAAAAAACTTTAAGAGTGCCTCCGTAATAAGTTAGGAGAGCATTACATATAGTCCCATCATTTTAAGGCATATTTTCGCATTTATAAGCCAACTTTTAGGAATTACGCAACTTTCTTGATTTTCGTGTGTATTAGCCCATGGATCTGACGCATTGGAGCACCAAAAACCTTTTTCTGAAAAAACTTTATGAGAACCTCCGTAATGAGTTGGGAGAGCATTATGTATAGTCCCACTATTTTTAAGGCTTATTTTGACATTATAATCTAACTTTTAGAAATTACGCGACTTTCTTGGGTTTTTATGTGTATTATCCCACGGATAAGACGCATTGGAGAACCCAAAAATTTTATCTGATAAAATTTTATGAGAACCTCCGTAATGAGTTGGACGAGCATTACGTATAATTTTACTATTTTAAGGCATATTTTCGCATTTACGAATCAACTTTTAAGAATTATGCGATTTTCTTGGTTTTCATGTGTAAAAGTCCATGGATCTGGCGCCTTGGAGTACCCAAAATATTTTTCTAAAAAAACTTTATGAGGACATCCGTAATGAGTTGGGGAACATTACGTATAGTCACACAATTTTTTAAGGCATATTTTCGCATTTACAAGCCAACTTTTAGGAATTACGCGACTTTCTTGTTTTTTCGTGTGTATTAGCATGGATCTGAGGTCTTGGAGCACCCAAAGTTTTTTTCTGAAAAACCTTTATGAGGACCTCCGTAATGAGTGGGGGAGCATTACATATAGTCCACCATTTTTAAGACATATTTTTGCATTTACGAGCCAACTTTGAGCAATTACGCGACTTTCTTTGTTTTTCAATTAGCCCATGGATCTGACGCCTTGGAGCACCCAAAACCTTTTTTCGAAAAATCTTTATGAGGACTTCCGTAATGAATTAGGGGAGCATTACGTATACTCCCACCATTTTAAGGCATATTTTTTCATTTACGAGTCAACTTTTAGGAATTACGCGACTTTCTTTATTTTTTCGTGTATATTAGCCCCTGGATTTGGCGCCTTGGAGCACACAAAATTTTTTCTGAAAAAACGTTATGAGGACCTCTGTAATGAGTTGGGAGAGCATTACGTATAGTCCCACTAATTTTTAAGACATATTTTCGCATTTACGAGCCAGCTATTAGGAATTACGTGACTTTTTTTATTTTTCGTGTGTATTAGCCCATTGATCTGGTGAGTTGGAGATCCCAAAAAACTTTATGACCACCTCTGTATTGAGTTGGGAGAGCATTATGTATAGTCCCACCATTTTAAGGCATATTTTCGCATTAGGAGTCAACTTTTAGGAATTACGCGACTTTCTTGGTTTTTTGGTTTGTATTAGCCTATGGATCTGGCGCCTTGGAGCACCGAAATTTTTTTTCTGAAAAAACTTTATTAGGACCTCTGTAATGAGTTGGGGGAGCATTACGTGTAGTCCCACCATTTTAAGGCATTTTTTCGCATTTACAATCAAACTTTTAGGAATTACGCAACTTTCTTGATTTTCGTGTGTTATAGCCCATGGATCTGGCGCCTTGAAGCACCCAAAAAAATTTTCTGAAAAAAATTTATGAGGACCTCCGTAATGAGTTAGGGGAGCATTACGTATAGTCTCACCGTTTTTAAAGGCTTATTTTGACATTTACAATCCAACTTTTAAAAATTACGTGACTTTCTTGGTTTTTAATGTGTATTAGCCTATGGATCAGACGTTTTGGAGAACCCAAAATTTTTATATATAAAACTTTATGAGAACCTCCGTAATGAGTTGGGGGAGCATTACGTATAGTTCCACCATTTTAAGACATATTTTCGCATTTACGAACCAACTTTTAGGAATTACGCGAATTTCTTGGTTTTTTGTATGTATTAGCCCATGGATCTGGCGCCTTGGAGCACCCAAAACTTTTTTCTGAAAATACTTTATGAGAATCTCTATAGTGAGTTGGGGGAGCATTACGTATAGTCCCACTATTTTAAGGCATATTTTCAAATTTAAGAGCCAACTTTTAGAAATTACGCGACTTTTTTGGTTTTTCGTGCATATTAGCCCATGGATCTGGCGCCTTGGAGTACCAAAAAAAATTTTCTGAAAAAACTTTATGAGGACTTCCATAATGAGTTGGGGGAGCATTATGTATAGTTCCACTATTTTTAAGGCATATTTTCGTATTTACGAGTTAACTTTTAGGAATTAAGTGACTTTCTTAGTTTTTCGTGTGTATTAGTTCACGGATCTGACGTCTTGAAGCACCCAAACTTTGTTTCAGGTAAACGTGACAATTGGGAAGAAGTTCATGCACATAGAACACTTGGAACTGGAACAAAGTAAGTTTGATGGCTATAAACTTTAAAACAGTGATTACAAGCAAGATGATCAAATGAAGTAATACTCGAAACTCGATACACATATGAGCTACATGAGAAATCAAAACAAGGTTTGTTGGGTTTAAGCAATGTGTGAATGAGAAATAAGAATGAATAAGAAAGTGAGAAATGTGGGAGAATCAATTTGGAGGGAAAATGAGAAGTCATTTCTCCCATATTGATAGAAGAAAGGAAAACGTTTGTCTTTATATATGAAAACATTTTTTTTTTACCTTTTAAGTGTTCAAGTAAAGGGTGCCCCCTCGCGCCGTCGTTGTCGCTCGGCCTTGGCCTTGATTTTAGATTTGGATTTGGCAAATGATCTATTGATAAATTTTTTAGGCAAAATTTATTTAATTAGTCTCATTAATTAATTTCCTTTTTCTCAATATTAATTCAGAATTATTAATTAGTTAATTAATTAATTCGCGAAATTAGTTTACATTCGCGTAACGGAATTGATTTGAAAATTCGCATAACGGAATAATTTGAAGTTCTCTCGGTCAGAACATACACTTCTTTTCCAAAAAGATACCACCGTTCCGAACAAACATGTCTTTTTTGAACAGGTATGTTCACACCTATGGATGGCAATAAATAGAGAGGATTTCTCTTATTTTTCAACACTAAAAATTTTCTCTTCTTCCGCATACATTTCTTACAAATAAAATTGTCGATTGACTAAGCTTGTGTGTGTGATCTCGTTGTTGTATTTTTGAGTTCGCTGAAATTATATAAGTTTGAGGTACCGCTACTTCTTTAATGTTTATCCGTTTTATCTTGAGAGAAATTAATCTACAACCTCGAATAATTGAGGGGATTAAATTTTTTAAGGACATACATTGGGTTCTGTGGACTCGGATAAGTTTATTTTCTAGTTTTTCTATTTCATCTTTTCTATTTCTGTTTTTACGAAGCAAAATGGCTTTTATATAGAAGAGGGCAGTCCCCATTCAAAAGGATTCTATCTAGTCTGGCCCAGATACAATGTTGACCGGTTTGATTATTGAATAGAATACAAGTGTTGAGTACCAGCTTCTACTCTTGTGAAAGGTGGGCCTGACCTCTTCCTTTCTATTTAGAAAGTGAAAGTCCTTGTCGGTGTAACCTGAATACAAGAGTTAACAGTAGGAACGGGAGGTATTGTTAGAAACAAAATTGAAAACATGATTGTGACATTGGCATATCCCACAAATTTTGCATTAATAACTACAGTGATGCCAAAGTAGCCTTAGTTGGTATATGCATGGCCTCTTCATCAACAATTTGAAGCCTTAGAAATTGAATTGAACTCTCTTTTAGCGGTCGTAATGATCAATGAAATTATTAAATCACCATGGAGAATCCAAAGAATCATTGAAGAAATCATATCTAAGGTTGTTCAAAGGAATATAACAGTCAAACATTGTTATAGGGAAGAAAATCTAGAAGACGCAGATGGATTAAGTAAATATGCTCTACTTATTTTTTCTAAATGAGAGGGATCTCAGATCTGTTTGTTATGGCAAAGGGTATATTTTCTACTGTAATTTATTGTAATTTGTGGTACATACACCTGTTGGGTTCATTGTATCATGTGTGAATGGATAATGGTACATAAAATAAAGATTGGTGCATTAAAAATGTGAAAGTGCTTCAATTATGAATGAAGTTATTCCATTCATGAATACTCATGTCAAATGAATGCAACCTTTCGTATTTCTATGCAACCTCTCACATTTCTATGCCACTTTTTCACATACAATGAATGAATCATTGTGGGCTATAAATATCTGAATTTTTCTCAGATATTGGGAGCAATTTTAAAACATAAGTTAGAAGACTACATAGTAAGAAAAAGTTTTTGTTTCTCAAAACTTCAAGTGTGATTACAAGCCATTGAGTGGTTCACCGGACAACAAATTTGAGGTACCGCTATTTGTTTGTCGTGAGTCATTTTATCCTGAGAGGATATATTCCATAACCTCGGATACTTGAGGGGAATAATTTCCTTAAGGAAACTCTGTGAATTCAGAGGACTTGACTCTTCCTCCTTTTCATCTTGTTGATTATATGAATTTTTTGTTGTCAGAATTTAGTTAACATTGGATATTTCATTATTTGTATGAAATTAGTTTGAAGTCATTTTGCACTACGAGACTAACAACACCAACATATCTGTATTCAGAGGAAGAGTTAAAAAGAACACAAGTTAGTACTTCGACCCCCCATTTCTACTTTCTGATTAGATGCGTTGGTTGTCTTGGTCTGGTCTGAGTGCATTTAGGTTTTTTGTTTTTTCTAATGGCGTACCACTATGCAGAACTAAGCACTAGAGAGCCAGCTCGGGCTCAGCTCTGCTCGAACTTGATTATATTTTGGCAAAGCTTGATTGAGCTTGGCTCAATTAGGCTCAGGTTTGACTCACTTAGTTCGATGTCAGTCCTAGTTCACAGGTTTGAATCTAGCTTGTTTGAATGGTTGTTACATGTAGTTTTATAATGTTTTGTAATGTACTATATTGTTTTGATGAATACAATATTTGAATAGATTGTGTCATAATCACGTCATTGCCTAATGTTACACATCAACAATCTAATGTATTAAATGGATTGCTTGCTTTAGTGTTTATCATCTTGGCATATTTAGAGATCAATTGTCTTACTAAACTTTGTTGCACTTGGTGTTTGTCTGGTAGACACAAAAAAAAAGTTCACTGCAAATGCTCCCAAAAGTAATTTTAACTTTACGAAAATCCTAGTTTCGTCACTGTTCATGCTGAAAACCTACTGATCTTGAAATTATTTAAAGCTAATTTTTTGATATAATCACTCTTCCGTATATATGATAGAGCAGGGAGTAATCAAGAGAAGTTAATATATGATAGAGCAGGACGTAATCAAGAGAAGTTAATAAGAGGAGAGTTTTTTCATACTGCATCCAATATATGACAGAAAACATACAACATATGGAACTCTGATTGCTGGGATTAGACAGAATCACAGATACCTGATACATAGAATGTCTATACTAATAGCTTGAACTAAAGCAACTATAGTACTACTAGATAGAACCTTTGCAGAACATATGAAGGATAAAAGGGAATGAAATGAAACTAGTAACTGCTTTTACACAGGAACTGTCCTGTTATCGGATGAATGATTCTCCACTTCTGCTCCTTCCTCAGTTGAGTCTTCGTTTTCCCTTGACATCTCTTCCAGTGACTTCCCCTTCGATTCTGGAACCAAGAAAGTGAAAAATAATCCGAGAAGGTTGACTACGCCAAGGACAATGAGTGAATTCCTCACCCCAATTCCAGCAGGATACCCTGCATCAGCCTTGCTCTTGTCTTGTGGCTGAGCCAAATACAAGAATCCAAATGCACCCACCATTGCCCCTACCTTCCCACATGCAGCTGATATTCCATGGCAAGTGGACCGTAATCTAGCAGGGAAAATCTCAGCAGGCACGACAAATGTAGTGGCGTTGGGTCCAAAGTTGGCAAAGAAGAAGGTCAGTGAATAGAGGACCACAAACCCGATATGGTGGCCAGGGAGAGTCCAGTGGTGGTAAGGAATGGCCAGAGCAAACATGAACACTGTCATCATTGTGAAACCAATCAATTGAATGGTAAACCTGCCAATCCTGTCAATGAGGAACACTGTGAACCAGTAGCCAGGCACGGTACTGCAGAGAGCGATAAGAGTTTGGGCCCGTGCAATTTTTTGTACCTCTTCAATTGCATTCATAGTCTTGGCAGCAGGAATCCATCCAATGGCACTGAAGATGTCCTTTTGGAACAAGTTTTGGCTGTAATATGCAATGTCAAGAAGAAACCATGTACTGGTTGTGCCAAGCAAGTGAAGTCCATGTCGATTAAGAAATTTTTTCGTGAACAAACCAAATTCATTGCTAGACTTTACAGCAGAAACTGCAGGCTCTTTTTGCTCTGTCCCAATGTCAACTTGCATAACCTTTTCCATATCTGCAGTGGCCTGCTTCACATTCTTGGCTACAAGAGCAGTGTAACGAGCCGTTTCAGGCATCTTCATCCTCCAGTAGTAAGTGAGAAGAGCAGGAATTGACCCAACCATCAATATGATCCTCCACACGTAATCTGCTTGAAGAACTGTTGAACCAAGGGGATCCACTTCATAGGCTGGCGCCTTGAAACTTGCCTCAAATGCAGCAGAGATAATGATGGCAAAAATACCACCTGCCAGGATCCCAAATCCTTGCATAGCGAAAACAGCAGCAATGAAGGCACCCCTAGTCTTTTTGTTGGCATATTCAGACATAATCGTAGCAGATAGGGGGTAATCGCCACCAATTCCAAAACCAAGCAAGAAGCGAAAGAAGCAAAGGGTGGCCATGACAGTCTTAGGCTCCCTACTGAAAGAAAGGCCAGAAGCAATGGAACAGATACACATGAGCATAAGTGTCATGCCATAGACTTTCTTCCTTCCCATTTTGTCACCAAGCCATCCAAAGAAAAGTTGGCCCACAAGGGTACCACAGAAGGCGACACCATTAACAGCAGCCGAGACATTGGGAGGTAGTGAACCAGGCTTTGAAGAGCCATCGACATGGTAGTAAATGCGTCCAAGCAACTTAGTGACTAGAGATATGCAGAAGAGATCATAGGCATCAGTGAAAAATCCCATGCCAGCTATTATGATTGCTGTGAAATGATACCATTGTGTTTTTGCCGAATCCAGCGCACTCAAAACCTTCATATCCCCGGCCATTTTCTTCTTTTCCTTAACTCACCTCTTCTGCAAATCAAAACAATATTCAACATGTAAGCTTATCCAATTTTCAATAAAAAAAGCAAACACATGAACCAGAAAACAAAAAGATAAAACGCAACATGGGTCTGACACAAATTTTAACAAACAAATATGGATATAGCTAGGAGTGTCAAAATTAGCTCATGGAACTATATAGGACCCTCCCAATCCGCCCAAGTTTGATTTAGCCCATTCTGATCCGTCTAAATTCAATCTAATCACAAGAAAACCTTCATTTAATTTCGGAATGCGACATCCCAACAAAATAAAACAATTGATGTGATTCCTATACAAAATTTTGAAACAATTCAGAATGACCATACGTTTATAATCGAAGTTGAAATTTATGGTTATTCTTCTTTATATTATTCTTTCTCTAGCTAGCATGTATATATATATAGGTTGACAATGAAAGAAAAAAAACACACACAAACACACCTGGCTGCAAATAGAAGAGAAAAAAGGGTTTAAGATGCGTTGAAAATAAGGTGTAGGAGTAAAATATTTATATGCAAAAGACCTGAGAATCTTCACTAGTATATTCCTTTCCCACTCTTTTAGGAGTCTTTTTGTTTTCCTCCATTAGGAATAGGTAAAAATAGTAAAAATAATGAAATGTCCAAAATTGGTTGTTTTTTTTACCAAATCCTATATATACCCCTTTAAACTTCACTATTTCTTAAAATACCATAATATCACTTAAGGTTGCTCAATCGAATAAATACCTATTTTACCTTCTAAGTTATCGACGTTTGTCTATTATTACTTCTAAAAACATTATGAAATTCTTTTTATTTTTAATCTATAATATGGACTTAACTATTGAATAAATAAATCTTATTTATTAAGTAAAAAAGTCCAAAAAAGTTTTCAAGCATACATAATGTACATTATAGAATGTACCTCTATTTTAAATAATTCTTTGTTTTGTATTACATGCATTGAATAAATGTTCTTAATTTTTTTTTTAAAAAAACTTTTTCATCCTCAATTGTGTTGATAATTTTTTGAGTTTTTATTATTAATATTAATTACTAGAGCATTATTGAAATTAATCTTTTGATGGTTCGATTTCTCCGATTAGTAGTTGATTCATGACAAGAGACTTGAATTAAAAATATTTTTCAGAAGTTTTGTCTCAATAATTATATTCCTTAAAATTAAAAAATATTTTTAATAATATACAGAGAAAAACATATATAAGAAAGTTATTTTTTCCTATTTAATGACAATATTTTTCAAAGAAAAAAAATCACTTTTTGATATTTTAATACAAAATTAGAACTCTTTTCTTTTAGAAAAGAATATTAGATTTATTTTTTTGTCAATGTGAACAAAGTCTCATCTAAAGCAACATCGTGAGTTAGACATTACTTTTACTTTGAATTTTAAAATGAATATCAAATTCCAAATGAAAAAATAAAATAAGAAAGAAATTAATCACTTAAAATAGAAACGGCATTTTAATTTCCATAAGAATAAACAAGAGCCGCCTTCCCATATTATCTATTTATATATAATAGGAGAAGTAAAAAGTACCACATGTCAGCACCACAAAAAGTTGGTTTTTTAAATAATTAAAATTATTTTAAAAAATAATTTTGAAGCAGTTCTAGAAAATAGGAAATAACTGTAAATCTGTATTCCCTATTTGCAATATTCTGATGCATTATAACATGTAAAAAAATTCAAAAGAATAAAAATCCTTCCATTTTTTTAAGAAAATTCACCCAGCTGTACCTTTCTTCTTCTTTTTAATTCTTTTTTAAAGACTTCGAGTTTTTTTCCAGCAATGACCAATATCATTGTTTCATTAAGAAGATGCATAAAATATTCAGATACTCAAAACTTGTGGGATATAACTCAGATACATAATTGAAGCTTATTCAAAAAATCTTACACTCAGATACATGCGTATAATTGACAAATATATGAAGATTTACTCTAAAATAGTGATAAAGATTAAAAAATTGATAAAAATAGTGATGAAGATTTACTCAGATACATGTGTATAATTGACAAATAATAATTTAAAAATTTATAAAAATGAACATTAGAGCAATATGAACTCTATCTAGATACATGAATGGGATGTAAACAAAGATACATTATAATAATGAATTATTTTTTTTACCTCTTTGTATACTTCTGATTATCAAGATTTAATTTTGAATTTGGAATATGCAAACATGTATTGAGAGGATTAAGAAAGAGAGGGAGATGGTGGAGGTGTTTGAAGATTGTGGGGGTGTGGGGTGAGAGAAGATCGTGGGGTGGGGTGGGGGGTGAGAGATAGAGACGGATTGGGGGAGGTAAAGGCATAGGTGAGAGAAAATAATTTGAATTGCTAATTTACCATTATTTAGGAATTTATGTATCTCATTAAATATTTTAAAATATATGGTATAAATATTAAAAATGGTATTATGTGTAATTTTTTTAAAGTATAGGTAAACTAAGTATATATGGTAGTAAAGTATGTCTAGTTAAGTAGTTTTTCTAAAAAAAAAATGTATTACGTAATTTAGGGGAGAATTTTAAGGAGTGGTTGTAGTGCCCACTTATAATTTTAAAATTAATATAAAATCTGAAGTGAGGGCAGTTATTAATTTTAAAATTCAAAAAAAAAATAAAGTTTATCATTAGAGAAATTTAAGGAGCGGCTATAGTGCCCCTTAAAAATAAAATGCATCCCATTAATATTAATTCAATGGAGAGTTTAAGGAGTTATTTATTCAACAAACCATCATCCGCATGCAATAGGCATTAGGCACCATTAAGTCATTTACTTTATTTAAAAACTTTTAGGTGGAATATTCAGGATTAAGTATAAGATAAAATTTATATTTGATTGAATTGAAGTATAAATTTATAGTTATTCAAGTATAACTTTAATCACAAACTTAATTTTGAATCTATCTCATCTTATCTCATTCAATTTGATATTATTTTGTCTTTTCTCTAAGGTGGAATACAATAGTTCTAGAATCATAATTTCAGGACTATAATCGCGGAATATAACTTTGTTCAATCAAATGATTATGAAATAGACAAAGATATCTCATGAGTTGGGATATTTCATGATATTACTTATCCGATTCAATCATTTATACGAGATAACTAATCCCAACATTTTGGTATAAATAATTAAATAAATGATCTCGAAATTAATTAATATCCCTAACAAAATATATAATAAAAATAATCATGCATTTTATTATGAAATTATTTATCTCTTTTCCTCTGTTATAAATAACCCCATGCATATACGTACAATCAAATCTTTCTTTACTAGGATCAATCATTTCTACAATAACATTTCAATATAATGTTTCTTTCGAGATAAACAAATCAACTTTCATATTATGTTATGCTTATATATTCTGATATGTTATACATCTCAATCGTCATATCTAGATAAACGATATCATTATAAATAAGTTGAGTAATTTCCCTAGATAGTCACTCATGTTTGGGAAATTACCTAGTAATATCACTTATGTTTGTTTTAGGACTACAATATCACCAACTTTACATATTTTCCTCAAAATATACTTGACACAAAGAACATTCTTCTCTCTCCTAATGAAATGTCATGTCACATTATTCATTTTTTATTAAAAAAATTAACCTTTTAAAAATAACTCATACGTTATATTCAGTAAAAAAAAATCTAACTTATTTATCATTTTTAGTTGTTTACTTTAGCATATAATGTGATGGACATTTTTTTCCTATTATTACATTTAACATTAATTATTTATTCTAAATTATTTCTCAAATCATTCATGTGCACACTCTTAATGGGATGTTATGTCATATTATTCTTTTTTTTTTAATAATAATTTTTTTCTTTTTAAATTTTTTGAAAACTGCACTTATTATAATTACTTTAGATCTAGAATCTCTCTATACGGGAAATTTAGTTTCTACTCCTTCCGTTCATCTTTACATTTTTATTTGTTCAGTATTAATTTCATACATATTTTAAGAAATAATAAATATAATTTTATTATATCAATATCTGAATATAATAAATTTAATATTTTAAAAATGCATTGACAAATGACTATAATTAATAATAAAAGTGAATTAGAAATTAAGTGATAAATTATCTCTTGATTTTCTAAAGTAAATAAGTAAAAAATAAATAATTATTTGTAATGTAATGAATAAATAAAAATGGACAGAGGAAATAGTTACTAGAAAAAAGTCCGTAAAATGAGTTAGTTGATATAATACTCTTGATTTTTTATGAGTATGTGAAAATTGTTCTCTAATGTCACTTTTTTTCTTTTTTTGTTCACTTTTACTTGTTTTTAATGTTCAACTTTGCACATTCTTTAAGAACTTAAAAGAATGAATGATTTAGAATAAATAATTAATGTTAATTGTAATAACAGAAATTAAATATGGGTTGTTTAGAAATGTTCACTTTGTGTTATATAATAAATTTTTTTTTTACCGAATATACCATATGGGTTGTTTTAAAAAGTTAAATTTTATTATTAATAATAATAATAAAAAAAGAATAATGTGACATGGCATCCATTAGGAAAGAGAAGGATGCTTTTTTATTTGTCAAGTATATTTTGAGAAAAATATGCAAAGTTAGGTGATATTGTAATCCTAAAACAAACATAAGTGATATTACTAGGTAATTTTCCAAACATGAGTGACTATCTCGGAAAATTGCTCTAAATAAGTTTGATTGTATATCAAAGTCTCACTATCGATGGTTAGACAAAATTGGGGACGCGGGTGACCTTTTTTGACTTCAAATATAATAATAAAGAAACATTATTATATGAAAGATATACTTTTTAGGGTTTTATAGATGGTAGAAAAATCATAAGATTTTGTGTTAGTGGAAGTTGAAATTAAGAAAGTGGTCTCATTAATCTAATGACTTATACATTGTTTTTAAAAAAATAATTATCTGCTTCTTTCCACTATGATATTTGTGTCGTCCATGTGCGTTGAAAAGTACTTAGTTTCTACTAACTTCCCATTATCAAGGGTCCTTAATTAAAGTTGACAGTTTCCTAGACCTTTCTTTTTGCTAATATTCCTTTTCTCTTTGCCCCTAATGATCATGAGTCAATATCTAAAGAGATTAACAATCATAGCTAACGTGGCGGATTCAGGAATTTAAGGTTGTGGGTGTTTCAAAAAAAGTTGGTCTTTAAAATTCAAAAAAATACCATAGTGAGAATCAAACTTGGCCACAACAAATGCAACGTACAACTTTGAGCACCCACAAACGACCACTGCACTGAGCAACTGTTTGTTGCTTGGGTGCTCATTGTTTAATTTTATACCGTTCGTTCAAATTTCTATATAAATATATATAGTTCGATACGAAATTAATGGGTGCTCGAGCACCCGAAACCTTCAATGTGGATCTGCCCCTGGCTAACGTATATTTCTAAAGTTTTATTGTAATTAAGTATTTGTCTATAATATCTTGATCAATAATTAAAGGTTTCACTGCAAGAAATTCGATATATGATGAAATTATATAAATGTCGTCCGAGGGTGATCTAGGATTCATAAAAAAAAAAATTAGGGAACTTATAGAAATCTCAACAATTTAAGAACTTATTACTTAAATAAGATTTAGTTTGCAATATTATAAATTTTATCATATTTTAGTGCGTCTAGATACGTCCAGATACATATATTTCGGGATACATAGGGTCAAAATTAGATGTAATTTGTTCTAGATACAGAGTATCTAAGTGGTCACATGTATCTGAGATACATAACAAATCTAGTTCGCCTCCCTCAAATCTCGCTCGCCACTTTTCTATGTATCTGATATCCCAGATATATGTGAATTACACTAGGTACATACAAATACATGTATCTAGTGTGATTCGCATGTATTTGGGGTGCATGACTATCTCGCTCGCCTCTTTCCTTTTTTAAGTGTATCTCGTAGCAAAAATTCATATATTTAGGTATATCTTCCTCAATATATGGTAGGAATCTCTTAATTTGAGGTAAGACACACAATTATTTAAAAGTATAATTAAGTAGAATTAGTATATATGATATGGATGTATGTCTAATTATGTAGCTTTTTCAAATTCTTACCCCCTTTAACTACTTAACACCATATTTAAAGTGGGTCAATTTTATTCTTTGTTGCGCTTTTGGCTAAAAAAATACCCTTATCATTTTATCTCAAAAATACCCTTCTTAATAACAGTATCTCCAAAACAAAAAAAATGGACCAATTTTGTCCTTGTACTATTTGGAGGTTGGTTAATCTAAAAAATTCAAAAATAGAAATGACTTTTTTGAGTCGAATTTTGCAAATTAGTTTTAAAGAAATCAACTTCCTAAGGTTGATTTACATTTTTTCGAATTTTGGCGCTATGAAATATCGACTTACAGAGATCGATATTTTGTTAAAAAAATAATTTAAAATACATATGTTTTGACCTTTTAAGGCCTTGTGTTGGTAATTGGGCTAAGTTTAAAAAACTAGCTTCGAATAGATTCTAAGGATGGGATGCCCAACATCTTCTTTCTTAGAATAAGAAAAACCCTTACTTAGAATTACCGGTTTCATAAATTTATAGAGTTGATATTTCACTACATAGGTTTTCTAATATAACCATAAAATTAGGTGGCGACTCTAAACCCTTTAAAGAACTAGGGAGACGAGCCAAAAGTCGTGAACTATTTTTGAATAGTAAGTATTAGAGCTGTTAATATGGATTGGCCCACCCATCTGAGCTAACTCATACAGGCTTTGAAATTTGACAGATCAAGCCGGGCTAACTCATTTTTTTGTGGGTCAGAAAACGGTCTGTCCAACCCACAAGTAGTGGGCTACGGGCTGTGCCAGGCAAGCCTACTTTTTTAAAAGTATATTTTTTATAATTTCTTAAATCAAATTATAATTTTAAAATAGGGAAAAGGGTCAAAAATACCCCTAACCTTTGTTTTATTAGTTGACTAAGCCCCCGCCGTTAAAATTACGTTATTTTTACCCCTGCCGTTTACAAACTTATCACATGTACCCTTCAAATGGATGGAAAACCCCAAATCAACAAAAATAACCCAATTTACTTAAATTAACCAATTTTAACCCGATCTGACCCACCCAATCAGATAACCCACCTATGTTCATCTTCATTTTTAACCTAATTTATTCACCATCTTCATATGTCCTACTGTTCATCTTCATCACTTCCTTGATAATCTTGATCTTTGCCCCGACATCAAATCCCCCTTCAAACTTCAAATCAAATATAGTCTTCGCCATTACAAACATCTCTTCAATACCCCATTCTCTTCCTTAGAACCTCCCCTAAATCTGATACTTCCACCAATGTTAGACCCGAAATCTCATTAACTATCGTTGATACAATCTCCCTGATGGAGCCGACTTTGATTCGTGGCTGATGTGGTGAAATTTGAACTGATTAACGGTTTAGTGAAGCTGTAGAAATGGGTTTCAGAAAAAATTTGAATCTTGAACTGTGGAATTTGTGAATACACATAAGGTGTTTGATATGTAGAAATGGTTCTGGAACGGTGGCGATACAGAGAACGAGAGATAAATCGATTGAAGCACCTCATGATTATGGCATAAGAGCTTCTGATCGAATTGCTTGGGCTTTGTAATGGTGCCGGGACAGTGATTATGGCGGCGATGGGTTTAAGCATCCGGGAGAAGTAGAAAGGTTGGGGAAGTTGAGGTTTTAGGCCTACTTGTATATACTTAGTCCCCTTAGGTTATGGAAATGTTATTCATGTCTTTAAAAATGTATTTTCCTCCATTGTTTTTTGCTCTTAGTTTATATCCAAAAAGATGAAGATGAACATAGGTGGGTTATATGATTGGGTGGGTCGGATCGGGTTAAAATTGGTTAATTTAAGTAAATTGGGTTATTTTTGTTGATTTGGGGTTTTCCATCCATTTGAAGGGTACATGTGACAAGTTTGTAGTCGGCAGGGGTAAAAATAACTTAATTTTAATGGCGGGGGCTTAGTCAACAAACAAAACAAAGTTGAGGGGTATTTTTGACCCTTTTCCCTTAAAAATATCATCATAAATTTTGACAAGACAATATTACATGGTGTTAGTATTACTACTTGTTAATCAAAGTAAAAGTATAAATAGATAAATAGAAATATTAACCTAATTGTTTTCTAATGATCATAATAAAATACAAAAAATATGACAATATTCCAGAGGCTACGGCCTAGTGATTCTCTAGAAATTTTAGGCGACTTTTATTTTATATAGTACATATTTTATAAACATAATTTGTATTTAAATTTTAATATTTAAAACTTTAAATAGATTTTGAGTTTGGACTCTTATTATTTTTAATACTCTATTTTATTTTTATTTTTTGATGGAATTTTTTTTTAAATATCAATATTTTAGCATTTAATAGGACCCTTTAGCCACATTTTTAATATTTATTAAAAATGTCAATATTTGAGTTTGTTATATATTTGATTATGTATTTTTTAAATTTGTTTAATTGAAAGAATACAATTATTCAATAACGGAATGGAGAAAATCAAGGGAGAGAATATTTTTAAAAAAGGAACATATCACTTGAATTTCTTATCAGTTACAATTTCAAAGAGAAAACGACAGTGATTCAACTTTCATTGTTTCTCAAATTTCCAATATCGAATTTTCTCCCCATTGTTTCTCAAATTTTGTTTTGATTTTTTCTGTGTGGAAAGAAAATATTGAAATAATCGAATAGGATTTTGTTGACAAATAACTTTGGAATGGAAATTTCAATTTGAACTTCGAGATAATCGGTGAAATACAAAATCGATCAGGTATTCGTTAAATGCAGAATCATTAATTTGTTCGGAAATTTTGACATGAAAGTGTTTTAATTTTCCTGGGTAATTATAATTTTTTTTTTGGATGATGAGGCAGAGCTTTACCAATGCACAAGTGAATACGGATTCGGATTTGGGTTTGGTGAACAAAAAATGAGAAAAACGGAACAGAGCAGACGAAGAAGACGATGAAAGAGAGTGAGAGAAGAAGGTTACAAAAATTGTATTCATACCACAATTGTATTCATATTAATTTTTGTCTGCCAATTATTTTTCTTTTATTTTTGTCTGTCAATTATTTTTCTTTTACTCAGCATCTGTATTTTTATTAAAAACATTGTATTTCTTTTTTAGTTTGTAGTCATTCCAATAGGTATGCCAAATAGATTTATATTTTTTCTTAAACATAGATGTATCCTATTTCTTTCATAGTCAATTTATATATTTTTTAGAATATTGTATCTTTCCTCAACAAATTGTTTTCTACTATGTATGCTATTTTTTTCCAGAATCTTGTATCCTTTCTTAAATCGTATTCATATGTAATGAATAATGATTAAATCATATTGAGATACAATCACTAATATTTCTATAATACAAATAAAAGAAATAAATGTTTGATAGTCTTGTAATACAATTTTGATCACTTGGATACAATTTTTAGTTTTCATAAAATACATACATAACTCAATCATAAATACTTTTCTGTTATATGAATGTATAAATTTTTATTTATTGATGATTTTATATTCAATTTTTATGAAATACAATGTAGTTATGCAAATAACTATTCTGTCGGGGAGCGATGATAGCCTTAAGATCATCCGATCCAACGCTTGCTGGTAGGGGTGTGCATCGGTCGGTTCTGTTCGGTTTTACGTATTATCAGTTCGATTTATCGGTTTTTAAATACGTTAAACCAATAAGATATTTTTTATCGGTTTTCGGTTTATCGGCTTTGGTCATTAACGGTTCGGTTTTCGGTTTAACCAATAAGAAAATGCTTTTAAATAAATATATGACTTCTCTAATAAATTTGATGCGACAAGACAAGACAATAATGTAACTTTATAAATGCTCATAAAATAGAAATAATAATAACAAACATGAAAAGAGCTATACAAGAGTAACACAAAGAGAAATTGAGGATTAAGGTTCTTACTTTTGGTTGTGACATTTTGTATACTGTGAAGTTATGAACTCAAAGTCACAATGAAGTGAATTGAAGGCTAAGAACAAAGACAGTAACTAGTAAGGTATTGAGATTAATATTTAATATTTATGTATAGGTCTTAATGGGTTATCGGTTTACCCAATAACCCAATATAAAAAATCAATAACGAATCGATAACCCGATAATTATTTTTTATAAAACTATTAAAAAACCATTAGCCCAATAACCCAATAGCAATAAACCAATAACACTTTTTTCGATTCGATTTATCAATCGGTTCGATTTTTGCACACCCCTATTTGTTGGTACCTTCCTCCAGAACAACAAGGCCGCACCAAACACAAGTGAAAAAAAAAAGTAAACTCAAATGTTGAAAACAAAAATTAGAAATAAAAAAATCGGCTGGATGTTTAAGAAAACAAAATTTGGAGCACCAAATCAAGATTAGATCTCACCGTAGCAAAACGGGGATGAACAAGGCACCAAGCAAGAAATCCAGCAGAATACTTGAACTTCCAGAAAAAAGGCACAAACATAACATAAACTAGTTCTGGAACCAAAACTTAATATAGGGTCATGTATATTTGATGATTAAATGGAATATTTCTTGTAATTCTCTTTGAGTCCACTATTAGAGATGAATTTTTGAGGTTTTTCTTATTTGAAAATCTAATCGAAATTGGAGAATTTACTAAATAACTAAGTAAACAAATATTTTAAAAGATTTAAACAAGGGAAAAGGGTCAAAAATACCCCTCAACTTTGTTTTATTGGTTGACTATGCCCTCGCCGTTAAAAGTAAGTTATTATTACCCCTGCCGTTACTAATTTCATCATTTGTACCCCTCCTTGGACGGAAATCCCCAAATCAACATAAATTAACCCGAAATCTTTAAAAACGACCCGTTCCCCATTTTAAACCCATGCCCCGACCCCTCTTAACATATAACCCATTCCCCTTTAACCCATTTTATCAAATAACCTATATCATATATAACATTCCCGTTTACCCATTAACTTCTCCTCCGATTGTTCTTCAGTTTCCTTCCATCTGATTGTTCTTCCATTCTTTTCCTTCGCATCTGATAGTTCTTCTAATGTCACAAAATAGTTATTCGTCTCAAAGAACATGTGCTTGTGGTTTGGTAGTCAAAACACTGATCCGAGTACTACATCTAATCCGGGAAGAAGATTTTTCAGATGTCCTCGTTCGGATGTATGTATATGAACTGATTTCTTCCTATTATTCAATTTTTTCGTCTTTAATTATTGTTATTACGGTATTTTTGACTGCTATTGGCAGTTTTCTTCATGTGGATATTGGGAATGGGAAGACCAAGCTTTTCCCGAAATAGCTTACCTACGTAATTTGGAGTTGTCGTTGAAAGATGTAAAGATTGAAATGGATAATTCAAAGATTGAAATGGAGAATTTGAAGATTGAAATGGAGAACATGAAGATTAAAATGGAAAATTTAAAGATTGAAGGAGGTCATTTGTCGGAAAAAATTGCTACATTAGAGGAACCTAATGATTTGGAAGTGGAAAAAGTTAGGACATTTGAAGACAAGTATCACAAGATAAAACACAAATTTATGATTTCATGTGTTCTTTTTGTTGGATTTGTAGTTGCACTAATGACAAAGTGAATTCGTTGTTAGTGTTTACTTTCCAAATAAGTTGTTAGTGTGTAGTGAATTCCGTTGTTAGTGTTTAGTGTCTTTTGTGATGTTGATGAAGTTATGACATTTTGGTGTTGTGAAATCTAGTTGGGTGATTTGTGAAAATCATTTCCTAAGCACTGATGTAATATGAAGTAATGTTTAGTCGTTGTGGTAATGTTAATATTTGTACTAATCACTAATGATCTTTCTTTTACATAGTCATAGAACCTGAACAAAATTGCAAGATCAAATATTGAAAAGAAACGGATTCTGAACATTACATATATATTGACGAACACTTCATATATATTGACAAAAAACTGATTCGAACATAGAGAAGTTAGTTCAGTACATATTCCAAAAGAAGTTAGTGCAAACACGAAAAGATTTTTAAACACATAAACATGTTTGTGTTGACATTAGTATCTCAAAAAGATGTAACAAAATAACAAAATAGTGTCTTCATTACTAAACTTGTCACTGTTGTGCCTTGCCATTACCCTTCCTTGTCTTAATTTTTTCCACTCTAAATTGCTCTAACATTCTTCCAGTAATAGATGCATTGCCCTTCCATGTAAGCCCTTTTGGTGCATACAAGTCACTTGGTGCATTCAGACCATCACCAAGGAAGTTGATTTCTCTTGATCCACTAGGTTGTGCTTGTTTTTGTCTTTGTTGGATTCTACAATTCAACTCTGAAAAATCTTTTGACTTCCATGGTATGTCATCCTCAACTTCAAGACCAAAATCTTCATCTGATGTACAATCTCGAATAGCCATCTGATAAAAGAGCAAAACAATTACAGTATAATACTTAAGCATCACATTCTAAAATAAGTTACTAAATTACATCAGTGCTTTCATACCTTTTCCTTTCTTAATTGCTCTAACATTTTTCCAGTTTCAGATGCATTCCTCTTCCATGTAGGTCTTTTTGGTGCATAGTCACCTGGTACAGTCAGACCATCACCAAGAAAATTGATTTGTCTTGATCCAGTAGGCTGTGCTTTTTTCTGTCTTTGTTGGATTCTAGACTTCAACTCTGAGACACTTCTTGGCTTCCAGGGTATGTCATCCTCAACTTCAAAACCAAAATCTTCATCTGATGCGCAATCTTGACTAGGTTGTGGAGCTGTCAAGGGAAAGTCCTCCACTGTTGCAACATAGGGAGATGTTGGAGGGCTAGGCTCAACATTTTCTTCATCAATTAGTGTCCTATGCCTCTCCTTTGTTTGCCTTTTTCCCTTGTGGCATTGCTTATCCATCTGATTACATTATAATGAATGTAATACTAAAGCAATACTGAAGCATCACATTCTAAAATAAGTGATTACTAAACAAAAAGTATTTACCTTTTGCTTCTTATTCTTAATCTGTCCAGTCTTAGAAGTGCCTTCTTCACTATTTTGATTAAACTGATAAAATAAAAGAAGTATCACAATTACAAGATAAATTGATAATATTTTTGACCCTCACAATTACAAGACTCTAACAAATAACCGATTACATAACAAATGAAGTGTATTACCTTATGACAACCTCTAGCATTGTGTTCAGGAATCCCACAGTTTGAACATGTCATTTTTTTCCCTCTTCTTGGTGCAACCCACTCTGTTTGTCTTTTAAGTGCTTCATCTTTATCTCTGTTCCTATTCATTCTAGGTTTGCCAGGTAAATTTACTAATTCTGGTGGTTCCATTGGTTGTTCTGCTTGTATTTTCCAGAATTTTTGACCAGGCACTGGTTGTAGCTTACAATGGTAAGTCAAAAGATATGCCTCCTTGGAGTACCACCAGTGGATCTCTTTTAATGGATCAAGATTCTTGTAAAGAAGTGCCTTGATTGAATGGGGACATGGTATTCCAGTAAGATCCCATACCCTACAGGTGCATTTCTTAGTTGCCAAATTGACAATATGCCTGTCAATTCCTTCACTTACCTCAAATCCATCATCTCCATTGAAATTTAATTCACACACATTAGCAATCTTCAAGAATTCATTGTAAATTTCAATAGTTGTTGGACTCCATTCACATTTTCAAGTCATCACTTCATTTTCATTGTCAACAAACTTGGTCATAACTTTGATTTTGATATCCTCATCCCAATTATTGGTTTGTGTCTTGCTTCCAATATCCAAGAGTTGAATGACTCAGCCAAATTATTTTCCACCTTATTCTTCTTGCAAACAGTGTCAAAAAAAACTCTACACCAAGTTTGTATTGGAAAATGCAACAAATGGTCTTTTGCTTCTTCAGACATTTGACCTAATGTCTTCAAATGATCATCCAACTCCTCTTTGTAGCTGCTCCATGCACACCAACACAATATCTTAGACATAACTTTAGATCTCTTACCTTTTTTTCTCCAATTGGCCTATATGTGTCTCACACAATATCTATGCATAGCATTAGGTAAAAGTAATTTAACAGCTTCAATTACTCCCTGTTTATTAGTCATAAATATATACATGACAAGTGCAAATACATAAGATAATGATATATAGATAAACAATGACAGTAACAAATAAAGATACATTAGATAAAGATAAAATAAGAATGAATAAATCAGTGAGATTTTACCTTTTGCATATCAGAGATAAATGTGATTCCTTCTCCATTGTTGATGTTTAGAGACTTCTGAAGCAATTCCAAGAACCACACCCAAGATACCTTGCACTCTCTGTCCACAATAGCCCAAGCAATATGATAGAAATGGTTCATTGAGTCCTGACCAATAGCACATAACAGTTGACCTCTAGCTTTACCCTTCAAAAATGTACCATCCAGACCAATGAAAGGTCTCAACCCATTCTTAAAATCATTCTTCATTGCTTCAAAACAAATGTACATTCTCAAAAATTTCCATTTTCCATCTGATAATGTATCTCTTGAAACCTTAAAGACCACATCACTTCCTGCATTACTCTCTTTTAAAGCATTTGCATACCCAACAAGCTTTTTATAATCATCACAAAAACTGCCTTCCATATTTTCCAAAATCATCCTTTTAGCTCTTTTACACTTCTCAAAATGAGCATTAATGTTGAAAGCAGTTTTGAGATCAACTCTCATTTCCTTGATCTTGTATTTGGGATTAGCCTGCAATTTCTCCTTAAAGTAGAAAGCAAGTGTAGTTGCACTAACCATGTAGTTACCACATGGATTATCACATTTATGCTCTCCTTTCAATGTTTTCACACTAACACCAGGAGAGTGCTTTTCACCAGAAATTAGGCATACAAAGTTGCATTTTTCTTTGCAAACAACCCTAAATCTTTTTGCGTCACTTTTTTTAATGGTTAGATTATAGCCATTTGCCAATGCATGCAAACTAATGTATCTTCTAGCTTCAACTATATCCGTAAATGTCATTGACCTATGTAAATCCTTGTAATCACCCAAGCTACCATCGATTACTCTCTTTCTTTCTTGTGCAAGAAGCTCCAATTCTTCAGAATTATAATCAGAATTATCAGTAGAAGTATCACTGTCATTATCAGTGCCATCAGTAGAAGTAAAAAAAAACAAATTCTGGCAGAAGTAGAAAGACAAAAGGTCATTCTAAGTAAGGAGTAGAACGAACGTTACTAAGGGTAAACGTATAATAGAAAGGAATACGTCTGCATTTTTGAGGTTCAAAAATAGGGCGAAAATAGAGCGGGAATCATGGCCAACTGATTATCCATTTTTCCGGTGTACAATGGTATCCACCGATATTTGGCCGAAATTTATTTGAGTGGGGTCCGTTAAGAATATTCTATTAATCTGGCTGAGTTACGTGGCGTCTCTCGAGGGCAAACGTCGGCATTTTGAGGTTAAAAATAGGCCCAGAGCGGGAATATGGCCATATTTGTCATTTTTTGTGTACTATAGTCCACAGATTTTTTGTGATAGGAGGTGCGGATTGATTTTTTGTCGAAATTTTTTTTTGGGTTCCGTTAAGACATTATTAATG